>JANIJH010000005.1:70346489-70361486 GCA_024520975.1 Erythroxylum areolatum
AAAGAGGTCGGGATCAGTTCGCGTCTGCATTAGTGTCTGATAAATTCTGATAAAATTGTATTTTTTTGAATTTTTGTACAATCGTTTTGTAAAGTTAACGGACTGAAATAAATTGTATTTATAAAAAGGGCCCCTGTGGTCATTATATTTATCGGTGATCGTGTATAGGAATTGTTTCCAGCATAGTGTATGTTTGTGTTTTAAAAAAAATTTATACTGAGTTTTAACTGAGTTATGTAGCACGCCACCCTCGAAGGGTACGGAATCGGATATCACCATCGATGTCGGGTTCGGGTCATATGGGAGTGGGGTGTTACAATTTCTACAGTCCTCAAGATAGGAAGGTATTTGTGTAGACAAATGCAACCTTCCTAGAGGAAGAGTTTGTGAGACATCATAAAGGAAGAAGTAAAGTAGTACTAAAGGAGTTAGCTATTTCATCCAATTCAAGTGTTGATATGGATATAAAACAACAAGACGTCGAAATGGATTCAAGAGTTGAATCAAAAGTGCAACCTGAACATCAAGTAGTGCCTAGACGTAGTAGGAGGGTTGCGAGACAGCCAGATAGGTATTTAGGTCTAGGAGAAGGCTTTATTGCCATCTCAGACTGAGAAGAAATAGATCCCATTATGTATACAAAGGCTATTAATGATGCTGATGCAGAAAAATGGCTCAAGGCAATGGAATCATAAATAGATTCCATATATCCTAATGAAGTCTGGACCCTTATAGATCCACCACCAGATGTAAAAGCCATATGGTGTAAATGAATCTACAAAAGGAAAAGAGGATCAGATGGAAAGGTAGAGACCTTTAAAGCTAGATTGGTAGCTAAGGGCTATACTTAAAAAGAGGGTATAGACTATGAGGAGACTTTTTCTCCAGTTGCCATGCTTAAGTCCGTCATGATTTTTTTGGCAGCAACCTATTTCGATTATGAAATATAGCAAATGGATGTTAAGACCACATTTCTTAATAGGGATTTTGAGGAAACCAGTTTTATGGTTCAACAAGAACGATTCATTGAGCCAGGAAATGAGCATAAGGTATGCAAATTAAAAAGGTCCATTTATGGGCTTAAACAGGTATTTAGGTCTTGGAACATTAGGTTTGATAAGTTTATCAAAACATATGGATTCATACAAAACCTAAACGAGCCTTATGTTTATAAAAGAATTCAAGAAGGGTTACTTTTCTGATTATATGTTGATGATATTCTACTCATTGGGAATGATGTATGAATGTTATCTACAGTTAAAGAATGGTTGAACGAACATTTTTCAATGAAGGATTTAGGAGAGGCTAGCTATGTTCTAGGGATCATAAGAACAAACTGATAGCCTTGTCTTAAATATCCTATATTGAAAACATGTTCAATAAGTTGGCTATGAAAGATTCCACGAGGGGTTTTACCCCTACTAGACATGGAATCAAACTTTGAAAGGAGCAAGCGCCTAAAACCCAAAAGGAGGTTGAATGCATGTGTAACATTCCATATGCTTCAGCAGTTGGAAGTTTAATGTATGAAATGCTTTACACTAGACCGGATATCTGTTACGCAGTGGGACTGGTAAGTAGATTTCAGTCCAATTCAGGAATGGAGCATTGGATTGTGGTTAAGTGTATACTAAAGTATCTTCGTAGAATGAAGAACTTAATGCTTGTTTACTCTGGAAGTAATCTTATTTTGATGGGACATATGAATTCCGATTTTCAATCAGATGTTAATTTAAGGAAATCAACTTTTAGTTTTATATTTGTTTCAGGAGGTGGAGCCATAGTCTGGAGGAGTGTCAAGCAATTTTGTATTACTGATTCGACAATGGAGGCTGAGTATATTGCTGCTTATGAAGCAGCAAAGGAAGCAGTCTAGCTCTGTAAGTTCCTAACTGATTTGGAGGTAGCTCTGTACGGCAGTGGCTAATTCTAAAGGACCTCGGAACCACAAAGCTGCCAAACACACTGAGCCAAAGTATCAACATAATAACCCATAAACAAATTACACCATTTAATTATTATTAAAAGAATTTTCAAACATAGAAAATAACTATAGGACAGTCTTAGGTTTAAGAAATAAATTCATCAACTATATGGATGTATCAGGACAACTTCACCTTTATAATCACCCATTCCTTTTGAGCTTAAGCCATAAATCTCTAATAATTACTTGAAAGCAGTGACAATCTAACTTAGGGTTAGATGAACTTACCTCTTAATCGCAAAAAACAAATACTCCCAATCACACCCAACCCTAAGATAATAGCGACACTCTAGAGGCAAGAGAGTGACATGTAACACCCCACTACTATAGATTACATATCGGAACATCCTGTGGACATTCCAGTACATAACCTATAATAATGGCATGTTAGAGCAAACACATATCGAACTTAGTCATGGCATCAATTATTATACCTAAAAATTATCAATTCTAAAACCAAACTACATTCCTTATTTCATTTCTTAAAAGCCAAATATACATCGTGATTTACAAAACCATCCGAGTCAAAACCCTATACATAACACACTACTTGAAAAAGGAATTGTACAAAAATTACTAACTAATCCTTTAGTCTCAGTTGACCAACCTTTGAGCCATTTCTTGATAAAAGTACAAGAATTAATCCTCTCGTAGAGTTTGTCTATCTCTAATGTTCTCTCTCGAACCTGAAATATCAATGTTGCAATTTTGATGAGTTTTACGAACTTAGTGATGTAACCATCTTCGATGGTTCACCTAATTCTTATCACATATCAAATCATATAAGCACATAATTCAAAACTTTCCATTTAACAAATTGCACCATGTATCATATATTTCACATATCCCAATCTCATTTAATTACATATCCATATTACAATTCAGTCAGGAAATCAAACTTAATAAGTGTATATGCAATATTCATGTGACCCACTTTCAATTATTACATTATTGTGAATAAGTGCCTAAATTGTCCCATATCTATTGTAGATATCGAGCTCATTAATATTGCCCCTTACCCATTGCAGATACAGGGCTCATTGTACGTATCGAGCCTTTGGCTCTATACCACATTTCGAAGCTTTAAGCTCATATTCGGTGACTACTCATGTAATAACTATGTTTATCTGATCATGCATTCGTGTATGAAATGCATCACAATAATATTCAATCATTCATTATTTCAATCATTCCCATTCTCAATATCATTCCCATTTAAACACATTTACAATCCCATTCCTATTTATCATATTCAATCAATCATTCACAATTTAAATAAGAATTATCATTGGATCTTAGTCTGGCATTTAACAAACATGTTGAGTAAACACATAGTCAGTACAAATTCATATTTAAGAACACTTCAATATCATATTCATCAATCAATGCCTTGAACCTTCATGTCTGGAATCAATACAATCAAATTCACTTTCAAATCACAAATAATCCTAATACAGTCCCGAATATCAAACTCCTCGAACAATCAATTGCTCAGAATCATCAATGTCACAATTATATAAATATCTAATCACTATAGAAAAATCAATTTTAATCAAAATATTATGAATAGAACACATTTCTAAATTGAGGTCACACATCTAGGTTACTCACAAATTGCTCTAGAAAGCTATTACCTTGAAGTTCCGGCAATGTCCGGATGATGGCACTCAATGTGCTCCTCTATACTATATATAATACATACACATATCGCTATTTGCACAATTATGAATTCATTTATGCACATTCATGTATACTGAATACGTACAACGTATGTTCATGACAATTCCGGGTTCCTTATCATATTCTTGTCACAAAACTCATTCATAAATCAATACTCAATTGATCAATCCAGATTTGTCTAAAAACATACTTTTGGCTCCACTTTGCATGATTATTCTCGTCAGGAAAGTGAAATAATTTAATACACTTCCTTCTATAAAATTGTTCTTCCATGTCTTAATTTTCTAATGACACCAAGATCATATAATTTGGTTCATTATCCTATGAGTTATGCTCAAAATACTACAGACTTAGTACATTTGAATTTTGGCCAGGGCATGATCATGCATTCAAGGTTTACAACTCATATCTCTCAATTCCAATATCCAAAAATTACAAACTATATACCCATTGAAAGTTAAGAGAATAATCTACAATTTTTATGAAGACACCTTTGTCCGAATCAGCCTACATCAATATAGTTTATTCAATAACAATAGGACACAATTTATGTCACTGGTGGTGCTACATCCTAAGCCAAAACTCACTTTCAATCTAAATTTCAAGACCCTTAAGGACATAATTAAAATTCAATTTCTTCTTAAAACTTGTATCCAAATGTCTCTATTTCAATTTAATAAAGAATCATCTCATTTGGTTAACTTTAGATCAAGATATAATCAAAATACTGAAGCATGTTCAGTAAAATATTCCAGTTATCAGATTCCAACACACCTCAATATTTTCATCGTAATTCATCATCATCAATCTTTTCTGAGTGGATTCAAATGTTCAAAAATTTTGGTGAAGATCAAGAACAATATGTTATGAATCTATGGGTTCAAGGCTCATGTCATTTGGATGTCAGGAGAAGAAGTTGTAACAAAAAGAACAAAGGATGTTTAGAGAAAACCCTATAGCTAACATATTCCAGCAATTCTTCTTCATCAATATCACATGCATTTCATTCCAATTCAAACATCTTTCTCAAACCATTTAACATGTACTTACTTGTTTAGTTCTAATCCTAGCTCAAAAGTCACTCTAAATCAATACTCCAAAAATCCAACTATATCATCCCTTTCAAGCCACCAAACCCAACTTCAAGATCAAGGTGGAACTAAGATGATCTTCACACCATAGAGACAGCAACATAAAGGATAACATGAAGTAGCTCCCTTAATGAATAGTCTAGAAAAAGACTTTATGTGATATTGATACAGAAATTCAGAACATGGAAAGGATTATTTCAATAGAGAAAACAAAGTGAGGGTTGCAGAAATTTCTTTACAAGAACTTAACACCTAAGCTACTAGGTGTCTCATTTATGCATTGACACACGTCTCCAATACATGACTCCCATTTGCCCTCCATTTATGTTGCCAACTGCAACACTTCCATTAGGCCACTTGTCAACTTATTAACAATGCCATTTGCCATCAACTTACCAACCCATTTGTCACACAATGATTGATCCATGTTTTAATATTTTTCCTAGTCCAAAAATACTCCAAATTTCCAAAATACCCAAAATATTATCAAAATTTCCAAATCACATTTAATACACTCCAATTTAATTTTTAAGACAATAACATCCACAATTTCCATTAAAAATCAATTTTACCTAAAAATGTCAATGAATGCATGTACAACTATATTAGTGTACAAAAATCAATGTTCTCGTGTATGTATATGCCACATTATACTTCCTAATTTCTCATTAACCTCTTATAAATACTATTTTAACCTTATCATAAGTAACAGGATGTTACATGACAATTCATACACAATCACAAAAGAGACACAGTTTACACACAATCATAAGAAAGAGACAATTGATACACAATCGTAAGAGATTAGGAGATTTGTATCGTGAATTCTCAATAACGAAAAAAGAAATAGAAAGTTATTTACACTTCACACATAATTACAAGAGAACACGAGAGTTATATCTTAAGTTCACACATAATTGAAAGAGATGACAGTTTTATCATGAATAATTAAGAACGAAGAAAACAAAAAGTTATTTAATTTGTTTTGTATTAATTTAATTAATCTTTAATTTAATTGATTTTCAAATAAATGAGTTGGAAAAAAATTGGGCCACGTGTCAAACATATGTCATGTAAATAATTAGACGTCGTTAGCGACATTATCAAAAAAAATAACATTTGGATATTTTTGCAACAAATTGAAAGTTGGAACATTTTAGTATCCCTTTTTAAAATTTAGACTAATATTGTGAAATTGAGTAATTTTAGGGTTTATTTTATAATTAACCCTTAAAAATATTAATCTAGCAACTAATATTTATTTAGCCACCAATTGTCAATTACCTAATTATATCCACCTAAAATAAAAATTTTAATTGCTTATTTTCTATTGAGTTTAATTAATTCAAAACCCACAATCACATCTATTTGAAAAAATTTATTCAATACAATTATCTATTTATGTAAAACTTAACTTTGGACATATAAATTTGGTCAAAAGCTAACTATGAACAATCTAATGAAAATTTTAGAAAGAAAAATATATGGTGCTTTTTGGGGTTAAAATTTTGAAGTAACCAGAGTCAATCAAAATGTGGCATTAGTTATCCAAAATTGTAGCTATAAAAATTGCCTTAATAAGTGAAAACAAAAACGACTTGCATAAAATCATTTCCAAGCTTATAGCCCAAAGGCTTAAAGGAATTCTCCATAAGGACATTAGTTACTCTTAAGGAGCTTATATACCCGAAAGATCTATTGGTGGTAACATTATGCTACTCCAAGAGCTCATCTCTAATTACTCAAGGAAGAAAAGCAAACTTAATTGTTGTATCAAGATTGATCTTAAGAAAGTTTATGATAATGTTGATTGGAGCTTCATCATAAATATTTTGCAAGCTATGGAATTTCCAGGAATATTCATAAGGTGGATCGAACGATGCTTGACAACTTCTTCTCATAGCATCTTGATGAATGAAAAACCTACCAAGTTCTTTAAAAATCAGAAAGGGATTAGGCAAGGGGATCCTTTATCTCCATACATCTTTGAATTAGTGATGCAAACTCTTCATAAAATCATTAAGCATGTTGTAGCAAGGACAAAGGAGTTCAAGTACCACTCAAAGTGTGACAAATTTAAACTAACTAATCTCTATTTTGCAGATGATGTGATCATGTTTTCAAAAGTAAGTGCCGCTTCTATATCTACATAGATCAAAGCTTTGAAGATTTTCCACAGATCCTCTAGCCTACAAGTAAATTATTCTAAAAGTAACATATTTCTATTTAAGAGTGCCTCACATCTGCAACCTTTGATCACTACCTTAACTAGATTCAAGTAGCAAGAGTTCCCAATAAAATATTTGGGCTTCCCCGTCTCACCATAGAGATTAAAAGCTAGGGATTATACTGAGTTACTTGACAAAATCCAAACTTAAATCTTTACTTGGAGCTCTAAACATCTTTCGTGAGCAAGGAGGGTTCAACTCAGTTCTCAATTCGATAAACACCTATTGGGTTTCTCACTTGTCCTTTCCATATTCAGTTTTGAAAGTTATAGACCAACTATTCAACAATTTCTTATGGACAAGTAGCAAGGAGAGATGTCACAAGACTATGGTGAAATGGAAGGAAATTTGCACTCTTATATAAATTGAGGTGGTTTGATAATTTATTCCATCAGAAGTATGAACTCTACACTGCTCACTAAAAGGCTTTGAAGACTAATGAAGGATAAAAAATCTTTATGGTGCCGATAGATACATTGCTACTTCATCAAAAAAGGAGCATATGGTCAATTAATAGTACGAACACTCCCTCCACCACACTTAAAGAAATTTTAAAGATAAGGGACCTGTATAAAAACAAATTTCATTGCGCTCATAGGTAATGGGAAATATAACAACTTTTGGTATGATAATTGGCTTTCTGTGAGGCTTTAGAATACCTCTAATATTGTTGATTCTCTCGAGAGCTTTATACCCTTGCAAGCGTCAGTGGCCGCAACATTAATCATCCCTACCTCTCTTTTTTTGATGAATTTAAAATAGAAAAAGAACGAAAAGCCTAAGGCCTCATAAAAGAAACAAAACAAGCTTCATTTTGCAAAAATTAGTGAATCCCTAACACATGACTCTCCCACACAAACCACCGATGCAATGAAGAAGAGCCTCATTTGGCCAAGAAGTTAGCACACTAATTCCCCTATCTAAAAGTATGACTAATACAGCAAATCCAATCCGTCTGCAAAAGACACCTGATGTCCTCTTTGATAACTAAATAAGGATGGGAGTGCAAACAAATTCCAGAGATTAGATTAATAGCTTCAAGAGAGTCTGATTCCACAGGAACCTTCTAAAGCCACAATCCCCACCTCTCTAGATGTTGAAATTTGCAGCACTTATTGCAAATCTGAAATAGATAAATATATATGGAGACATTATAAAACATTTATGGATCGATTGAGTTTTGGTACCTATATCCATGATTGTTTTTGTTTTCATAAGAAGTTGATTTATTCCCTTTTTACTTCCTTTCTTTAACATGTTTCTTTAATGATTCAGAATAATTGAGATTCCTATTAATAAGTTTTTGTTTTTAAAACTTATATGCTCAATCACCAACCATCATGTTGGTTCACCAACCATCATATTGGTTAATTGTTGGAAGATAAAGGGAAAGGGTCTTCGACCCATTTGAGATCCATTCTATAATACCCAATAACTATTATCTTGGGTGCTTTTTATAGGACTCAAATCTATAAGTCACATGGGGCAGTAAATAGTCTAACAATCTCCCACTTGGCCTATGTGACGACTTGGTGATCCAATAATAAAACTTTAAGTGCACACAATACATGGAATCATTCAAGTCATCCTTAATTGAATTAAGCTAATGGGATCATAGCGGTCACAACTTATATAACCTGATTCCTTCCATGTATCACAGAATCAACTCAACTCAACAAACTTTACGTGAGTAATTCGATAATTGTTATCTCACACATAATAATTATTGTATACAACATAATATGCATAACCAGTAAGTGAGCAAAAATGTATGACTGTAATTGAATTCACAAGTGTCATAACAATTCGAGTAAGACAATGATATATATATATATACATGTCTGAATACTATGCTAACAAGGACTTATCTATAAGGCCCATCCATTCAACATGACCAATAAATGTTTTGGGCGGTAAGCCTTTTGTTAATGGATCCCCTACAATGAGATCAGTACCAATATGCTCAATTTATACTTTATATTTTTGCACTTCTTCTTTCACTGACAAATACTTCAAATCCATGTGTTTTGCACCCTTTGAATATTTGTCATTCTTAGAGAAGAATACGGCTGTAGAATTATCACAATAAATTCTTAACAATTTGGTAATACTATCGACAAGACCAAGACCTAGGATAAAGTTACACAACCACAATCCTCAAAGGATGCCACAAATTCAGCCTCCATATTGTAAGTAGCAATGGTGGACTACTTTCCAACTTTCCACGAAACTGCTCCTCCAGCTAATAGGAACATGTAACCGAATGTAGATTTCCATGAGTCTACACAACCGACATAGTCTGAATCTGAGTAACTTATCACTTCGAGATGGGTTGATTTGCTATATTTGAGCACACAGTCCTTGGTGCCTTGTAAGTATCTAAGGACTTTCTTTGTAGCTTTCTAATGGTCCAGTCTAGGATTACTTTGATATCGTCCTAACAAGCTAGTGCATGTTTGAGCATACATTAAGCTCCCAACTACTGACATATAAGGAATAGACTCCATGTCCTTACGTTCCAAATCACTTCGTGGACATTACATTAGACTAAATTTTTCCCCTTTCTAAATTGGAACTATCCCTATGGAGTAGTTTTTCTATTTGAAATATTTCTAATACTTTCTAGATATAATCTTTCTGAGACAATCCTAACAATCCTTATGATCTATCCCAGAATATTTTTATTTCTATCACATAGGAAGCCTCACCCATATCTTTCATTTCAAAATTATTAGAAAGAACATTCTTTACATCATGTAACAAAACAACATTATTCGCAGCAAGAAGGATATCGTCAACATATAGGACTAATATAGTGAACTTGCTCCCACTAACCTTCATATAGATACACCCATTAACGGTATTTTTTACAAAACCATAAGACGTAATAATATCATTAAACGTAAGATATCATTGTCGGAAAGCTTGCTTCAGTCCATATATTGACTTCTTTAATTTACACACTAATCCATTTGGTGAAGCTCTAAATCATAATGAGCCACCAGTGCCATAACAATTCTTAAAGAGTCCTTTTTTGAAACTGGAGAGAAGGTCTATTTATAGTCAATACCATCTTTTTGAGTGTAACCTTTGGCAACAAGTCTAACTTTATACCTTTTAATGTTGCCTTGTGAGTTATGTTTAGTCTTAAAGACCCATTTACAACGCACTTACTTTGCACCTTTCGGCAACTTAACTAATTCCCAGACATTGTTGTCATCCATTGATTTCAACTCTTCTTTCATATCATTGAACCATTTTTTAGAATTGTTACATTCCATGACTTGTTTGAATGAGCCTGGATCTTTATCAATACTCAAGTCACATTCATGGTCAAGTGAGTAAATTTCATAGTCACTCAAAATCGTTGATCTTTTTTGCCTTATAGACCTTCGTAATGCTACTTCTTGTGGCATCACTTGATCATTTGTAACTTGATCATCATTAGTTGGTTCATCATTAATATGTTCAATTTGTGGAATTGGAACATTAATTTGTTGTTCCGGTATGTTATGTATCCGTGATGCAACAAGAGGAATAACAACCGGTAGAATCACGTCTGATGTGGTAGTGTCTACTCGTCTTGGAGTAGTTTCTACTCGATTCTCATAAATATCCACTTTTCGTGGTTCTCCACTCCCATTGAGTTGACCATTCTCAATGAACCTAGCGTTACCAGACTCAACTATTCTCGTACTATGGTTAGGATAATAAAATCTATACCCCTTTGACTTTTTAGGATAGCCGCCCCAAATGTGAAGGTGTCGTAAACTAGGTTTCCTTTCTGTCCATAGTTCATAAGGTGTCTTAGGAACTACCTTACTAGGAATCCTATTTCTTTAATGCATGCATCCACAATGATAAAGGTATGGTACTATTACTTAATATGCTCCTAACCATTTTCATAAGAGTACGATTCCACCTTTCAGCTACACCATTTTGTTATGGTGTATCAGGCATTGTGTATTACGCACATATGCCTCGACTGGCAAGAAACTTTGCAAATGGACCTGGACATTATCCACTTTCATCAAATTTTCTATAATATTCACCACCTCTATCAGACCTCACTATCTTTACTTTTCTATCTAATTGCCTTTCTATCTCATTAATGAACACCTCTAGGATGTCCACAGACTGAGACTTCTCATGTAGCAGATAAATATATCTATATCGTGAGAAGTCATCAATAAAGGTAATGAAATATTTGTCACCGCCCCAAGAAGGAACATCGAAAGGACCACAGACGTCAGTGTGTATTAATTCCAGTAATTTGCTACTTCTTATGGCTGGATGCTTTGATATATGTTTGGTTTGCTTGCCTTTAATGCAATTATGTTTAGTTTGCTTACCTTTAATGCAATCTACACATATATCCTAGTCAACAATATCCAATGGAGGTAAGATTTCATTTTTAGCTAACCTTTGTATCCTTTCTTTGGATATATGACCTAATCTTTTACGCCACAAAAAAGCAAAATATTCATTTTGTGCACTACATTTACTTCCTATAATATGGTCAACATGAAACAGAGATTCAAAAAAATCAACATGAAGATTGAAATGATATAAACAATCAATTTAAGTATCAAAACCATAATAGTACTTATGTTTATACAATGAAAAAACACAGTTTCCAATCCTAAAGTTAAAACCATCATCATCCAACTTTGCAAGAGAAACTAAATTCCTAGCATAGTTAGGAATATAAAGACAATTTTTGAGATCCAAGTGACACCCATTTTTAGAGATCAATCTATACGTCCCAATGCCCTCTATTTGTGCCTTCATTCTATTCCCCATATGTAAGAACTTTTCAGTTTTATTTATAGTCTGGATTGAAAGGAATCCCTGTTTAACATGTAACATATGAGTGTTTGCACCAGAATCTAACCACCAAGTATTATTAGGCACTTTAATAAGATTTGATTCAAAACATAGTGAGACATAGTATGTACCTTTCTTTTCAAATCAAGCCTTTCTTTTAGGACAATCTTTCCGGAAATGACCAGGTTTCTTGCAAAAGTGGCACCTCTTATCTTTCTTGATTTGGCCCTTATTAACTTTGCTGAGAGCTTTGTCCTTATCTTTTCCTTTCTTTCCTAGTTTGTTCTTGCTACTACTATCTCCTAGATGAAACGTGAGATGAACAAAGTGTTCCTTTATTTTCTTCAATCTCCCTTCCTCCTGAACCAACATGGCCTTTATTTTTTGAAGGTTCCATTTTTCCTTAATGGTGTTATAATTGACCTAAAACTAGCCAAACTCTAGAGGAAGGGAGTTGATAATAAATTGTACCAAAAAGGACTCACTCATATCCATACCTATAGATTTCAGCTTTGCAGCTAAGTTTGACATGTGAGTTACATGATCATGAATGGGCTGTGAAAAATTAAACTTTTTGGTCATCAACTCACTCATTAAAGTCCCTACTATGGACTTGTCAGCTATATTAGATTGGGAGTATTCTTTAAGATTTAACATGAACTCCTTTGCATTGTCCGTTTTTAGGCATTGACGGCTTGACATTTTCTGCGATCGTCATTCACATTAAATTCAAGCTCAGCCTGTAAGACCATTCCCAAGCCTCATAATAAGACTTGTCAGCTTCAGAACTACTCTTAGTTATGGCTATAGGCCTTACGTCTGAAACTATGGCCAAGTCCAAATCCATTACACACAGTTAGAACTGGATTTGTTCGGACCATTCCCCATAGTTCAGACCATTGAACTTAATCAAGCGATTGCCTAAGGCGAACAAACTAGTAGATGCTACACATATAACATATATTCCATGCATTAATACTTTAAGTAAACCTAAATGGATTCAAACTAACTAATAAACTTTGATTATGCATTTAAATTCTCCTTTGGGTGAAATTCAAATACATATAATTAACCTATACTGATGCATATATAATACTATAATGGACAATCAAGCATATTATAGTCAATATGCATGCTATCTTTGGATATACAATCATATTAACTAAATATGTTGATAAAGTCCCTTTAATGTCAATAATTATAAGCAATGGTCCACCTTTGGGTGACCTCCTAGCGTTATAATTAATGATCTTAATTGTTCAGTTCAACCTTTATGTCATTTTATCATCATATCATATTGAACAATTGAAACAAATCACAATTAAATGATTAATATTTTTCAAGCTAGGCCACTTTGGTGACTAGCAAGCTTTCCATGCAATAAACATTTAATTGGACAATTATCATACATGACAAATTTTAATTTAATTAGTTTGGTCACTTTGGTAACTAACAAACTATTCTAAATGTCCATAATGTCATGTATTACATTCAACACATACTAGGAAAATTTAATTCCAAACATTATATAATATAAAATATTTAAAGTACCAAATAAATCATATATATGGCACTAATTTACAAAATTATATTATGTATAAATCAATTATGAATTAAATAATCTTTTATAATTGGGCCATAAACATTTATTGACTCAATTTTAAGGTTTTTTTAATAGCCCAAAAGCCCAAAACAAAATAGTTTTGGGCTTGGAAATTCGTCTGGCACGTGTAGAGCACGTGCCAACTTCTGCCTGGGAAAGGCAGCATTTGGCACGTGCACTGCATGCGCCAGACGTTACACCATCATCTTCCTCCCGCTGTTTCGTTTCTAGTTCAGTTTCTTTTCTTCTTTTTTAAAATTCTTCTTTCTTTTCCTACGTTGCTTTGGTTTCTCTTCCTCTTTATACCATAAATCACCCTAAGCCTTACTAAGAGCATCACTTGTTTTTGGTTTCTCTTTATACCTAAAACCATTCCAACCTTTTGTTCTTTCAATTCCCTTTAACCCATAACACATCCCAAGCCTTACCTTTTTATTTCAAGAACCAAGCTTTATTGTTCTTTCTCAATAAGCATAAACACATCTTTATAGAAACAGAAACTTTATCACAAATAAAACATGGCAATATAAGCACAGAGGATGGTTCGTTTGGGTTTGTGTGTTCGGTTCTCTCTACTGTGCATGTCGCTTAATCTAAACCATAACAGAAATTTGTATAATAATTGCTCTTTCGCTTTCATTTCTTGAAATTTTACAACAATCCACATTCATCCAAGAGAAAACATAGAACCCATACTTTTTGTCAAGACTTTCATGGCAGTGCAACATCTTTTAAACCAACAAAAATAATTCAACACGCCATCTATACAAATGTTGAACCCCGAAATTTTTTCAATTATTATTGATTTATTTGTTTCATTAGGAGGTAAGAAAGAAGGGGCAAAATGGGAAGTCCAAAGGAGAGGAGGAGTATTTTTGGAAGGACAAGACCAAAATGTGGTCTTGTTTAAGAAGAAGAAGAAAAAATGTGAATTGGGAGAGAGGAAGAGAAATAATAAATCAAAGAGAGAAAGAAGAGATATTTCAGTGGTTGAGAGAAAAGAAGAGAGTTGAGCTAGGGTTTCTTCATTTCTTGGCTTTTGAGAGAGATTTTGAAGTGGCTCAATAAGAGAAAAAGGTAGAGAAAGAGAAGAGCTTCCATTTGAGCCAAAGATCTCTTCATTTGGTGAAGAACCAAGGTAAGATCGCCTAAATCTTTTGGAATTTTTGGAAGGATTTTAGTTCATAGAGTTTAGAAAATCCATAGGTTTCCAATTTTAGTGATTGTGCTTCAATTGGAAACCCTATTGAGTGAGATTTTTTGTTACTGTATAGAGGGGATCAAATAGTCAAGAGGAACAAGAGAAGAGGCATTTTGAGCAAGTCTTTAAGCAAGAAAATCAAGGTGGGTTACACGTTTATAATAGAGTTATGAGCTATTAATGTTTTTATAAAACAAGAAAGTAAAATGATTTCAATTACTTCATAAATGTTGCTTTTAATGTTTTGAGTGATCTGAGAAATTGCCACAAGTTGGTGCATGAATTTTGATTATAAAATGGAAAATGGTTTTGAAATATTCATGTTATGCCTTGAAGCATGTCATGGCATTTTGTATGAATGAAAAGATGTGAAAGCATGAAAG
>JANIJH010000005.1:70456395-70473898 GCA_024520975.1 Erythroxylum areolatum
AAGAGTTATAAAAAGGGGAATACACAATTCAACCCCCCCTTCTAGTGCATTCCAAATATCGTTTTCTAAGTGTTGTACTAACGTGTGATTCACTTCATTTATAGCCTAAGTCTCCAACTGCTTCTTGATAACATCTTCTTGATTCTTGTAGAAGACGTTACTTAGTTGAGTTATGTAACTAACTCCAACTAACTAACTACCCGACGTACTTAGAGTATCTTCATCTTTGTATTATTTGTGTTTTCCGCTTCTTCTGTGTTTTCTGCTTCTTCTGTGTTTTTCTGCTTCTTCTGTGTTTTCTCACTTCTTTTGTGTTTTTCGCTTCTTCTGTGTTTTTGTGCTTCTTCTGTGTTTTTTGCTTCTTCTGTGTTTTTCCGTTGCACGCTTAACACACTTATCAAAATAGTTCATTTATTTCTAATAATATTATTATTTGATTGTCACCAAAATTAATAGATGTGAAGTCTTCTTGACTTAACACATCTGTGGTAGTTGCTTTGGGATCCAAATAATGGTAATCTAGTTATGAGCTCTGTCTGCTACCATGTATAAGGAATCTGAAGTGGAATTGGGAAATTGAGATCTACGGTATGATTTTGCAATCGATAGATCATCTAATCGTGTAGAGTGGCCATAATGGATATGGGATCTTGTTCTCCTCTAGTAATTTGGATCTAGGCTTGAAGTAGCTCAAAAAAAGTAGGATCATCCATCCTGATATTGAAATTAGGGGCAATAGTGAGGATGACACTTCCATTATTGAGGGTTGTTAGTAGAGTACCAATTAAGACATTTTGGTATGTAGTTTAGACAATGTCAAGAAAAGAGATCCGAACTATAACTAGAATGCCTTTTCTTCCATAGAGGGTGAGAACAAGGCAAATAGCTCCAACATAAAGATGTGTATGGTTCTATTCTCTCCAAAGAGAGATGAGCTCCTTTGAAATTTCCAGCTTCACATATTGTTCTATAATGGTAGCTTTTTGACAACATTGTTCCAAACGGGAACTTTGAATGATTACATTAATTTTTGGATGATGGGTCGACATAATAGTTCTTATACTTCTTGTCTAAGAACAGTCATGAGAATATATATTGTAAGGACTGAGTAAAGATAATGAAGTATAAAAAAAACTACTTTTTGCAGGAAGATGTTGATTTCTACAGGGTTTTAAATTTTATTGGAAAGAGTACATTTAACATAAGAAGGGAGATTGGCAATAAAAAGGGTTGAGGAAAGATGAATAGGGTCACTTAGTAAGGTAATTATGGCTCAAGAACTCTCCTTACTAACTCTCATCTGGAATATTGTATTCACAGTCAATAACACTTATGGCTCTAGTACCACTCGGGCTACCCCTAATCAAAGGGCACATGGGGAGTACATCACTAAGGAATGTGGCATTGTTTACATCAGTGAATCAAGAATGACTCTTCTCACTGTGATGATCCATAAGAGATTAAGGATAAACAGAGATTGATTGTGGTCTGGTTAATTGTGGTACTGGTACAACCAGTGGTGAGGTTCTGAGAGATTTAGTCCTTGTAGATTCCGCTTCACTAATATTTGGTTCAACCTTAGTAAGTTTAGGCATGGTCATCATAATGTGTGTTTCTCATGCTATTGCTTCTTTCTAGGTTCTCTCTTGCCTGAAAGCTTGATTCTTGACTAATGTAGTCCTGATCATAGAAAAAGACGAGTATGCTCTACTTTTTCCTCTTTATGGGGATCCTGTGCATCAAAAAGTCTTAGACCATAGATCCTGTTTGAGGTCGTTGTTAAACGGGGAAAGATTGGATAGTGTAAATTCCTAAAAGGAAGGCCTTGTGCGTTGATGTGCGTTAAGGAGAAAGGGCTTATACCTCAGCTAGCATACTTGGAATTTCTAGTATAGTTAATTTTTGTTTATCTTTTATCTCTTATGGATGATGATTTGTTTTATCAATTACTTTGGCTAGTATATAGGTTAGAAACTCGTGATGCATTTCTGATGAGGCTTATTGATGAAAATTTTCACAAGCCTATGAGTAACAGCAATAAGAGCCCTTTTCGATTCACTACCACTATCAACGCCAAGTACTTTAGTGACATATGCCTCGTATGCCCTCTGACTAGGGGTAGCGCAAGTGGTTTCAAAAGATTCTAACAATGACAATGGTGACCCACATTTCTCTCTACCCCTCTTTAAAGGTACCCAGATCAATTTTATTTTAGAAAAGGAGAAACATTCAAACATTATTTATCCTAACTAAAATTAATATTACGAGTATCGTACTAGACTTGATATAAGATTGGGTTCTAGTATGGAACTGTACCGGTATCAATACTGATTAATACCGGGTATCATTTTGGGTAATTTTTTCACTTTATGAAAGTCTCTGAATTTTTTTAAATTACAAAATAGTCTATTATCATATTGTACTATTGTACTGTATATTTGTAACCTTGTCTCTAAAAATCATAATAATAAATAATAATCACAATTTTGATTTAATTTATTAAATTAAATTAATAATTATTAATAAATGTAATTAAAATTGAAATATATTTTTAAAATGTATAAATTTCAAATAAATTTTGATTTAATAATTAAAATTTTATAAAATAAATATTAGTTTATAAATAATACTTTTTAAATTATTAATTTAAAAAATAAAATATTTTTATTAATACTATTAGAAAATATTATATAAAATATTAAAATAAATTTAAATAAAAATAATTTATTTTTAAGTTTTATTTAATTTATAATTATTATTAGTAATAAAAATATTTATTATTATATTAGAAACAATAATTAAAAATTCACACTAATTATAAAAGATGAAGTAAATAAAACAACTAATTTAAAAAACTTTGAAAAAAAGGAGGGAGAAAAGGTAGAAGGGAGGGTGAGATATTTTAAAATTTTTTATTTTATAAAAAAGTCTCCCTATTTTTTAAAATTTTCAGTACTGTCCAATATTTTGAATACCAGGCGGTACCATCCGAAACGGGCTGGTACCAACCAGTATTTAAACCTAATACACTGACCCTTTATTTCATACTAGTTTTTTCCCGGTACGAATCGGTATTCATATCACTATACTAGCCAGTACGAACTGGTATTCATATCACTGCCTAAAATGCATTCGTAGGTAGAGATGTAGCATGTATATGTCCAATCCTTTTGAGGACCTAATAAAAATCCAGCACCTACATACGTAAGTAGTTAGGGATTCTCATTTTTCAAATATAATAACTATATATCATTTGTTCTTCATAGGTAACACAAAATATATTTAAAAATATCCCAATACCTTCAATTGAACAAAAGTTAATCTTGCTATTAAAATCACAACAAAAGTAGTATCTAGCCTGGTACAATTGGTAAAATACACTAATGCACCTATTGTACTAGGATAAAGTATACATATTTATAATCATTTTATTGTAGTTTTGATTTTTTATAAATACCTTTTTTTGTCCTTTTAGCTTTTGACTTTTATTTTTTCTTTTTTAGTCTATCAGAAACAACCTCTCTACTAGTTAGTGTAAGGTTGCATATTTTTGGACCTCTTTAAACCCTACGTTTCGGTAAAACTTCGACTGAGATGTTGTTATTGTTGGTGTAATAAGATAAAGTATTTTTAAACTAAGTAATTCTTCATCACTCTTTATAGGAAACTGTTTTCATATTAAATGGTCGTATAACTATACAAAAACTAGTTGAATGACATTTATGGATATAAAAATGCTTCAAAACCTTTTTGTAAGAATTTGATTGATAGAGAGAAATTACCATTCAAATATTTTCAATCTTATCTAAATCTTTCATTTCAAAACATGTTTTTAAACATTAGTAATCTCATAAACTTTAAGAGTTTTAGTAAGATTCATATCATATATATAATGATAAATCCATCATTGTAATTGTTAATGAAAATGCATGGAAATGTAGAATGATTAATATATTTCTTTGTTAGTAAATATTTACTAAGTAAATTATATATCATTTATCCAAATTGCTTTAGTCCATACAATGACTTTTCAACATCAATAATTATAAGTCACATGAGTTAGAATCATTTATTTCATCAACTCATAAATATCTCATTATAGATATGTTACACATTGTCTTTACATAGGCTTTATTGAATTCAATATATAAAAATACTTATGATTTCGAATTATGGTGTGCTTCATATCTTAATCAATAAAGAAATAATCTTCAATATTGATATAAAATCTAATAAATTTAATTAATTTGTAAGGATAACTATTGGATAGATAAGAAAATGCTTGACTTGGGTTATTGTGTATTTCAATATATATAGTGTAAAAGGTAATATATGTATACACAAAAGATGCACACATATAAATATATAATATATAATACTTTTATATATACTATCACACCCAGCATTCGAAGCGGGAGGTGATCAAATGCTCAAACTAGAGCAAAAATCATAGAAAAGTGGAGATTGTAGACTCTTAGTGAAAATGTCTATGTATTGATGTGCGGATGGCATATGAAGAACATGAACTTGTCCCAAGGACACTTTGTCTCAAAAAAATGAATACCGATCTCGATGTGTTTATACGTTGATAGTGAGCAAGATTGTAGGACAAGTAAACAACAGTAGCAGTGTCGCAGTATATAAGAGTGGCTTTGGGGAGGGGGCAATGAAGCTCCTTAAGAAGATTGTAAAGCCAACAAGTTTCGACAATGGCATTCGCAACAACTTGGTACTTGACCGCAGCACTAGAATGGGAAGTGATGCTCTGTTACTTAGAAGACCAAGATATAAGATTGTCTCTAAGAAAAACATAGTAGCCGAAGTAGATTTGTGTGAGTTAGGGCAGTCGACCCATTTAGCATCAGAGTAAGCAATCAAACCATTGGTAGTAGAGTAATACAATTGTAATATATCTTCCAATGTGCCTTTGAGGTAGCATAGAATGTGCTTCAAGGCATGGAAATGTGGCTTACAGGGGTCATGCATAAATAAACAAACTTATTGAACTGTATAACTAAGATTAGGCCGAGTGAAAGTTAAATACTACAATGCCCCTATTAAACTTTAATATTAAAGATGGATCTGCAACGGGAGGCCCAGAGTTAGTAGATAATTTTGCCTTGGTGTCAATAGGAGTAGATGAAGCATTGCATGAGGACATATTTTCTTTATTAAGGATCTCTTAGGCATATTTTTGTCGTGAAAGAAATAAGCGACCTTGTAGTGAGTGACAGAAATGCCCAAAAAATAATGGAGTGGCCCAAATCAATCATGGTGAACTCAGTGCTAAGAGATCTGACAATCTGTTGGAGAAGTGAAGTGGAATATGCAGTGAGAACAATATCCCCTGCATATAGGAGAAGTATGGCTACGTGAGGACCTTGGTGATATACAAGGAGAGAGGTGTCAGATTTGGAGTCTTAGAAGCCAAGAGTAGAGATGAAGCCCGCAAAATGCTTATACTAGGCTCGAGGAGCTTGCTTAAGATCATATAGAGCTTTGTTGAGGTGACATACATATGAGGATGAGCTGGATCAACAAACCCAATGGGTTGCTCATAATAAGTAGTCTCCTCAAGTTAGCCATGCAAAAAGGCATTCTTGACATCTAGTTGACGAATAGGCTAAGAACAGGAGAGAGCCAGGCTAAATACACTCCTAACTATAGTAGGTTTGACAACAAGATTGAAAGTTTCACCATATTCAATTCTCAGCTGCTGAATAAAGCCACATACTACCCAACATGCTTTGTAGCACTCCAAAGACCCATTTGAGCGAAACTTGTGTCTAAAAGTCCATTTTGCACTAACAACATTGATATCTAAAGGGCTTGGAACAATATCCCTCATCCTATTTGTAATCAAAGCATTATATTCATCAAGCGTAGCAGTATACCAGCTAGGATCCTTAAGGATAGAGCGATACGTCTTAGGACTGGGAGATGTCTACATATGAAGAGAAAATAGTGACTTGGGCTTATGAATGCCATGTTTGCTCCTTGTCATCGTGGGATGTTGAGAAGTATAACTAGATGGAGGAATTGTGGTTGTAGAGGAAGAAGGAGGTAGAGTAATGGGTGGAGGCAAGGGTGAGTGAGCTGTGTTTGGAGTAGGAAAGGTGGATGGGGAAAGATTAGTAGTGGTGGTATGGGATGTGTCAAGGTGTGACATGGTGGTTATAGTTGTAGGACTCGAGGGAAGGAGGGTTGGCAAATTAAAGTATGGAAGGAAGAGGGGACATATTTTCGTGTCATGTATGAGAAAGTTGTAAAAGTCTGAAAAAAGAGTCTGGAATGTATAGAAAAGAAATGAATTTTCATCAAAGACTATATGGCATGAAATAACGACCTTCTATGTAGAGAGATCTAAGCAATGATACCCATGATGCTTGGAGGGGTACCCAAGAAAAACATATGGTGTGGAGTGTGGGGTGAGTTTGTGAGGGGCAATGGATGAAAGGTTGGGCAAGCGTAATGACCTAAAAACATGAAGATGGGTGTAGGTAAGAAGTTTATGAAAAAGATTTTCATATGGGGTTATGTTGTGTAAGGTTTTTATGGGAAGGAGATTAAGAAGATGGCATGTCATGTTAAGTGCTTCCACCCAATATTAGGATTGCATATGAGCTTGAAAAAGGAGTGTTCTAATGGTATTGTTAATGATGCAGATCATACACTTAGCCTTTCCATTTTGTTGTGAGGTGTGGGGGCAAGAAAAATGAAATATAATGCCATCTATTTCAAAGAATTGTAAGAATGGTTTATTAGCAAATTCAATGCCATTATCATATTGGAAGACCTATATTTACAATCAAATTGACTATGAATATAAGTATGGAAATTAAGAAATTTAAAGTAAACTTCTAATTTAACACGAAGAGGAAATATCCACAAATAATGACTGAAATTGTCCAGGAGCAATAAGTAATACTTAAACCCAGAGATACTACTTATGGGAGAGGTCTATAGATTTAAATGTACTATTTCAAAGGGATTAAAAGTACGAGTAAGAGAAGAGAAAAAAGGAAGCTTAACTTGCTTTCCCAACTGACAAGCATAACAAATTGGAGGATATTTCTCCTTATTACAAGCTATAAAGTTGTTTTTAATAAGATAATTGAAAATAAAATTTCATGGATGCCCTAGTCTACGATGCCATAATGAAGAAGAGGATGTTACTATTGTGTCTAATTTCTATTGATTTTGCTTGCATTCATATCTTGATTTTGGTTACAAATTCTTGTGTTTTTAATCCAAACGTGAGATGAATTACATGAAAATGCTTGTGAATGTTGCATAAAGGCTTAAGGGAATGTTTTGAAACGTAACATATATTTTGTGTTTAAAAAGTGGGGGTTATGTTGGACCCTGAAATTTTTTTCAATTTTTTTCAATTTATTTGTTTAATTATCTATTTATGATTTGTTTGATTATGTATTTGTTTGATTATTTTTAGAATTGAGTCATTAATTTGGTGGGCATAAATAGAGATTAGAAATTAGATGGAAAGATTAGAATTAAGTTAGAATTAATATGGTGTTAAATGGATTAAAGGAGTAGAGACATAAAAGACAAAAGACAAAAGAAGGGGCAAAATGGGGAGAAAAAGACTAAAAAGGGTATTTTTGGAAGATTAGAATGGAATGTAGTCTTGAATTTAGAAGAAGAAGAGAGAAGATTCGTGAGAACCCAAAGAGAAAGGAAGAAAACGTAAAGATGAGAAGGGAAGAAGGAAAATCATGGGAAGCTTAGAAGGAAGAAGAAAGAAGAAGAATCTTCTTGTTAAAGGTAAGTCTTCATCTTTCTTCTTGCTAGGTTCAAAAAGGGATTAAATGGAGACTAGGGTTTGTGTTAGGAATGAAGGAAGAAAGAAGAGAAAGATGAAACCACCTTGATTTTGGATTTCTAAGCTAGGGATTTGCTTTTTCTTGCTTAGATGAATTATAGGTAGGTTAGGTTTGAGTTCAATTTTAGCATTTTGATTTGTGAAGTTTTATGAATTTATATGTGAATGTGGATTGAATAAGAAAATTGGTTTGTTATAGGAAACCAAGCAAACCTTATCCAAGAGCAAGAGGAAAGACAACCTTGAGTTTGGATCTTCAAGCTAATTAGGTGGGTAATGTATTTATGGTTATTGTAAAATTGAGAAAATTCTTGCCTATATATGTATTGATTGGTTGAATTTGACTTATTTGTGAATGTTGGAAATTGCTTGATGATTGATGACTATGTTATACCTTAAAAAAGGTTATGACATTTTAAATTAAACAAAAAGAGGAAAAAGCATGAGAATATCAATATATGATGAATTGAATTGAGCATAAGAAATTTGCTTGTATTTGGGCAAGAGAGGAACCATTTCGTTCGTCACATACATATTGACAAGAGCTTTCTCCCGACTGCCTGCTTGTGGCATATGAGTTCCAAAAATGGACTTATTTTGTTCGTGGAGTAAACTTTAGTTTTCTCCATTTCGTACCCATGGGAACCTAGGAGCCATTTGTTTGTGCATTGCATCTTTGAATTGTCAAGTACGATACATTTGAGTGTTATGTTTAATGGTTAAAGTCTATGTTATGTGTAAGTTTTAAGCTAAATTGATTAATGCTTGAATTGCTAGAATAGATTGAGAATGCTTTAATCGCTATATATATCTATACATATGCTTGAATTTGTGGCCAATTGTCGATGGCCATAAATATATTAGCTGCTAAACCGTGTAGCTTAACCCATCATTTTTCCACTCCTTATATGCAAAACCAGACGGTTAACAATCCTTGCAAGGCATCGGAAACTCCAAAATTGTTAGAGACTTTTATACTAAGTTAGTGAACATTTTGGATAACTTTATAGGCATATCAACATTGAGCATCCTTTTGTATTTTGTTTTAAGTTAGTGAGGTGTATGTTGAATTATAATGAAAGCTTGTATAAACTCCATTTGGATTCATTAATGAAATATGATTGTGTTTTGCTCATCTCAGTTTATGCATTGCATTTTCAAGTTTTCATAGGGGTAAGAATTTTTGTTATAAACTTGGGATAAAAACTGTATTAATCTAGGCTAAATTAGACATAGTTGTCTTCTTGAAAGTTGTAGATTATCTTTCTAGATTTCCAACAATATAATGTATGAAATTTTTGGATATCGGAGTTGCGAGATGTGTTCATTATAAGTTAGTAATGTTCCATAGGATGTATATAAGACAGCTATAGTAAATGATGAGAATTAGTTATATGTGACGAATCAATTGAGTTGGGATTTGGGAGTTTAATGGAATAAATTTGGTAATTGAATGTTTAAGGAGTGATATTGCATTAGAAGAAGTGAATTTGGGAAGTAGGAACCATTAGAGATGCTTTAGAGGTAGTTTTGTATCTTCCATGTCCGTTAGATGGACTTTAGGTCTATTAAACGGACCGTCTTGGGTCCAAAAATGCTCCCAGCCTAGTTCATGTATGTTAAACAGACATTAGGCCCATTAAATGGACCTTTACGGGTTTGGAAAATGCTCCAGACCCCGTGCATGTCCGGTAGGTGGAGGTGTATGACCGTTTAACGGACATACACTGTACACTTTTGGAAATTCGAGTTTTTGACACTCTAGATGGAAAAATCTCTCTTCAAGGTCTTCATAAAAGTTGTAGATATCAACGTCCTCTTCGAAATAGTCCTAAGATAATCTTAATCTGATATCTCTAGTGAAAGTTATGTCAATTGTCCCAAGATAGGTACAATATGATTGAGGACATAATCATGTTTGATTCTTTTGACCATAACTTCATCATCCGACCTCCAAATGAAGTTATTCTTGAACCAATGGATTCATAGAACATTTTTATATCTCTTTATAAAATTTGGTATCCATTGGTGTTGATTTGAAAAAGGTTTATGGAGAGAAATTGAGGGAACCAATTGGAAGAGCATAAATTGGTTGTTTTACTGAATATACTTCAGTATTTTAATCATATCTTGATCTGTAGAGCTCCTAATGAGATGATTATTATTTCAAAATAAACTAGAGACATGGAGCTACAATTATTATGAAGAATTCAAGTGGTGATTCGGGCGTCTGACTGGTATGGGCTCACCCCTTGTGGTTTGAGATGTTATGAGAATGATGGCTAAAGAGATTTCATTGAAATAACCCTACAAGAAAAAACACTCACGTCTTATGATTCCGGATAGTTGGGCTCTGAAAATGGAATCCAAAAACTCAAGTATTAGTCACGATGGTGATAAGTAAGTGATGGTGACCTAACTTGTCATCATCGTGACAAGTTTAGTCATGGTGGTGACTTAACTAGTCAACCCCACGTAAGTTCTTCTGAATTTATTTTTTATGGTAACATGTCACGTGTGCAGGGTTTTGACGACACATATGAAACTAACCCTATAACTTAACTTTTCATCACTATGACAAGTTTAGTCATAGTGGTGACTTGACTAGTCACCCCCATATAAGTTTTTCCACATTCATTTTTATGATAACATGTCACATGTGTAGGGTTTTGATGACACAGATGAAACTAACCCTATGACTTGACTTGCCCTCACTGTGACAAGTTTAGTCACAGTGGTGACTAGTTAAGTCACCCCCATGTAAGTTCTTCTGCATTCTTTTTTTTATGGTAACAGGTCACGCGTGCAGGATTTTGACGACGCAGATGAAACCAACCCTAAACCTGGACTCTGAGGATAATAGAAAGAATAGAGGGTGGCGGCACATTACACACACATTCTAATATTCTCATATTCTAACATTCATTCTACATAAACAATTATTCTTCACACCCAATAGTAGGGGAAAACGAAACAAATAAAGAAAAAAAAGGTGGAAAAGAGAGGAGAGAAAGTAGAGACTAGTCAGGTGAGGTGAAAATGAAGAATAGAAAATTTTAATGGCCACTACCAATACCTTGATTGATGTGAAAAACGGGAAACTAAGTATGACTGTTTTGGGAGAAATGGTAAAATTTTCAATCTTTAATATTGAACCTATTTCTAGTACTACTGCTTCTGAAGATTGTTCTTTTGCTCATCAATTTAATTTTGCAGACCTTGATTTTCCATTGCAGGAAGAAGAAGAAAAGAAGTTCATCTTAGTGAAAGAAATTGATGCAACTCAACAAGGCAATGGAGACTTGAGGATGCCAATGCGTCTAATTACAATGTCGCACTCCAACAAGCTCAAGGCACAATTTCATATTTATACATAAGCTTTTATTTCACAAGAACTTCAAGAAGTTTTGTGGATCAATCTTGGGGAAGAGTTTAGCGAGACGCCTAAGTGTGTGTGCACATTGGAGGCATCAAATCAAAAGGGCTAACACTTCGCCAATTTTCACAAGCAGAAGTCTGATCAATGGGCTTGGGCTTATTTTATCTTGTAAAAGGTGTATGTACTTCTTTTAGGCTTTGTCATGGGCTGATTTGTGTTAAATGTGCATGTGCTTCATTAAAAAAGTCATATACATGTTTTATTTTAAGGAACCAAGTGTGTGGGCCTAGTTTAAAAGCCCAGTTTGCCCCTCTTAAGTTAACCTACTATTTTTGTTGTTTCCTTATCCTATTTGGACTAGGACTAGTCAATTTTAATTAGTTTTGAAGCCCAAATCAGTGTGGGATTTGTTCTTGGGCATATTTGTTTCAAGAAAGCCTTCTTGATGTTTTGGGCTTTCTTTAGGATTTTTTAGGTTATCTTTGTTAGGGTTTGTATTGCACAAAAGTATTTAAACCCTTTTTTATGCATGAATACCATATTAGACGTGAATTAAAATTTGAAAGCATTCTTCAAGAGAGAAATTCTTGCTTGTTTTACCTTAAGGATTAAT
Organism: Erythroxylum areolatum; assembly: GCA_024520975.1. Classification (NCBI taxonomy): domain Eukaryota; kingdom Viridiplantae; phylum Streptophyta; class Magnoliopsida; order Malpighiales; family Erythroxylaceae; genus Erythroxylum; species Erythroxylum areolatum. Next base: position 70,468,231 of record JANIJH010000005.1, read on the forward strand.
TCAACTTATTAAGTAAGTTATAACTTGTGGTATTAATTCAATTCCTAGAATATTTATTCTCTTTGTTACCAATTCCTTGATGTTTTAGGGGTGAAGGTCTTGTTAGCTTGATTGAATTTAAGTTTGGGAACAATCATTGAAATGGAAATGATCTAGACATTGATTCTAGGTTGTTACCGTATCATCTTTAGTATCAGAGCTTAGGTTTTAAATTCAATGTTTATCTTTAATTTTATGTTTGTTCTTGATTATTATAGTTAGTTCATCATTCAAATTCTAAAAACAAAGAAAAGAAAGAAAAAAAGAAGAAGAAGAAAATCAAGATTGTGAATCTTTGTGTGTTTGAGTTCATTTGATTGCAAGATTCATCAAGATTGCTAATTCTTGCCTCAAGATTCATCTTTATAATTCAAGGTTCACTCTATTAATTCAAGATTCATCAAGAACGAATCTGAACATTCAAAAATTCTTTAATTTCAATTTTTATTATTTAAGATTCATCAAGAATGAATCTGATCATTCAAGAATTCTTTAATTTCGTTTCTTTATTATTCAAGATTCATCAAGAACGAATATAATCATTCAAGAATTTTTTAATTTTATTTCTTTATTATTCAAGATTCATCAAGAAAGAATCTGATCAGAGATTCATCAAGAACGTATCTGATCATTCAAGAATTCTTTAATTTCATTTCTTAATTATTCAAGATTCTTCAAGAACACACCCTTCATTCAAGAAATTCATCAAGACTTGCTTTCTTGCATCAAGAAACACTTTCTTGTTTCAAGATTTATTTTCTTGGCCTCAAAACTTGTGTCTTTGATATAATTGCTTATCGTTCAATTCTTGAGATATTGAGGTGGATTTGAATGTTCTTGTCAATTTGGATTTAGGGTTGAGTTTAATTCCTAGTTATGTCTTTTCTTGCACTCTTTGGTTGCTTTTTATTGTTTGATGTCCTTTCTGTTTCCATTACACTTGAATTGAGTAATCTTGTTTCATATTGCTCAGTTGGCACCAAAAATCACTCACATATGTTTTCTCCATCTAGTATGTGTTTATTTTCATCTTTCTTGCTTCCTTTACATTAAATTGCATCTAGTTTTGTGTATTCTTCCTTTCTTTAGGTATTCTTTGTTTTCTTTTGAATTAAGATGCTGTTATGCTTATTTGGTTGGTAGTGATTGATCCGGACAAGTAAAACTATGCTAGAATCTAGAGTGGTAGAAGGTAAGAGTGTATAAACTCATTTGAGGGTAAAAGCCATCTTCTTGAGTGAAACACGAGGGTATCCATTCTAATTTTGAGAAAGGGAGTGTGTGAGGTCTCTAACGTGTTTTTGCAGGTTTTTCATCATGACCAATTCAAAGGGTAGTAAAGTTAGTGACAAGGATGAAAAGAATAGTGAGGCTGATCAAAACTCATTCTTTACTTTAAAGGCTATGCAACAGCAATTCCGAAGGATTGCGAAATTGCTCAGGGATGTCAGTGATAAATTTGATAGACAAGACCAAGCCATTAAGAATTTACAAAGAGAGATTTCAACTAATGGTGCAACAAGGAGGCAAAATGCCAGGGAGCCAACTCCAATGTGCTATGAGTATGAAGATGAATATGATGATAGGGAAGATGAAGAAGATTGGCATAGGATTAGAATTGGTGGAAGAGGGGAATGGAATGATAGAGGAAGAGGAAAAGGCTATACAGGCCGATACAATGCAAGGGAAGAAGACAGGGCTGAGCGTGTGGATAGAAACTTAGGTAGTATCAAGCTAAAAATACCATCTTTCCAAGGTAAGAATGATCTAGAAGCTTACTTAGAATGGGAAAGAAAGGTGGAGATGATTTTTGAATGCCATAACTATTCAGAGGAGAAGAAGGTGAAGCTTGCTGCTGCGGAATTTCATAATTATGCGTTTATTTGGTGGGATCAGATTGTTTTGAATATAAGAAGAAATGGAGAGGATCCTATTGATACTTGGGCTGAAATGAAGAGGTTCAGGAAGAAGAGGTTTGTGCCTAGTTACTTCTATCGGGAGCTCCATCAAAGGCTCCAAACCTTAAGACAAGGCACCAAAAGTGTAGAAGAGTACCATAAGGAGACGGAGATAGCCATAATTAGGGCTAATGCATAAGAAGAAAGAGAAGCCACCATGGAACATTTCTTGGCTGGTTTGAACAAAGACATTGCCAATGTTATTGAATTGCACCTTTATGTGGAGTTGGAGGAGATGGTGAATATAGCCATCAAGGTGGACAGGCAACTCAAGTACAAAAGCTCCAACAAGGCTTCTTACCAAGCTCTACTACAAATTGGAACTCCAAATGGTTCAAGAAGGATGAGAAAACCAAAGATAAGCCAAAGGAAGAGAAGAACAAGGCAGATCCAAAAGCTACTTTTAAAACTCTTAGTTCTTCTAGTTCCAATTCTAAAAAGCATAGGAATATTAAATGCTTTAACTGTCTTGGTGTTGATCATATTGCTTCTTAATGCGCAAACAAGAAAACGATGTTTGTGAAAGGAGGAGAAGTTATGTCTAAGGAGGAAGAAGATGATTTGGCTTCCATGCCTGAGGTGGAAGATTGTTCTGATGTGGAAGTTGAGGATGCACCTAGGGGTGAATTACTTGTTACTAGGTGAATTTTGAATGCTCAAGTGAAGGAAGATGGAATTGAGCAAAGGGAAAATATTTTTCATTCTAGATGCCTAGTGAATAAGAAGACTTGTAGGCTAATCATTGATGGGGGGAGCTACACTAATGTGGCTAGTGCATTGATGGTGGAAAAATTAGGGTTGGAGTGCTTGAAACACCATAGGCCATATAGGCTATAATGGTTGAATGACATGGGAGAAATTAAGGTAAATAAACAAGTCCTTGTATCTTTGTCCATTACGAAGTATTATGATCAAGTACTTTATGATGTTGTACCTGTGCATGCTAGTCACTTATTGCTGGGTCAGCCTTGGCAACATGATAGAAGAGTGTTACATGATGGTTTTAAGAATAGGTACTCATTTACTATGGCAGATTAGAAATTTGTTCTTGCTCCATTGGTGCCAAAAGAGGTATATGAGGACCAAATGCAATTAAAAAAGAGTATGGAGGCAACGCAACAAAGAAAGGTCGAAAAACTTCAAGAAAAGCATGATGATACAAAAATTGAGGGGAAGACCGAGAACCTTGCAAAAAGGGGGTAGAAATTTAAATCAAAAGAAAAGAGAGAAAGTGAGACCAAGAGTAAGAGAAGAAAAATAGGGAAAGAGACCTCAAAAGAAATTCAATTAAAAGGCCCAAATGAGAGAGAGGTTAGAAAGAAACAAAACTTCTATGCAAAACTGAGAGATGTAAGGGTTACTTGTGCAGAAAGGAGATGCTTGTTTGTACTTTTGTACAATGGCTTATTTTAATGAATCTGACCTTGACCTTTGTTTGCCTAGTAGTGTTGTTTCTCTTTTGGAAGAGTATGAAGATGTTTTCCCTGAGGAGTTGCAACCCATTAGAGGCATAGAACATTATATTGATTTCATGCCTGGGGCGTAGAATCCAAATAGACTTGCTTATAAGGCTAATCCTGAAGAAACTAAGGAACTCCAAAAGCAAGTGGAAGAGTTGCTACAAAAGGGACACATCAGGGAGAGTCTTAGTCCTTGTATCGTGCCAGTGATATTAGTTCCAAAGAAGGATGGGAGTTGGTGCATTTGTGTAGATTGTAAGGCTGTTAACAAGATTACGGTAAAGTATCACCATCCTATACCTAGATTGGATGATATGATTGATGAATTGCATGGTGCATATGTGTTTACCAAAATTGATCTTATGAGTAGTTACCATCATATTAGAATGAAAATTGGTGATGAATGGAAAACTGATTTTAAAACAAAACATGGTTTATATGAGTGGCTTATGATGCCTTTTGGCTTAACTAATGCTCCTAGTATATTTATGCGTTTGATGAATTATGTTTTAAGGTCATTTATTGGTAAGTTTGTTGTGGTATATTTTGATGACATATTAATCTATAGAAAAAGCATTGATGAGCATATTGAGCATCTTAGGCTTATGTTAGATGCACTTAGGGCAGAAAAGTTGTATGCTAAGTTAAAGAAGTGTACATTTTGCATGGATCATGTCATATTTCTTAGTTATGTTGTTTCTTCTAATTGAATTGAGGTGGACCAAGAAAAGGTCAAGGTAATTAGGGAGTGGTCGAGACCTATAAGTGTTACTTAGGTAAGATCTTTTCATGGACTTACTAGTTTCTATATGATGTTTATGAAAGATTTTAGTTCTATTGCAACTCTTGACTGAGATTGTTAAAAAGGAGGTAGCTTTTAAGTGGGGAGAGGCACAGGAGATTGCTTTTAACAATTTGGAAGAAAAACTTTGTTCTGCACCTATTTTGAGTTTACCTTATTTTACTTCTACTTTTGAGAATGAATGTGATGCCTCTGGGATAGGTATTAGTGCTATTTTGTTGCAGGGAAAGCGTCCCATTGCCTATTTTAGTGAGAAGTTGAAGGTTGCTCAATTGAAGTATTCCACTTATGACAAGGAGTTGTATGCATTGGTAAGAGCTCTACAAACTTGGCAGCATTATCTATAGCCAAAGGAATTCATGATTCACACTGATTATAAGAGTTTAAAGCATCTTAAGGGCCAAAGTAAGTTGAATAAAAGACATGCTAACTGGTTGGAGTTCATAGAGACATTCCCATATGTAGTGAAATACAAGCAAGGTAAAAAAAAATGTGATTGATGATGCATTGTCTAGTAGGTATGCTCTAATCTCTTCTATTAGTTCTAAGTTGATTGGGTTTGAGTATATAAAAAATTTGTACAAATCATATTCTGACTTTGCTAATGTGTATGTGCATGTGAACAAGTTTCTTTTCAAAAGTTTTATAGGAATGATGGATATTTGTTTAGAGATAATAAATTATATATTCCTACTTGTTCTATGCATGAAATGCTTATTAGGGAGTCTCATGATAGAGGTTTGATAGGAGATTTTGGTATTGTTAAAACACTTGACATATTACAGGAGCATTTTTATTGGCCTAACATGAAAAAAGATGTTGAAAGAGTTTGCTCTAGTTGTGTAGTGTGTAGGCAAGTCAAGTCCAAGGTGCAATCGCATAGGCTATACACACCTCTACATGTCCCTAATAGTCCTTGGATTGATATATCTATGAATTTTGTGTGAGGATTGCCTAGGACTAGGAAAGGGCATGATAACATCTTTGTTGTAGTTGATAGATTTAGTAAAATAGCTCATTTTATTGCATGTCATAAATCTGATGATGCTATACATGTTGCTGATTTGTTTTTTAAGGATGTTGTTAGCTTGCATGGCATTCCTAGAACCATTATTTCAAATAGGGATTCTAAGTTTTTAAGTCACTTTTGGCCTGTTCTGTGGAATAAATTGGGAACTAAACTTTTTTTTTACAACTTGTCATCCCCAAACAGATGGCCAAATGGAAGTGGTTAATAGAACCTTAGGATCTTTATTGGGTGCTATTGTGGGTAAAAATTTGAAAGCTTAGGAAGATTGTTTGCCTTTGATTGAGTTTGCATACAATAGAAGAATTCATTCTTCTACAGGTTATTCTCCATTTGAGATTGTGTATGGTTTTAACCCATTAACTCCATTGGATTTGTTGCC
>JANIJH010000005.1:70502682-70519141 GCA_024520975.1 Erythroxylum areolatum
TGAACCAGGATAAATCCTTGTGTCGACTACTCCTATCTCTATATCTCTTTTAGATTCAAGTTCTTATCGTTACTTAGCTATAATCAAAAGTTTTCAAAGTTTTGAATCTATCAGAAGTTCTACAAAGGAACTGTATTTCTAACAAACGTTTTTTGAAAGAATTTTTCAAAAAGGGGAATACACAATTCAACCCCCCCTTCTCGTGCATTTTATATCGTACTTTAATCATTGTATTAACGTGTGATTTACTTCAATTACCGTAAGATTAAGGCTATGGATATGGACCTTAGTGAGGATTACATGGTATGGTTTGTGATGAGGACTCTTCCTTCCAAATTTGATTCGATTAGATCAAGCTATAATACTCAGAAAGAGCAATGGATTATTGAGGAGATGACTGCTATTCTTACCAATGAAGAGGATGGCATGAAAAAGAGAAGGGCAAGAAGCATCTCCATGATGACGAACCATAACAATTCTCAAAAGAGAAAGTTCACTTCTAATAACTCAAGTAACCAAAAGCCTGTCAAGAAGAAGGATGTTAGTCCTGAAGGAAGTGGACAGATGGGCTCATCTTCTGTTAGTCAGAAGAATAAGTTTTTCAAAGGGAAGTGTAGCTTTTGTCAGAATTTTGGGCACAAGAAAGTTGATTGTCGAAAACTTAAAGCTCACTTAGAGAAGAAGTTAATTGTCCTGTGATGGTTTGTTTAAAGTTCAACATTATTAAGGTGCCTTTAAATACTTGGTGGTTAGATACTAGAGCAACAATTTACGTTATGAATTCCTTGCAGAAACTAACAAGTCGAAGAAGACCGAATAGTTCTGAGCAACATATGTATATGGGAGATGATACCAAAGTCAAAGTTGAATTTTTTGGGATAATTAGACTATAGTTGAATACAAGACATCTTTTGATGTTATATGATGTCGCTTATTTACCCTCTATTAGGAGGAATTTGATTTCTGTATCCATTTTGGATAGATTAGGTTATAGTCTTCTTTTTGGAACTGAAAAATTGACTTTGTATCGTGATTCTCTTTTGATGAGAAATAGAATTTTATGTGAAAATTTATACAAACTTGAGTTGAATGATGTTATTACTGTTGCTTCTTCCTCTTCTATTAATACTATTGTTGGTTCCAAACGTATAAGGTTGGATTTGAGATCTTCTATGTTATGACACAAACGTTTAGGCCATATTTCTAGAAACAGAATGGAGAGGTTGGTAAAAGATGGTATACTTCAGGATCTTGATTTTTCATATTCAATGCATGTGTTGATTTTATTAAAGGAAAGTTGACCGTTAAGGTTAAAAAAAGCAAAACAGACAGGTGCTTAGAATTGTTGGAGTTGATTCATACTGATATATGTGGAACATTTATTCCACTTGCTATAGATGGTTATAAATACTTCATTACTTTTATTAATAATTTTTTCCGGTATAGTCATATGGAACTCATTCGTGAAAAATCTGAATATTTGATGGCATTTAAGATTTTTAAGACTAATGTTGAGCTTCAAAAGGAGAAGAAAATCAAGATAGTTAATTCTGAAAGAGGTGGAGGGTATTATGGGCGTTACGATGAGAGTGGAAAGAATCCAGGTCCTTTTGTTAGATACTTTCAAGAAAGTGGTATCGAAGCAAACTATACAATTCCAGGAACACCTTAGCAGAATGGAATTGCTGAAAGAAGAAATAGCACACTTCTTGAAATGTTGCTGTGTATGTTGATTCATTCTAGTTTGCCTAAATTTTTGTGGGATGAAGGGTTGAAGACACCTGCTTATGTCTTAAATCAAGTACCTAACAAGTTAGTCCCTAAGACTCCATATGAGTTATGGTTAAGTAAGAAACCAAGCTTGCGCCATTCTTATATTTGGGGATGCAAAACATAAGTGAGGCCCCATAATCCGCAATATAAGAAGCTTGATATGAAAACTATTAGTGGCTACTTTGTAGGCTACACAATCGAATCAAGGGGTTCTAGATTCTATTGCCCTTCTCACACGACTAGAATTATGGAATTAGATAGAGTTGTCTATTTTGAAGATGAATTTGGTTCAAGTCAAGGGTTAAGAGAATTTGTATTCAGGGAAGAACGCATTCTAATCCTGGTACCTATCACTTTCGCTCCTACTAATGACCCTGTGAATGAACAGATTCTAGTAGAATCTCATGATGAACCTCAAAATCAAGCACAGGATGAAGTCATTGATATTGGGGATGATGAAGTTATTATCAGGAGATCATAAAGAACACATATGCCTGCCATTCCTAATGATTATATTGTCTATTTACAGGAACATGAGTTCAATGTAGGAGATAATACTGAACCGGTCAGTTTTCAAGAAGTCATGAATAGTCATCAATTTGCATTATGGATGAATGCAATGGAAGATGAGTTAAGCTTCATGTCACAAAACGGAGTTTGGGAGTTGGTTGAACTACCTAAAGGTTGCAAACCCATTGGGTACAAGTGGATTTACAAAATCAAACATGACTTAAATGGTTAAGTAGAAACATATAAGGCTAGACTTGTCACTAAAGGCTATTGCCAGATAGAAGGCATTAATTTAAAAAAAAACCTTCTCACCAGTTTCTACCAAAGATTCATTGTGAATCATTAGTGCTATAGTTCCGCATTCTGATAGTTCCTCATTTTGATTTGGAACTCAATCAAATAGATGTGAGAACCGCCTTCTTGAATAGAGTTCTATATAAAGATGTTTATATGACTCAATCAGTTGGTTTCAAGATAGCTACTAAAGAACACATAGTTTGCAAGCTCAAGAAGTCTATCTATGAGTTAAAACAAACATCAAGACAGTAGTATCTCAAGTTTGATATGGTTGTCATTGTAAATGACTTCAAGGAGAATGTAGTTGACTAATGTATATGTATGAAGTTCCGTGGGAGCAATTTTATTTTTCTAGTACTATATGTTGATGACATTCTACTTGTTTCTAATGACATTGATATATTATTTGAGACAAAACAATTATTATTTAGTCATTTTGATATGAAGGATCATGGTGAGACCTCTTATGTACTTGGAATTTATATTATCCAAGATAGAGCTAATGGGATTCTTTGATTGTCTCAAAAGACTTATATTAATCGGATCCTGAAAAGATTCAATATGCATTCCTGTTCTCTTGGAAAGGTATCAATAGTGAAGCGTGACAAGTTCTCAAAGGCCCAATGTCCGCAAAATGATAGAAAGAGATATGAAATGAAAGTCGTTTCTTATGCATGACTTGTAGGTAGTCTGATGTATACTCAAGTATGCATATGTTCTGATATTGCTTTTGTTGTAGGCATGTTGGGAAGATACTTAAGTGACCCTAGACTTGGCCATTGGAAAGCAGCTAAGAAAGTTATAAGGTATCTTCAGGATAACAAAGATCATATGTTGACTTATCGACAAACTGATACTTTTGATATAGTTAGGTTCATTGACGTTGATTATTCAGGATGTGTGGATGATAAAAAATCCATTTCAGGCTACATCTTTATGATCACTAGAGGAGCTGTATCATGAAAAAGTGTCAAACATATACTCACAACGTTCTCTAACATTGCAGAATATATGGCGTGCTATGAGGCAGCTTGTCAAGCAATATGGCAGTGAAATTTTATTTTAGCATTGGGTATTGTAGACTTTATTTCGAGTCCACTGAAATTGTATTGTGATAACTCCGCAGCTGTAGCTTTCTCTAAGAATACTAGAAGTACTTCTCGCTCAAAGCATATTGATATAAAGTACTATTTTGTTAAAGATAAAGTCGTTGAATATCTCATTACTGTTAAGTATACGCCTACAGCTAGCATGTTAGTAGATCTACTTACAAAAGACTTACCTATATATATGTTTACTGAACACGCCTCCTGCATGGCATTGTTAGATGCCTAGCTTGATAAGATTAGTGGGAGTTTGTTATTTTGTATTGAACATATTAATATTTTGTACGGATTGCTTATGGCTTATATATATGAAACATGCATAATGATGTTTGCAGTCACTTCTTGTTAATCATGACACATATATGTTGATGTATATATGTAGTTTGACTAAATGATAGATACAAAAGGAGACAAATGCGTAGTCTCAATTGTTGTACTGCATGCATGTTGTTTTAATGGTTATTATTGTATTTGAACATTTCCAAGGCCTAATCATATGTAGCATATATATCTAGTCGATATGATATTGTATATAATTTATTTGACTGCTTTTGAATGATGGAGATTGGTATCGTGGTTTAATAATCATGACCATTAATTGAATTGTTTAATGTATGTTTAATAATCATAATGGAATGGTTAATAATTTACTAATTGCATTTGATACACATAGTAGTACCCTAATAACTATATATTGTCCTATTAAACTATAGTTCATCACACCCTTGAAATGATATAATTATCTTTTTCTACCCGTTAGGGTAGAACATTTTATAAGAATAATATATGGTGAGATTTTAAAAAATAGGGGCAAAAGTGTGTGTGTGTGGTAAAATTGGGTCTTTTATCATAAGTTTCCTCTCTTGCACAAGATTTGTTGATTTTGATAGGTTGTAATGTCCAAAATGGAGATAATGCATCATGATTTTGTGCAAAACATTGGAGGTAAGTCAATCTTGTTTCGTAATTAATGTTCTAAATAAAATGTAGATCTTGCTATGTGATTGTTGATGATTGCATTTGTGAATGACAAAAGATACGTACAAAGATTTTTTAACCAAAGGAAAGAGGTTGCTTTGTAAAAGATTGCTTTTAGACATTTCCTAAAGGTGAATTCCTATATCTATCTATCTTTCTTTTGCTCAAACAAACTGGCTTCTCGGGATTGGATTGCATATTTCATTTGATAAATAATTTCTTTTAATGACCTACGTCAACCTCCATTTGTGATGGAGAGTGATAAGAAGTAAGAAAAGAAATAAAAGACATGAGCTACTAATCAGATAGTACCCGAAAATAAACAAGGGGAGAATGGATGTCAAGAACGAACATCCTCTGCTTAGACGTAGAGGGAAAGGAGATCTTTAAGCATATCATAAGGCTACATCCACCTCACTAAGCAAAGCCAAAATAGCAATAATACCTGAATAAAGGCAACTGTAAACTTCCTAATGACACATTATTCCACTAATAACTTCTCATTTATATTTTACAAAATTCTTCAAGCAACACTACTCACTTCTTAACTATTAATATTATTGATTTCATGTTATAAACGTCGTTTACCAAGCCCTCACTTGTTACGTGACATGATCATGTCTTCTTCACATGATTGAGCAACCGCTGTCATCATCATCATTGTACATAACTATGGGATCAGAAGGCGGAGGTGGCTGGTGATGATAGTCAATATGACTTTGAATGGGAGGGGCATAATAAGAAGCACTAACGCTAGGATACGCAGTGCTATAGCTGAGTCCATAGGCTGGAGAAGGCGAATAATACATAGGAAGATAAGGGTACTGCCGTGGAGGGCTGTGAGTCATTGACGGCCCATGTGGCTCAGGGTCCGGAAGAGCCATCGGAGAGACATTTTTTGGTGACGGGTTGCCGGAACTATCACCTCCCGCAGCTGCGGCACCATCGTTGGAGTTACCATCTTGTGTTTTCTTCTTCTTCTTCTTCTTTTTCTTCTTAGTAGTGTCATTTCCACTGAGAACAGTTGCAGTAGCATTTGGTTCAGCCTCACTGTCAGATTCTACTTGTTGATCAGCTTCACCATTGGTTTTGCCAGGTTTGGCAGCTTTTTCAAGATTTTCTATTGAAGTCTGTTGAGGATCATCGCCATTGTTAGCACCACCATCCTCAGGGTTGTTTTTAGTATCCTTCTGCTTTCCGTTGTTATTAGATTGTCCAGACTTTTTCTCCTTCTTCTCAGGCTTTTCTGGCCATAGTTCAGCGTGCTTTCCTGATCTCACCAGCTTCTTTATAAGGGTCTCTGCATCAACGTTGCCAGTTACAGTAACCTTATGTTGAAAAGGATCAATCTCCGTCTTATAAACACCTGGTCATCACAACAAGTGACATGCAGAGTTTCTCGTTATAACAATTGATGGAACACAACAGCAGTAGAATGAAATAGTTGTCATCTTTCTACCTTCAATACCCTGAAGTGCTTTCTTGACTTCCTTCTTGCAGCCTTCACAGTGGATTGAAACTCTCAAGTTCCATGTCTAAAAGACATTCAAAATGAGTATATAAGTAAGCGAAAAAACTCAGAATACACTTAAGAAAATATTAACATGCAGGAGTAGCATACTATAATCAGAATGCCAATTGTTAAACCTGATATTTCAGTAGCTCTGGAGCATTTTCAAGTGGTTTAGTTGCCATTACCAGAGAGAGAGAGAGAGAGGGAGGATGAGAGAAGAAGGCAAGTTCTGGGCTGTGAGTGATTGGGTTGGTTGAGTTTAAGAGATGATAATTGGAGTACTATGGGAATTAAAGTATTGAAAATAAAGCAAGAACAAAAAGAGCAAGGGCTAGGTGGATACCACGTCACTTCTACAGCCGCTGAAGAGTTACAGGTGTGATACAATCAACAACTCACGTGATCATACCACGTGACCAGTATGCCTACGTCCATTCCTGACTTGCTTCGCATGCAAGAGAAGTTGCGCTAAACATCTAATAAAAATATTCTTTCGGGGAACTGAAATGGAACTATAGAACTAAGCAAATAATTAGACTCGTAGTACCATAGATCCTCCTTTAGTGTATCAGATTATGATCACTTCATGATACCATAAAGGTGGTTGTTTATGCGAATTAATGGAATCATGACAATGTTTTCTACTTAACAACGTCATGCTTGTTTTGAGGAATCGTCAAGAAATTAGGTTCAGAATCGATCAGAAGTATCTCTACCAAACCAGAAAAGTAGCCATGGAGGAGACTATATCATTGCTCTGTACCAGTGAAACCGGTGAGAAGATCATACTGATAAGCATGAAAAGTTTACAGACGACATAAAATTACATCATACATGTGCCAACTTTGTTCTGAAACAGGACAAATTGCTCCTGATAGACTGATTATCTAGGCAATGAAATATTAATTCTGATTTCCAGATGCATACTTGCCTACGAATTCGGAGAGAAAAAGGGTTTTATATGTAAAAGATGATGGTAATTGGCAAGCAAACGAAAAGGAAAAACAAATGTGTCTAATCAATTTAGGATATGTTAACATTGCAAAAAATATACATATAAAAATCAGAAGGTACTTCTAAATATACTAAAACATAGTACCATAATACCGGGATAAGGCCAATAATTCTTATCTCTCACTTTATTTAAGCCAATGGTTTTGCTAGGCTTTTAGAGCCGGAGTTCCTCTGTCAACATAGGTCACTCACAATACAACTTGCTTTATGTTCTTTTGTATTCTAGCAATTAGACAAATGTTCAATACTATAATCAAAGTATGAAGGTAATCAAAATCCAAAAAAGAATTCCATAAAATTCAGCGTCGTTAGCAATCTTAATGCGGTACACAACCTCACTGAGATGGATCGGTTTATCTGGAAATTAAAGCACAATGTCAACCTAAAAGGGAAACCCACATTCAGCTTCGACCTATCAAACCGGCAGCTGGGAACGAGTGCTTGTGATTTTCGTAACAACAGGAACAGCAAAAATGACGACATGGATAACAATCCAGCTGTAGAGTTTTAGAGGCTGCTAGTTGTTCTCTTTGAAAAAAGTAAAACATACTTCCTATAAAGATCTAAGATATGGAAGAGGACTCCCCTGCCTTAGTCATGAAAAACTTGAAACTTATTTCTTCGATTTCAATACTTTTGATTAAGAGTATGACTTTTTTCTTTATAGGGTAATTTAGTTTCACTTTTATTATTTTTTGTGGTTTTTGGTTTTTATTTTATGTTTTTAAATAAAAATAAAAACTTATTTAGCTTTTAATATTATTATTGATAATAATTAGATATTAAATAAATGTTAAGTATAAATAAATTTTATGAATTAAATAAGTAAATAATTTTATTTTAACCTCTTATATAATATTTATTAAAAAATATAAGTAAAATGTTATATTTTATTAAAACAAGTAATTTAATAAGTAATATTTAGTTTATAATTAAATGTATATCTATTGGTTAATATATTTTAATTATTAACATTATTTTTGGAATTGATATATTTTAGGATACTTTGAATTTAAAGTATATATATTAATTTAAAATATTTCCACTTTTCATAAAATAAAATCATAAGTAATTATAAAACTAAACTAAATTAAATAATTGAATTATATTAATCATAATTCTTATTAATAACTAATATTAAATAATTAAATAATGTATTTAATTGATGGTAAATTATATTATGACTATATATATATATATATAATTTTTATGTTTTAAAATTTGAAATAAATCATATATATATATATATATATAAATATTTTAAAATTTGAAATAAATCGGAACTAAAAACATAAACTAAAGCTTAAATAAGCAAATTATTTTTACTAAATTTAAATTGAAAGCAAAAAATCAAAACTCAAATTGGAAACAAAAAGGTCCGTAGTCTTTCAATCTCCAAACTAATCCTTTTTAATGTCTCCGTTGCAAAGTATGTAAGGTGTAAATATTACTTGCCTTTTGTTAGATTCTTCCTTTGAAAGAACTTAGCTGCCTTACTAACTTGTTTTATTAGCCGCTTGAAAGACTTTTAGACTCGTTCTATTTGCACTGAAACTTGCATCTTTGGCACTCACCTGGAGCTTCTATTTTATCAACAACTTTTATTGTAACAACAAGTTTTAACCCCAGGACGTAGGTGAGTTGATAAGAGGTTTTCTTGGCTTAAGTAAGGTCGTGGGTTCGAACCACTCTCATGTATGCAGCTGTTTAAAACTTGGAGCTAAAGCTTTGCCTCCCATAAGAGACTTATCCGGCTCAAGCAGGGATTATTTTGGGTCTGGATGACTTAAAGGTATCTTCCTATAATTGAGACCCTCTTAGGATACCTCGTGGGCAATAAAAAACAGAAAAGATTTATGCCAGTTATTCCACAAAAAGAGAAACTTTAATTAGCCCTCTGATCAGATTACGTATAGGAAGATAATGGACAGATTTAGCTTTCTGTCATTGTAGAAGAGGACAGAGTAGAAGAATAGAACAGTACATTGGGAAAAGTTTTCTTCATTTTGTAAAAGAATACAAAGATTTGATATATACAAAACAAGCACGAGGTTTCTGTGCCTTGTTAAGAAAAGAAAAAAAAACTTATTATTTACACCTCATCAAGAGAACAATCTAGAATATGTACACCTAAAACAAATAATAGCAATAGTAACTACCATGTGAGAGAAAATTGCAAAAAAAAAGCTAACATTGAAAGAATAGACGAAGGCTTCATATTTCAACATCCCCTCCTCAAGTTAAGGCCTGGTAACAATCAAAAAGGCCTAACTTGGAGATTAGCTCGTTAAACAATGGAGCACTAAGAATCTTTGTAAAAGAGTCTGCCAATTGTTGAGATGATGAAATTTTTCTCGGTGAAATGAAGCCTAGCTTGAATTGTTCCCTCACAATGTGATAATCTATATCCAGATGTTTTGTTCTTTCATGGAAAACTAGATTGACTGTGATGTGTAATGCAGCCTGATTGTCACAGTGAAGAGGTATAAGAACAGATTCTGGGATTTGGAAATCTCTCAGGATATATGAGATCCATTGCAATTCACATACTATTGACGCCATGGACCTGTACTCTGCTTCGGCTGAGGATTTCGACACTGTTGTTTGCTTCTTCGTTTTTTAGCAAACAAGTGAATTTCCTAGAAAAATGCAGTATCCTGTTAATGACTTTTTGCTATCAATACAGGAGCCCCAATCTGCATCACCAAAGGCTTCTAATCTCAATGAATTGTTTGCTGGAAAATACAGTCCTAAGGAGGGACTGTTCTTGATGACATGTAGAGCATTTTTCAAATGAAGCTGTTTAGGATCATGTACGTATTGGCTAAGTCTTGTATATCCCAAATAGAGTAATCTTCCTACTAACTGTCGGTTTGAATAAGGATCTTTTAATTTTGGACCATCATCAATGCTCATCTTGTGTCCTTTCATTAATGGTGTAGCGGTAGGCTTACTTCCCATCAGCCCTACATTTTGAATCAAATCTAAAGCATACTTCCTTTGGTTAACATAAATACCGTCTTCTGATCTTGTGATTTCTAAGCCAAGGAAATATTTTGCATGGTGAAGATCCTTGATAGTAAACTTATCATAAAAAAAGATTTCACTACTGCAATCTCCTCTTTGAAATTTCCTGTAACCAGCACATCATCCACATACACTAGCAAAGCTAGAAATATATTTGACTTAGAGAGAATAAAGAGGCAATTATCATGATATGATTGTTTAAAACCATACTCCTGCAATTTTGACATCATTTCTGTGTTCTATTGTCTAGAGGCTTGTCTAAGTCCATATAATGACTTCTTTAGTTTGCAAACTTGAGTTGGTTTAGCCTTGTCATATCCTTCAAGTAATTCCATAAAAACTTCCTCATCTAAATAACCATGCAAGAATGCATTTTTAATATCAAGTTGGTGTAGATTCCATGACTTGGATGTGACAATAGCAAAGAAAATTATGATAGTCACTACCTTAGCCACAGGTGAAAAGCTCTCATGAAAATATGCTCCTTCAACTTGGTTGTAACCCTTTGCTACCAACCTTGCCTTGAATCTGTCAAGTTTCCCATCTTCCTGCAATTTCACTTTGAATACCCACTTGCATCCTATAGGCTTCTTACCTGCTGGTAGTTCAGTGATTTCCCATATTTCATTCCTCTCTAAAGCCTCAATCTCTTAATGCATATCTTTTACCCATTTTGGATTGACCTTTGCCTCCTGGTATGATTTTGACTCCTGCACTTCAAATGAATTGGCAACAAAACATATATGTGCATTTGATAAGTGTTTCGGTACAATGTATGGGTAAGTAGAAGGAGTGTATTTGGTTAGTTTATTGATATGTAGGGATTTTTGGTAACTTGATATATCATGTTCAACGCTTGACACATAGTCATTCATCCAATTTGGAGGTTTTCTCAATCTTGTGCTATGTCTAATAGGTATTGTTTTAGGTGTGGGCGAAGCTAAGGGTGAAATATTGGTTTACAATTGATCATAATCATTTTCAGGTTCTGTGTGTGTATGTTCAATTGGACTATCACCTATAACATCCTCCTCTATGAACTCATTTGAGGTATTAGGTATGATGGGCAAAGGAATTTGGCTATTTGGGACCATAACAACATAATCTGCCTTAGTGGTAAAAGGATAAATATGTTCATGAAATGTAACATCTCAGGAAACAATCATCTTATTATTATCTAGATCATAAAGCTTGAAACCCTTTTACCCTGGTGAATACCGTAAGAAAACACTCCTAAAAGCCCTCGGAGAAAACTTATCCTTGTGTGGTAAGGTATTCATTGCAAAAAATAAACATCCAAAGCATTTAAGGTTATCATAAGAAGGCTCTTTTTTGTGCAAAATCTTATAGGGAGTCTTCCAATGTAGGATGGCTGTAGGTAGTTTGCTGAGGTGTGTTGTTACAAGTTTTTTCATGTATAACCCCAAACTCTTTGAGAATCTATTGACCTTTTCCCCCACAAACTCTAATCCATTATCAATTCTAACTTTCTTTACTAACTTCCCAAATTGGTTCTTAGCCATGATGACAAAATTCCTCAAAACAGATGCAGTTTGACTCTTGTTCTTCATCAAAAAAGTCCATGTACATCTACTTAGATCATCTACCACAGTGAGGAAATAATGTGCTCCTGTCATGCTAGGATGTTTATATGGTCCCCATATGTCAACATGAATTAATTCAAGAATGTCGTTGGCATTGCTATTGCTTTGTGAAAAAGGCAATCTAGTTTGTTTAGCAAGAGGACAAATGTTACAATCAACAGAAATATCAATCTCTTTCATAAAAGGCAAATGTTTCAGTGCAATGTCTGAAGGACGTCCCAACCTTTGATGCCATGTAGGAATACTGACATCAATTACATTATTCAACTAATAAACTTTTGCTCTACTAGGTATAAGACTAAGAAAATTGCAATATCTATGGATAACTTCTGGTGTGTATGAACTGGGATCAAATATGTATAGGTTTACCCTCAACTTCCCCACTCTAAGAACTCTATTAGTCTTCAGGTCCTGAAAAATGCAAAACTTTGGGTAAACACTACAGCACAAGGATTCTGTTTCAGCCAATTTACTTACTGATAAAATATTGTGTTTAAAACTAAGAATGTATAAGACATTTTTCAACTTGATACTATTATGTAGAACCACATCACTGCATGACTTGACCTGTTTAACAGTCCCCTCAGGTAAGTGAACAAGCATTTTTCTGGTTAAGGTTTTTTGTGAGGTGAATAAGTGTTTAAATGCACATATATGGTTAGTTGCACCAGTATCCATAATCCATTTTTCCCTAAGTTCATTAGATATAGGTTTCAGCACATAGTTACCTGCAAAATCCGAGATCTGGGCAAAATTGATTTGTTATGTTGTTGTCACTTGCTTCCCCTTCAGAATCTTGGCAATCTCTTGCTGAAGTATCTCTGCAACTGTAGGTGACCACTGCTTCACTGAATCTTTTATGTCATCACTGGGATTATCCTCAAAAGGATTGTTAACCATGTTGACTCGTCCCTTTGTAGTTGCAGCTCTGTCCTTCTTCAATTGTTTATACCAGTCTGGATATCCATGAAGTTTGAAACATGTATCATTGGTATGTCCTCCCCCTTTGCAATAGTCATAGCTTCTATCATTCTTCTTTTGTAATTCCCTTTTCTTATAAAAAGTACTTCTATTAGTTTCAGCTCCAGATCACACTCCTTTAACTACCATAGCACTCATTTCAGCATTCTCTGAAAAATTTGTTTGTACATTCTTATGTTTTTCTACTATCAGAATCATTGAGTAAGCCTTATTAACTGCCGGCATAGGTTCCAGGACCAAAATCTGATTCCTAACATTATTATAACTTTCATTTAAACCCATAAGAAATTGTATGAGTTTAGTCTGAGACATAATGTCTAGAAAATCTCCAGCAGCGTTACAAGTACAACCTCTCATAGCACCACAAGAACATTGGGGAATAAGCTGTAAAACATTCAGTTCTTCCCACAATTTCTTCATTTTACTGTAATACATAACAACAGAAGAATTACCTTGCTCCATAGAAGAAATCTGTGGACCATTGCTTTTGCTAAACTGTTCCTCCAGTTCTTGCCAAAGTGTTCTAGCAGAGGTAGAGTAGATGAAAGTTTCTGCTATTTCCTTTTGCATAGAACTAATTATCCATGAGCTAACCATTTCATCCACCCTTCTCCATTTCGATGTTGGCTCTACTAGGCTGCCATTAATAAAAACCAGTTTGTTCTTAGCTGCTAGAGCTCTCTTCATGGATCTATTCCATGTCAGAAAATTGTTGTCATTGAGCAATATAGTTACGAGGGTCATTCCAGGATTGTCAGATCCTTGCAAAAACAAAGGATCGTCTGAATTTTGAATTGAGTTTATAGTTCTATTTGTAGGGTCAAGAAGTTCATCATTGTTCGCCATGATGAAACAACAAAAATGGTATTAAGTTTAAATAGGGGTAAGTAGAAGAAATGCAGATTCAAGAGGCAGGCTCTAAT
Source organism: Erythroxylum areolatum (assembly GCA_024520975.1). Lineage (NCBI taxonomy): Eukaryota > Viridiplantae > Streptophyta > Magnoliopsida > Malpighiales > Erythroxylaceae > Erythroxylum > Erythroxylum areolatum. The sequence goes on from JANIJH010000005.1 coordinate 70,516,409, forward strand.
ACCATGATCAGATTACGTATAGGAAGATAATGGAAAGATTTAGCTTTCTGTCATTGTAGAAGAGAACATAGTAGAATAATAGAACAGTAGGTTGGGAAAAGTTTTCTTCATTTTGTAAAAGAATACATTTGATACATACAAAACAAGCACGAGGTTTCTGTGCCTTGTTAAGAAAAGAAAAAAACAACTTATTATTTACACCTCATCAAGAGAACAATCTAGAATATGTACACCTAAAACAAAGAATAGCAATCGTAACTGCCATGTGAGAGAAAATTGTAAAAAAAAGCTAACGTTGAAAGAATAGACAAAGGCTTCATATTTCAACACCCTTGGGTTGTGAACCATTGTCACTTATTATATAATCAAGTTCAGCATCTATATGCTAGCCAAGATCAGTAGCTTAAAAAAAATCTCGAGATATGACTAAAAAAGCAAGATTTCCTTACAAATACATAAATAACCTCCTATTGAATTAGCCGTGAATGAATCCACTATCATTACCTTCTTATTGACCTATTCATTACTGACTGGATACAACCAAAAGATTTCCTCTAAGCAGTGACACATCTTATGAGAGCAAGATGTGTAACTAGATTTTGTAGCTTTTTTTTCTACAATACCCCCTATTTGATGCAGTGACACATCTTACGAGAGCAAGAGATGTCTTCTAAACAAATATAGGATTCATTTAAAAATTGACTAAATTTGCATATTTAAAGCTACGGTCTTCTTTAAATAGAAAAGTTTGGGTAGAATTAGATCTAATGTTTGTTAATAGCTTTTCTATCCTCATGTGATGTCAAGAATAAACTGTCTTATATTAAATATCAATGTAAGGAGAAGAGAAGTATTTGAAAAATGATCAAAACGAATGTAATAAGTTATCCATGCCCTTAATAAATAGACAAGTAACATTGGAAGAAAAATTTCTTACAAATTTTAAAGAAGTAATTAGAATATGAATGACATTTAGATTAAAAGTAGGAACGTTAAATATCAAGTAAGCATAAAAAAGGTTAAGGCAATATGGTCAACATCATCACAGGACAGGTCATACCATTTATATTTTTTAGTACATTAGAATGCATATAACTAAAAACAATGTGTGGAAGCATTATGTAAGAGTGTGAGACTAGTGTTTACAATCAATATAACTAATATACTATGTCTATATGATGGGAAGGTCATATGTTGCATGCTATATTAAGTTAAAAATTTTGAAATTGCTAGATATTATATTCTATTATTCATATAAATAGTATTGATTTTATTAGAGATGAAGTTTATTGGTAATGACTTTTTTTGTGTTAGATTTATAACATAATCATCTCAATATGAATTAATTAATTGATCACCAATATCTCATAAATTTTTATTAAAGATAATTGCAAAACATTTAATCCAGATGAAATTAAATTACATAAAGTAATGTATGAAGGATATGTTATTCCCTATTATATGGTCCAAATTTGTCTTAAATAACGTAAAAATAAATATTTATAACATTTTATAATTATTATAGTTGTTAAAAATATCTAGACACAAGAATGGTAATTATCACAAATGTTTTTCAATTGTCCTAAAGAAGAGATGTGATATAATATTGAATAAGGTATTTAATGGAGTTGCCAATCTATGTTATTAAGGAAAGATAGAGAAAAACCTAAAAGTCCTAACAAGAAAAATGAGTTTAGAATCTTATTGTATAATAGGAAAGGTGTTTAACACCTTATGATACTTTCAAAGTTTTGGGGATTTAAAAAAGAAAAATGGGAATGATTTTAAAAACGATGTTGAAGTAATAGAAATGAAATATGTGGTTGAATGCCTAAGAGTTTATTGTATAACCTAATTAAAATCAAATAACAAGAGTGATGATGAGGAGTTGAATAAAAATTAAAGCATGTTAATGAATGTCTAGGAGTTTGCTACTTTTACCTAGTGTTTGAAATGTGATAGAAATACTGACAGGCTATTATTTAATGCATTAATTTGGGTTAATTGTGTGGTCCTTTTGGGTAAATATTTGCTAAATAAATGTTTTTATATTATATTTGGATGTTAGGAGTTGTTTTGGGAAAAAGAGGTCAAAAGTAGCTAAAAAAGAAAGAGACACGCAACGCAGCCAAGGAAACAAAAGGGGGTTCGGTCTGGGTTTTTAAGTGAGGAGAAAAACGTTGCACAGCAAAAGAAAAAAATGGGAAGGGTTCAGCATGTTTTGAGAAGAAAAGGAGGAGCCACAAAATGCAGCACAACCCAGCATTTTGCAAGAAGGAAAAGAGGGTAGCAGCGGGGAAGTAAAAGACTCAACCTCCATTCACTACCAAACACGCAGCAGCCCCTACTTCGACACACCCTCCATTCATAGCAACACATGCAACCTACCTTCACTCTATTCAAACAACACAGCCGCCACACACCTCCACTAACGCAGCCCCCACTCACTAACATAGACTCACGCATGCAGCCTCCAAAGCATCCTCCACTCACCCACAAAACATCCTCTTATCCATAAGACAACAAAGCCTGCCTTCACTCCAATGACGCAGCGTCCACTGGAAGAACACACACAACCTCTATTGCAGAACAAATGTAGCGCCCCCTTACCGTAGGGTACACGTCGGGACGCCCGCAGGTCATTCCGACACGTAATCCACGCTAAAGGTGCACTACCGAGCAACCAACTACAATCCACATGGCATCAAATATAAATATCACTAAAAATTGAAA
>JANIJH010000005.1:70519498-70531420 GCA_024520975.1 Erythroxylum areolatum
AAACACAATAATCCCAATTTAACATAAGATACTAAAATTGGAAATTCTAAGGAAAGGAAATCAAGAATTAAAACCTATATAACCTTACCCATGCCTTTCCTAAACTATTTAAACCAAAACCTATCAAGAATCTCCAAAAATTTCAAAATTCCCTTACCTATTGGCCTCCGACGAATTTCTTCTTTTGCCTCCAATGAAGGATTAAACCTTCTTCTACCTTCTTCCTTCTTAAAGAAACTCTCAAAACTCTTTTCTAAAACAAAATAAACCAAAGCCCTAACCTTTTTCCTCTTCTTCTTCTTCTTCAACCGAAAGTCTCCCACTCTCCTTTCTCTTTATGATTTTCGTAAGTCTTCTTAAAAGACTTAGGGAAAAACTTGCTCCATAACTTAAAACCCATCCAAAACTACGTAGTTTTATTAAGTCACTTATTTTCCTTGCAATTTGCGTGGCTTCCTTCATGTTATACGGCTACATCATCACTTGTTTCATTTCTTCTTCATTTAATGGCATTAAAAGACTAACATGCCCCTCCTCATTAACCTTATACTTTAAAAACGTAATCAACCTTCCTAAATTACCCTTACACCATCTTATTCTTTTTAATTTCTAAAAACTTATCAAACCTCTAATTTAACTAAATTCCTTCTTTTAATAATCAATAACTAAGTACTAAAAACCTCAAATTATTTTAACTAAAAGAAATTATCAATCTAAACCCCAAAATAAATGAAACATGCTTAATGCGAATCGGGGCCCAACACAAAAAGGGCTTCAGACTTGGTTTTTAAGAGAGTAGAAAAATGCTACATAACAAGAGAAGAAAAAGGGAAAGGTTCAATGTGTTTTGAGAAGAAAAGGAGGAGCCAAAAAAACACAGCACAACCCAGTGTTTTGCAAGAAAGAAAAGACAATAGCAGCAGGGAAGTAAAGACACAACCTCCATTCACTGCCAAACACACAGCAACCACCACTTTGATGCACCCTCCATTCATAACAACGCAGGCAGCCTGCCTCCACTCCATTCACAAAATATAGCTGCCACACACGTCCACTAACGCAACCTCTACTCGCCAACATAGATTCACACATATAGCCTCCAAAGCATCCTCCACTCATGCACAAAACAACCACGCAACCGTAAGACAACAAAGCCTACCTTCACTCCAACGATGCAGCCTCCACTGGAAGAACACACATAGCCTCAACTGAAGAACAAATTAGCCACGCAAAGAGAGGGGAGAGCACATTATTCTGCTGTAGTTTGGAGCCATGCTCTTCATTTTTATTTGATTCCTTCATGAGTTTATCTAGGGTTTATGCATTTGGATTGCTTTGGCATGATGATTTGTGGCTAGAACCTCAATTTCTCTTATGGATTTGAAATTTTGGTGATGCTTTAACATTGAACACTGCTAGAATTCATAACTGAATAATCATATACTTGTTGATTTTCCTTGGGTTTATTTGTTCTTACTTTGGATCACTGGAAGTTTGCTTGGTATAAGTTCACCTTTGAAAAAAGGGGGGTTTTACTGGAAGATTGAAAAATTTTCAGCTAGGATTTTCTTATGAGTTCGGAGGCCCAAGAAACTTAGAAAGTAAAAATAGAAGGTTTGGGTTTGGAACTTAAAAAACTCTAAGAAGAACTTAAGTAAAGGATTACTAAGTGATGTCTAGAGTGGATACATTAGTTTACCTTCGGGAGAAGGACATTAATTACTCTTAAAGTTCACATACAAGGTTGGAATTTTTCATTTGTGGAGGATAGCTAATTCAATATTAAGGTTGACAAAAATATCATTCCCTAAGAGAAAGTCATTCTCCATTGAAGTTAATACTTTTAATTAGTCAATTGTTGTACTGTTTTCTAATTAGTTATTGCATAGATTTTTCGTATTCATAGTTATTTTGGTTGCAATGAATTGGGTAGTTGCTTAGAAATTCCTTTGAGTTTTTAATAATTCTTTACATTTCTTTTAATTTCCTAAAATTTCACCCAACCCAATTTCAAACACTGTTAGCTAGCATATATTTGAACTTTCTCATAATCCCTATAGACACAACTCAGTTCTTACCGATTTATTACTTACTTCGACAACGGTGCACTTGTGGTCCACAAACAAAATGAAATGTATAAAATTGTGTAGACTAATATTCCTCTCTTTCCAAATCTTAGATACTAACCTACCAAAGAAGATTTTAAAGTTCATAAACTCTTCCTTACACATTCACTTCCTTTTAGTAATTTCATTTTAAACAGATTGATTTCGAAATCATCAAATACAAAATCATCAAATCATTTTCTAAATTAGAATAAAAGACTAAAAACAAATACAAAACACAGGCTGCACTTAAATGTATCAATTAGGCACCTGAGTACTCAATTGATATACTTTGCAACTTCCCAGGACAAGCAATCTTCTCAAAATAATAATCAATCTTCACATAACAAGGCTACATATAAAAGAGTAAGGTAAGCGAAAAAATAAGATTTTCTTCGAATCTTTATGAATACCTTCACAGTTTACCATTAATTAGCTTCAACACTACACCGACAAATGTATGCTGAAGAAAACCTACAATCATTTAATTTTTGATAACTAGATCAATTAGAAACAGGATCAATTTAAGTGGGTATAATGCTTATTTTTTTTCTATAACTTCATCACATCACATCAAAAGAGAGTCCCTAAGATAAGGCTTAAGCCTATAATGAAATTCTTAATGACCCGGAAAGATAAAATAACTTGAAAATATATAAATGGTTTAGGACTTCTCTGCCTATTTGGAAGTTTGTTAAAGAGGGCAAAATTGGATATTCTTTCAACAATAAACATAAACTCTATGTTTCCATTTCAGTAATTAAGATATCAATTTTTTATGACCAAGCATAAAAAGCTTTTAACTTGTAATTCAATACCTTCAGAAAGGGAGAAATCCTAGTTTCTGGGAAACCAATCACAAGATAACCAAAATTTATAAATAACTAAGAATTCTAGAGTTGGGGCTTAGTACAAAAACCTAGAATTGATATATTCAACTAGTAATTCGATAACCAAAATATGCCTAACCACAACAATTCAAATTCATTTCCAAGTATTGTTGTACCCATTTCCTCTAATCTCTCACCAACCATCAGAACCAAACATAATATGTCTTAGCAAAACCCAATTTAACAAAGAATATAAAAAACAGAAAAAAGCTTACTTACGTCAGAAAGCTCTAACTAGTCCTCAAGATTCTCCAAAGCAGTTATGATGACATTGAGATCCTTAGCCTCTTAAATTACAGATTCATTATCGTACACCCAAAAATCCTTGACAAACATAAAGACAAAAAAGGAGGAACATGAAAACAGAAAAAAGTAGCCAGAACACAAACATAGAAGAGGAAAATAATGAAGAGAAATGGCGAAGGCAGAAGAAGCATTAGTTGGAGCAGAATACAAAAACATAACACAAAGGCAGAAGAAGAAAAGCTAGAGGAGATGTCTATGTCACTACAAGAAAACAACACAATCCACGATGTTTTATTGATAAAATGTCGCTAAATATGTTCGTGACGTTTAAAAAAAGTAATGAAAAGTTCAAATTTTCCATGAAGTTTTATGAAAACGTCATGGATTTGTAACACTTTTTGCAACATTTTTTATTAAAACATCATGAAATAGAAACCGCGATGTTTTGTTGAATAAAATTTCGTTGGTGTTTGCCTTTTGTTTAATTAATACTTAAAAGTAATGTTTTCTTCTCGCGAGTTCATTTCCCATAATTTTGTTGGTTTCTTCTCTGACATTTCTTCTTCTCTGGTTTCTTTTTCTCTGGCTTCTTCTCTCTGCCTTCTTCCTACCCAAATGTGAGGCCTCTAGCAGCACTGCTCCTTCTTCCTCCATTAAGAAGCCCAAGCGTTTCGAGATTAGGAAGTGGAGCACTATTGCTCCCTGGGAATAGAGTAACCTCTCCTCCTCGTCCCTAACCCTAACCCTAACCCTAATTTTATTACTTTCTTGATTTTCTTTCTTTTACGCTCATCGCCTATGTCTGAACCCATATGTGAATGTTGTGGACTGGAAATTTTATTTTAATTTGAGAGTTTTAATTGTTATTGTTTGCTTGAAGCGTACAGATATTGTTGTAGATAACTGTGCTTTTTGCAAAAACCACATCATAGATCTCTATAAGTTAACTTCTTTTGGCTCTAATTTGCTTTTGTTATTTGGTTGCATGATTATTAATTTGCTTCTATTGTTTGATTTTGTATTAATTGCTTTTTGATTAGGCATAGAGTGCCAAGTTAATCAAGCTAGTGCAACCAACGAGAAATGCATTGTTGCGTGAGGTATGCACTTAATTTACACCTTTTTTTCATTTTACTATATGTGGCACTTTGCTGAGTCATGTTCAAATAAACTCTATGAAAACAATTTGTCTAGCTTTCTTGGGAGCTGAAATTTTAATCATTAGTAAAATGTGTTGGATTCAGGGCTTAATATAATGATGTGGTGATCTGTTGTCAGCGACTTTTTATTTGTTTGGTGATATGAATCTATTTGTAAGAAAAAACTTTTTAGTTCGGTTCCCAAAAATCATCCCTTTGAAAGTCCAGAGCTATTACAATTAACAGACTCTTTAAAAGTGTGTAATTTAAATCCAGTTTAGCTTTGAATTTCTTATGGGGCCAGGAAATATGATCATGATTCATTCTTGTATTGTGATCTATAAATTCTTATTATGCAATTGAACCTTTGTTGTTTTTGCTAGAATAAAAGATAATATTACATTTTTACTTCTCTTTATATTTTGCTTTTGCTTCTGTTGTTGCTGTTGGAGTCCTTAACTTGAGCATTATAAAAAAGTTTTATAACACTTGAAATTATGGATGGACTTATCATTTATTTCTTGGATGCTCATGCAGTCATTGCAAAAAACATCACACTGTTGAAGGTTCAAGGAGAGCTAATTTCTTAGTTGCTGTTCTCATTGTTGCTGCAAAAAGATTCGTTCAGCCTCAATCGACCAAAGGCGAAGTTTTTTCTTTATTGTTGTATGCAGATTTTAAAAGAATTTTAAAGTTAATATAAAAAGTCAATTTTTAAGTTTGAATTGGGTTATATGTATCTTTTGACTTATATAAAGTTTTGTCCAATCAAAATTATTAAGAGTTGTGATGCATGTACAATATTATAAACTATAGTAAAATTCATGTAAACATGAGTCATTTCGTTATTGTGTGTGAGTTGAGATTAGGATCGGACAAAGTGTTTGAACTTATATACTGTACATTACTTTTGCAAGCGTATTTGATTTTTCATTTTCATCTATAGTCAAAATTCAATGGAATGCATGTATACTTTTAGTTTGTGCTTTCTGATCTTCAGAAGAATAAGGCTGGTGGAGACAAATCTATACTTTCAGTTTGTGCTTTTTGGTGGTCAATTAATATTATCATTGAAATCTAATGTTGAATTGAATGCAGCTGATTCACATAGGATTTGGTCTACCCAAGAAGAAAAATAAGGCTGCACTAGCTTAGTACTATCACAACTGCAGTTACAGTACCATCAGCTTCTTGGAAGTTTAGCTGATGAGCATCTGCTCCTACACAACCAAAAGATCACACACCTAGACCTTGTGAGCCTACTTCAACACCAAGAGATGTCACATCTACGCTTATTACTCATCTTAGAGATAAGTATCTACAACTTTTGAATATGCGATGCAATAGTAGTTCTCCATCAATTTTTGAATATGCGATGTAATAGTAGTTCTCCATCAATTTCTCAAGAGATGCCTCTAGCTTCTTATAATCAGCCACCAATAAAGGACACTATTCTTCCTAGTATTAGTGCTCACATTTCACGTCAGCCACACAGGGAACCTGAGTCGGGTAAAAATTCACAGGAATCATTACCACTTGCTACCTCTACAAGCATTGTAGGTATGATCTTTCACTTCACATTGGTGAAACATATAAGTTTAATAATTTTGTTTATCTAACCAATTAAGAGTATACTATATGCTTATTGTAAAATATTCCTTTGTTATATTTTAGGATCCACGATTGATCTGAAAAAGACAAGGGGTGTCATAAAAGGACATAGATTGGAAAAGATTATTAAGGCGATAGGTAAGAGATTAGAGATAGAGATCTCCCTCAATAAAGGACAACCAACCAATTCCATACAATCTGCCAAATTATTGAGTGAGATTGGTGTGGTATCCCGAACTTCCTTACTTGTAAGAACAAAATGGAAAAAATAACTAATGAGGAGTTGGACATTGCAGTTAATAAGTTAGACGTAAGTATTATAAAACTATCTAATTTGTACATGTTTTCGATATGCCTAAAGCTTTGACCAATAATTTATAATTTTTTGCAACAAAAGTTGGAAGTCAAGAGAATGAGGACAGATAACGAAGTACATGAAGTTTCTTTCTTTAAGGTCTAAATATCAAATAGTTCATTTAAAAAAGCATTATACCAAGCATAGAAGGGATGTTAAGGCGCATAGTGTGACAATAGGGGAGTGGATATATTTATGCAAATATTGGGAGCAATCAGATATAAAGGTTATTTAATTTGATCACAAAACTTAATTTCACAACTGATTATATTTTAGTATTTATGAATTGTGGTTTATAGAAGTTATAATAGATTCTGTTACGTGTACGATTAGGAAAAAAGTGAAAAAATCAAATTGTCTAGGAGTCAGGTCAAATGTCGACCAACCTTTGGCTCCAATGCCTTTGTAGCAATATAGCATGAGATTATGAGTTATTATCTTTTTAATTATATTTACTTTGATTAACATTTCAAAATTTATAATAAATATTACTAGTAATATATTTCTATACAACGGAGTGACAAAGATGGAGAAGAATGTGATCAGATGAAACTATTATATCACACTCATTATGATGAAAGTAAGGGTCAATGGACAACTACCAAATGTAGAGAAAAATTGGTGAGTGCATAGTTCATTTACAAATATTTCTTAAATGAGACTGTGTATCTAATTAATTTTTAATTTTTCAGGAATTAATGTGTAAGGAATTGGTAGATTCAATATAACAAGGTCATCTAATGACAGAGGATAAAAAGTGCAACAAAGTCTTGAGTACTAGCTCAGATTACGTTGTTGGCATAGGAGTTGGGCCTCCACCACAAAGGAAGACTTCGGTCAGAAAGAGACTTCGAGTTGAACTAGAGGACTCAAAGAAGGTTAATCAAGAATTACAGTCTTAAGTCGATCAAGAATTACATTCTCAAGTCAATGAATTGAATAAAAAAGTTGAACAAATGCAGGATCAACTAACTATTGAAGTCGAGCAACAAAGAATTGAATTTGAACAGCAAAACAAGCTCTTGGAACTTTTATATTCTACACATAATATTTGTTTAGGTTAGATATATGTACTCATATTGATATATTATATACTTATGACTATTTACTATACACTTATGATGTATTTTTGATATTAATTAGTATATTATGACATGTTTGCGAATTGTAATTAAATAATATATTATTTGCATGTATGAAATTCTCGTGATGCATGAATAATTATTAAAATTAATGATATACTAAAAAATTGAAGAATTATTAAATAAATAAAATTCACATTTTGTAGTTAAAAACTTACCTTTACTACTTGAGTCGAAAAGTTTACTTTTAGCTATAAATTTAAAATCCTAGCAAAAAAAGTAGCCAAAAATGATATTTGTTGTTCTAAAATAATGAAAATCAAGATAATTTTTTGTCTCCATCTAACAGATCTTCAAACTCTATATGAACAAGGCATTTGTCATAACCATAGCTTAAGATAAAGACCTATAAAGTTAAATTTATGCAATATCATCCAATAACAACGCAACAACCAAACCAAATTAAAAGGTGAGAAGCTGGTTGACATTGACATGATTTATTAAAGAAAAATGCTTACGTTCACATTCTGTAGAAAAGGAAAAAACGGAAACAAATATATGAAAAGCTTTGCTATTTGATCCGTGACAAGTCGTCTAATCGTCGTGATTGGTTCGAAAGAAAATTTTCTTTTTCATGGGCAGAATGTGATAGCGTAGTTGGCTCCACCAGTGCACGAAAATGTGCTAGACTTATCATCATAAGCATAACTATAAGCTTGTGGACACTTTTCCTTGAAGATCATCGAAAAATTTGTTGGCTTGCATGTGTCCGGAGTGCCATAGCGTCCTGTGCAGCAATATTGTGGTTGATTAAAATACTCACACGCGCTCTTGCAAGCAACTACATTGCCATCAGAACCTCTGACACTTAGTTCTGAAGGGCAAATTGTGTTAACATTTCCTGTACATGTCGTTGTCGTGCAATTATTGCCGGAACCACCTTGCGGAGACACCGAGACAGGAAGGTTAAAACCATCGACGAGGCTAACGTCATAGAAATCTTGTCCGTTGTTGGGTGCCAAAGTGAATTCAACTAAGGAAATAGGCGGGACTCCTCCTGCACCGTTGCAAGCTATCTGACCCGAAGCACAGTCACCTGTTTTACAAGTGAATTTTCCGGAGGCTGTGTTGTTGAAACATTGTGTTCTTGCCCAAAACCTGCCGCTGAAAGGTGCTGGAACGGCTAGGGATAGTGTTGCTTTGGACGGTAGCTCGAAGCCGGTGGTCGATAGTTGAGGTCCATTGCCTTTTAGCGTTGCTGGCCAAACGGTGTAGAGACAATTGTTGGTGAATGTGAAGGACGCTGTGTGAGCACCTATAGAACAAGATTGAAAGCAACTCCAAAAGTTCATAATCCGATAAGCAAAAAAAAACGAATGCTAACACTGTTGTTAACTAACCAAATTAGTTAAATGATCCTAAGGGAAGCAAATCCTAAACGGAGAATTATATTGAAATGAAAATGGTGGCATAAAAAGTAAAATTGTTTTACCGTGGAAAAGAAAGTTTAAGGTAAGGCTGAAAAGCACAAGGAGTCTCATTACTGATCAATACTGATTGGAGAAGGATAGCAAATGAGATATATATAAGGAGCGAACAGAGACCCATTAGATGATCAAACATTATGTTTATATATAGACAGAGACATAAAGAACCGAGACATATTAGATGACCAAACCATCCTATAATTATAAAGATAGATGTGGTTGACACATGCATCAATTTTAGAAACACTGGTTTCATGTTCCTAACAATTATTCTCTACATTGTTAGAAAAGTTATAACAATTGTACGAGGAGCAAATGAGGTGAGATTTGAATTTTAGAAACACTGGTTTCATGTTCCTAACAATTATTCTCTACAATGTTAGAAAAGTTATAACAATAGTACGAGGAGCAAATGAGGTGAGATTTGAACGAAAGGAGAATTGTGTGAAGTTTTGCGTACGCTATTAGGTTTAAACAAAAAATATTTAAGTCGCTACTCGCTGGCTCACTAGTCCGCACGTAATCAATCGACGAGGAGACATTGAATATGACCGACGGTATATGCACGTTGTCAAATTGTTTCGTGGGATGCAGGCAAGCCAGAAAACCGTATGTCCATCAGAACGTCATCTTCAAGCAGCAACTCACATGCTTTTTATTAGCTAATCTAGTTTGCATTCAAAGCGCAACTTCTGTCACGTACAATTCTTATTATAGCGAGTGATGTCCAACGAAAAGATGGTGGGACACAATATAATTAAACATGGCTTCTGTAGTCATTCATCTTACATTTTTTTTCTAATTTATTGGCAACATTCTTTTCACCGGTGAGAATATTAATTTGTTGGCCTAAGACATGATTCTCAATTATTGTTTGGCAAGTTAATAAGAAATTTCCAATTTAATTATATTTATAGTTTTTAGAAATGCAATATGGTGAAATTTATGGATCGGGTAGGATAGGCCTTATTACATGTCTCGGATCGCTTATGAAAGTGTTAAAAATGAAGAAAATGTGGAATACTTAATTTTGGTTCCATTCGATATTCCGAAGCAGTTTCCAATGCCAAAACGAGCTCCGATCTCCCTGGGACCTTTGCAGAAGTTGATCACTGACACTCGGTTAACATTTTTCTTCAATTTTCTTAAGACGTAAGCACTCTTAACGGGTCAGAGGATTCGTATGCTTACGAATTATATAAAAAATTAAAGAAGACCTTAACTTATATATATAACTTCCATATCGGACTTCCTCGTCACAAACTCAATATAGGTCCGATCTACACTAATTGGGATCTATTCTTTCTCCCGGACTTCGATCCATAAATTTAGATCATTTATTGGGCCACTTTATTACCTTTGTTAAGATCGAATTACGTAACTTAACTAATAAATTATTAAAAAATGGAAATACAATTAATAGTTGTCTAATTTATGGAGAAGGACAAAACTACCCAACAATTTTAAAACCATTAGTTAATTACTTAGGTCCCACTTGAAAGAACTAAAATTGTCATTAGGTCATCTCATGCTGGTGCTGTGGACTTTTGTTCAGTGGGACTCTCAAAGCCAAAAAAAAACTAAAACAACACCTATAATCGCTACAACAATTCAGTAGAATTAGTCAAAGTTTTCGTGACTTTTTAAAAATGTGACGAAAAGATCCCATTTTTTGCGACATTTTTATAAAATGTCGCGGATTTGTTAGACCTGTTGTGACATTTTAGCAAAAAAACGTCGCAAAACATAAACCTCGACATTTTTATAGAGAAAACGTCGTGGAAGGCTGACTGAATTGTTTTCAATTGCTCTAAGAGCAAAACGACGTCGTTTTGCTCTTAATTACCGAGTCCCCCTTCCCCAACTGACGTTGTCCCCTCCAGCAAAACACGACGTCACGGAAGGCTAAGTTAACCTATTCTGGTTCAGTGGAAAACGATGTCGTTTGGTTTGTTAAAACCTACCCGATTATCTCCTCCCCCAACCGACGTCATCTCCCCTCCATCCCAAGAAAGCGACATCGTCTCAACTTCTGTGTCAATGAAAAAATGCCGAGGTTAAGTCATTTTTTGTCAATCCCACTTGCTACTTTTGCGTTTTCCCTCTCTCTCGAACCACTTTCGACTGTTGGTTTGTCTTCTTGTTGCTGACGTTTGTGTGGCTTCTCGAAGTGCTTCTGTCTACCGTTGTTTTATCTTCTCGGAGTGCTTCTATCTTTTGGTGGAGGTAAGTCATTTAACATTTGTGCTCGACGATGTAATCTAGTTTTGAGAGTATTTTTGTGTTTGTTTTGATTATATGTGGTACATTTGGATTTGCATTGTGTTACAGTAGTTAATTTGAATTTGTATGGTGGAGGTAAGTCATTCAACATTCTGCCTTTGAAGTGTTCGACAAAAGTTCAATAGTTTTCTTAATGTGATATAATTATTCAGTAGTTTTCTTCCACATATTCAAGATGTACTGCCTCATTATTAGTCTAATTTTCCATATCTAATTAGACAGTATGTAGTTGATGATGGTTTGAGGCAACTATAGAATGACAATGATGTGAGGACTTTGATATGTGCAACTGAGGTGAGAAAAATAAAGACAACGTAAGTGATTATGGATGGAGAGAAGTACTTAAGTTCAGTAAACTATTAAACCTGAGGTTAATATTCCAATTGAGGTAATTAGGGATGATGATGAAGAGGAAGGTTTACCAGCACCTGAAAATGTATCCTCAAATCCACCCATACTAGCAACATCAAAATTTGAACATAGATATGAAGCATCAGATGATTCAGACGACCTATTATACCATAAAAGCCAATCAACATATACGTTGTTAGGAGTTTGTGGTGTAGTGATGTTGAGAATATTGACTTAGGTGATGATGATATTAATGTTGTTGATGATGATCTTGGTATAAGAAGAGGTAGAAGAAGCCTAAATATCTGTACTTTTCTCTTCTAGTTTAGATGATGAGAGACTTATTTTGAAGCAAGGAATGATATTTGATTAT
>JANIJH010000005.1:70551251-70564740 GCA_024520975.1 Erythroxylum areolatum
TTCTCTGCCTTGTGGATCGTCGGCAAGAGAGGCTATGACGCAGAGGTGGGTCAGCTGGGATCTTTTGGATGACCTAGATAGGTGTATTGTATTGTTGATGCTTTGGACAAAATTATGTATTTTTGGATTTGAGAATGAATGAGAAAGAAAATTTGGTTTCAATTTTTAGTGATATTTATATTCGATGCCATGTGGATTTTAGTTGGTTGCTCAGTAGTGCACCCTTATCGTGGGTTATGTGTCGGAACGACCTACGGGCGTCTCGGTATGTACCATACGGTAAGGGAGCACTACATTCACAATCCTAGACTTAATTGAAGTTTTCACCTACTGTTCAAGGCCTTACTGGAGAACCCATCAACGCAAGTTGTCTCATCAATCAAAGCAGCACTAAACTAGGTCTCGATGTTGTTGATATGCCACTAAAAGTCCTAACCTTTAGAACTACTTCACTTTCTCTTGAGCTCTTTGATGGACTTAAACAACCACATTTAACAATTGGTTTTCCAAGACAACAAGAACTATAAGAACATAAGCAAAAGAGAGAATAATAGGTCTAATCAAGCATCATCGATGAAGGCGAGAAGCAAAATCAAAGAAAAGAGGGGTATCGACTTGGCTTACGCAAGAGCAAAGCCTAAGCCCTTAGATTTTATTAAAACGTCGACGTTTTAATTGTGGAACATAATAGAAACAACGTTCACAACTAAGGTACTTGTAATGTGCTGGTGCGGGCTCAGAGTTGGGTGGTTGCTTAGACGATTTGACCCAATCTAATTTTTTTATATAAATTAAAACAAAAAATTAATGTTGTTTGCAAATCGATTTTTATAGAAATTAAAAATACTTTTTGTTGTTGAATAGGATGGACCCGAGCCAACCTAAGGCTCACTCATTTCTAGCTTGCCTTGGTGACATTGGGTCGAGTCAGGTGTCATCTCTATATTTATCTCTTTCTACTTTAATCCGTCCAATATGGTAAAATATAAGTTTTGGTTATTAAAAAAAACCTTAACTCCATCAAACATATCCTAAAATAATGATTAAAAAATGTAAAAATTTTGAACTTTCTTATTTTTCTTTTTAGCTTTTATGTTTCTAGTTCAATTTATTTTAATAACTCTTATTATTAAAAACTAATTAATTTATTAGTTAATCAAAAACTAATCAATTTGTTAATTAATTGGTCAATTTTTATTAATTAATAAAATTTTATAAATTAAAATTAATTAAATTTTTTTATTTAACCATATTTTTTATTTATACTTTAACATGTTATTGACAACTCATATTTAAAAATTTTAAAATATTGTCCAATAATTGCGTAGCACATGGGATTAAAATTTTAAATTCTAAACAAGTCGGAACCTTGGGCTGTCTTCCAAAGGAGTGTTACGTAAGCACCTACGTTCAGGACAAGGTAACCCGACCGAGCAGAACTGTAATATATGAATCGAACAAAGGCTATATGTCATGCGTATCTGTGACAGTTTGATCTCTTTTGTTGCACCGAGCTTTTGAGTCGGAAATGGATTTTGGAGAGCTTAAGGAAACAATAGAGAGAGTGGAGCTGGTCGATGCGCACGCTCACAACCTAGTGGCTGTTGACTCTTCATTCCCATTTATTTCTGCCTTCTCTGAAGCTGCCGATGAGGCCTTGTTGTTCGCTCCTCATTCCCTCTCCTACAAGGTGAGTAAACGTTAATGTCTAATGTCTAATGAGACCTTGTTAATGGATCTTCGTTATGTGATGGTTTTGGTTCTACTTCTGTGGTTTGGCAGAGAAGTTTGAGGGAAATAGCTGAGTTATATGGGTGTGAGAATTCGTTGGAAGCTGTTGAAGAGTACCGGAGGTCTAATGGCTTGGAAGCTATTGCCTCCAAATGCTTTAAAGCTGGAAGAATCTCTGCGGTTCTCATTGATGATGGGTTGAAGCTGGATAAGAA
The DNA here is from genome assembly GCA_024520975.1 of Erythroxylum areolatum. Lineage (NCBI taxonomy): Eukaryota > Viridiplantae > Streptophyta > Magnoliopsida > Malpighiales > Erythroxylaceae > Erythroxylum > Erythroxylum areolatum. Next base: position 70,553,198 of record JANIJH010000005.1, read on the forward strand.
GCACGAGGTTGAATGGCATAAGAGATTCGCTCCTTTGTTTGGAAGGATATTGAGGATTGAACGTTTGGCTGAGGAGATCTTGGATAAGGTCAGATATAGTTTGTCTCTTTTAACGTTCACTTCACTTCAATGGTTACCAGCACTTGTTTTAAGATTGAACTAAAACCTGTCAACGAACAGAGTAGGAAAAAGATCGTGCTTCATAGCTTGAGCAATCATGAAGAAGTTTAGTCAAGAATGTTTCCCTGTTCTATCTTGAATTACCATGTTAATGTTTATCAAAATGTGCTACTTTAGTTACATCATATTCCTTTATTTGTGTATCTGCGTATGTGCATGATAGATTGGATATTGATTTCTATTGCAAGTGTAAGTTTACTTCTAGCGGCAGCAACTAGTAATCACCCACAGTTGCCTTTTCATTTCTTTACAAAAAAGTCTCTGATATATGTGTTTCTTGAGTTTTCCATCCTTTGTCCATAATTTTTGTTTCATACAACTAATTCTTGTATTGAAAAATTAGTGGTGTTGTGCAAAAAATTGGCGTATCTGTGATGCTCTAGATTCAGATGTTTTACCAGTGATTCCTCATTTTGTTTCCCCTGTACTAATACAGGAAATGCCAGATGGATCAACCTGGACGCTGGAAAAATTCACTGAAACTTTTGTAGGGAGCTTAAAATCATATCCTTTGCTTAACTTTGGAAATCTTCTGCTATATTATTTTTATGTGAGAATTAAAGCTTCTTGTTAGTTGGTTCCTTATAGTCTCTTACAGTTGCTCATGAGATAGTTGGTTTGAAAAGCATAGCTGCATACCGCAGTGGTCTAGAAATCAACACATATGTATCTAGAAAAGATGCTGAGGAAGGTCTTTCTGAAGTTTTATGCTGTGAGTGGGCTGTGGATTCAAGTTTTCCTGTTTTTGTCAGGGGCTATTCTAATCAATTTTCTATTTCAGATGGGAGGCCTGTTCGCCTAACAAATAAAAGCTTGATTGACTATATTTTTACACATAGTGTGGAGGTTGCCGTGTCCTTCGACTTGCCAATACAGATACACACAGGGTAAAAATAATATTGGCATTTTTGCATAGTTAAAGTCACACTATGGTTTGACTAATGTCTGAAACTGAGGGAATGGAACTGATACTTGGATTTTAGTTGTCTGTATGAAAGGCTTTTTAAAAGGTCTTCGTGAGTGTTGTGAGCTGTGTTGAGAATAGCTACATGTTTGCCAAGGATTTTATCTGTGCCTAGATGATTTTGAAGTTGAAATCAAAAATTGGTTTCCATGTTGGGGGTGAACCATCTTCATCGGTTTATCCATCATCAAATTCCTACAGAATTTTTGTGATCTAAACTATCTTTCCTTGTCCTTGATGAAAAAATTAAACAGAAACCAATTTTTGTGGTCTTGGTCTTTCTTTGAAGTGAATAACATTGTTTTTCTTATAGCTTTGGAGACAAAGATCTAGATTTGCGTTTGTCCAACCCCCTTCATCTGCGAATGCTGCTTGAAGACAAGCGCTTTTCCAAGTGTCGTATAGTTCTTTTACATGCATCATACCCCTTTTCAAAGGAAGCATCATATTTAGCCTCCATTTATCCCCAGGTAGTATCATTATTAACCTTTTCCTCTAGGTGATAAATTGTGATGTAGAACCAGCAATTTTCCTTGCAACTGATTGAATGCTTAAACTTTCAGGTTTATCTTGATTTTGGTTTGGCAATTCCCAAACTTAGCGTGCATGGAATGACATCTTCAGTCAAAGAACTCTTGGAGCTAGCTGCTACAAAGAAGGTGACAACAGCTCCATTCCAGAGAATATTGAAATGTATTTAGTTAGTATTAGCTTTCTATGAAATTCTCTAAAGTGATTGCTACACTTTTCATCTCTAATTGGTGATCCTTCTGCAAATATTGTGTAATTTTTTTCTTTACCTTGTTTGTTGCAAGAGGTGCCTTTTCTTTTCTTTTCTTTTCTTTTTTTTTTTTTTTTTGGCTTTGACATGATTGTTAACATCTAACACCCAATCCCCTAGAAACCCAAGTGCACCACCGCCCCATTCACCCATCTGCACACACACAAAAAGGGAAAGAGACAACAAGGAAATAAGAACTCCTGATCCTGTGATTTGTTGGCAAAAAGATGAACTGTGCTTTGCCTTTTGACATGCATTTTGTTCATTAGTGTGTACAAATGAGATTTGATGGTGAAGGTGAACAAACTTGCAGGTAATGTACAGCAGTGACGGCTATGCATTTCCTGAAACTTATTACTTAGGTTCGTTGAAGTCCTTGGCAAGTTCTACTATGTTCAGTCTTGCAAATCAATATTTCTTCTGCTAGGGATGTCATTGATATCAAGATTCTGTTAGTACATTCTAATTTCTCTGTGCACAAAGTGTTATTCTTGTATGTGTCTTTACAGTCTTTGGACCTCTGATTGCCTTTCATTTATATTGTGCATGACAGAATTCTGGATATATGCATAATTTATATATTGCTGGTGCATATGACCATTATACATATTATAGGTATCATATTTACTAGAACATCATTCATGGAGATTTATATTTGTATGACTAATAACTACTTAAGCATACTTGAAAATGACAAGATTTTCATACTCGTCTATCTCATGTAACCATCAAATTCTTAATAAATACTGTTGATCTTCAAATCATAACAGAAAATGTGGGAATGTATAACACTTTGAGATTTTCAAATATGAAAGGCATACAATGCAGTTGCTTTTACAAATTTCGCATTGCTAGAAAGTTAAGAGGTTTATGCAACAGATAAAGAGAAAAATGGGGTGGGTTGGCCTTTTGTTGCTGGGGAAGCAAAATAATTCACTCCAGCCTATTTCTTCATTTTAAGTTTCAATATGGATAGCTTAGTAATCATTCCTCATTGCTCATAATATAAGACTTTGATTCATACTTTAACTGATTATCATAGTAAGTTGAAACCAGAGAACTTTGTTATTGTTCATTGGCTTAGTATAGGTGTGGAATAAAGATAAATTCCTTTGATGCTAACAAAATTAAAAAACTTGTTTTGAACCATTGCTTCATGTTTTTACAGGAGCAAAGAAAGCCCGTGAAATTATCTTTTCTGTACTGCGCGATGCATGTGCTGATGGTGATCTTACTGTCGCTGAAGCTATAGAAGTAGTTAAAGATATTTTTACACGCAATGCGCTTGGATTTTACAAAATCAATGTGGTTGATGGAAGTTTTAATTTAAAAGATGTAGCCACCAAGACAGGGAAGGCTGAGGATAGAGCTCAAGAATATGGCGTTTCATTTGTTCGTGTCATTTGGGTTGATACATCTGGACAACACAGATGCCGGGTAAATAATTAATTACTTTTTTGGCGTCTGACAGGTGTGGAAACTAGACATCGCACTAGCCCACTAATTATTGAATGGGGACTTTCTAGTTATTCTGTATGTTTTACCATCTGTCTTTTAACCTTTTATATATATCTTCAGGTTGTTCCAGCAAAACGCTTTGATCATGTTGTTAAGAAGAATGGTGTTGGCTTGACTTTTGCAAGTATGGGAATGACATCATTTTCTGATGGTGCAGCAGATGAGACTAATCTGGGTGCCACAGGTGAAATCAGATTGATTCCTGATTTATCAACTAAGAGAAGAATTCCATGGTACTATTTCAAGCTCTTGTACTGTCTGTCACTTTAACACTTATTTCAGAACATCTACAGCTTGTGGATACACTCAAGTTACTGCTCAGAATTATCACAAGTTGATATGGCTTCATAGGCTCTCTGGTTTCAATTCCTGTTATTTGGAATGCCATGGCACATTTCAATACATATGCATTATTCTTGGTTCGAATGTAATTATATTATCATTACTATTTGCACAATATGATGAGAGAAGATAATTTCCAAAAATATATATATGATGAGAGAAGAACAATGATTTTTGTTTGCGTACATTGCTTACATTTATTTGGTTTTTCTTCTGATAAGGATTAAAGAAGAGGAAATGGTTTTAGCCGATATGCATCTTAGACCTGGAGAAGCTTGGGAGTATTGCCCAAGAGAGGCATTACGAAGGGTTTCCAAGGTTTTAAAAGACGAATTTAACTTGGTATGTCAGTTTTTATGTGTCGTAGGGTGTTTGCTATGAGATAAGAATGTGATCTGCATTTTCCTGGTAGATGTCTTATTTTTCCCATTCATATCATCAGGTAATGAATGCAGGATTCGAAAATGAGTTCTTCCTCTTGAAGAATGTTTTGAGGTAAGTTACACTTTATCTTTTGCACATTAAATTGGTATTTCACAGTTTCTATAAATTAACCATAACTGTTTGAAGGGAAGGGAAAGAAGAATGGGTGCCGATTGACTCAACTTCTTACAGCTCTACGTCAGGGTTTGATGCTGTTTCCCCTATATTTCATGAAGTTGTTGCAGCTCTACACTCCTTAAATATTACAGTAGAACAGGTATTGTAGCAAACACAAACTACTTTTGGGCATCTGAATTAAATCCTTGCTAGCGTTAGAGGCATGCTATATTAATGATGTCTTCATTTCTTTTGAGCTTCATTTTAGACTAGTTTCTTCTTGGCGGATTTGTAGAAATGAGTAGCATAAGCTGTGATCTCTAATTGTTCGCAGTGCTTGTTGCTATCTTCAATAAAATTTTTTAAAAGGTTAACCCAAGCTAAATTCATGTTTTAAGACGTGCAATTCTATGTCTTTACCGATGATTTACCTTAGCTAGACCCTATATAGTCCAAAGTCCCCTAGCATCCAATGTTGTACAACTTTAATACTGACAGGAATACTGCACCTCCCTGAAAATGACAATTTCATTCCTTTATCTCTTGAATTGCCTCTCCTCTCTTGCAAACATGCCCATGTGCAGACAGATGCTGTTTGCATGCTTTGATCAACTGTATTGTGAGCGTTTCTTGATTCCTTGATTTTCTCATGCTTTTATAGTTACATTGTGAAGCTGGTAACGGTCAATTTGAAATGGCTTTGGGGCACACAATCTGTACAAACTCTGCTGACAATGTGATTTTTGCTCGTGAAGTTATCCGAGCTATTGCACGGAAACATGGATTGTTGGCAACTTTTGTCCCAAAGTAAGTTCCATCATAATTTATTCTGATACTTCTACTATTCTGCAACATGATAGCAAGGGATGTATCTTTTGTCTACATCTCCAATTTAACAGTGTTCTTAGGAAGATGCAACCAGATTCGCAGCCTGCCAAGAAGGTTTAAATTGTTGTTGAGGCATTCTTACTAACAATAGCAGATGAAGACACTTTTCTAGTCACATGCCTCTCATTTGTTATCTGTACAGAGGAAGTTGTTTTGATGATTAGTCGTGACTATCATTTGTCTGTGTTATCGTTTGGCATTTACTCATCCTGCACTGCATATTTCATGATCCAATACTTCTTTCCATAATGTAAGTCTGCTTTTTGTGTAGGTATGCATTAGATGACTTTGGATCTGGATGCCATGTCCATCTCAGTATATGGAGGGAAGGAGAAAATGTTTTTATGGCATCTGATAGATCCTCTCGATATGGAATGTCAACTACTGGGGAGGAGTTTATGGCAGGAGTTTTACATCATTTCCCTTCAATTATGGCATTTACAGCACCTGTTCCAAATAGGTATCCTAGCTTTGATGTTCTATTCTTAACCATTTATAACTGTTGCTATATTTGGGTAAGTATAGTTTGTGGAGCTACTTGATGACAGAACACAGTTTTCCATAAAGCATTACTTAAAGAAAGAAGTTTTGAGTATTGTTCTTAAATACGTTGCTGTTTCAGAATCTATTTAGTTGAGATTCCAAAGCAAAATGTTGCAGAAAAGACTGACTAATTACAATTCTTATTTTGGCATTCATCTCGTAGAAAAGTTCAAATATTTGAAGCTACTCATAAGGGGGTTATGACTTATCATGCTCATCTTGTCTGCCACTACATTGAAATCTGATTTGTGTCATGGTTGTCTACAGTTATGATCGAATACAGCCCAACACATGGACTGGAGCATATCAGTGCTGGGGAAAAGAAAATAGGGAAGCTCCCATAAGAACTGCCTGTCCTCCTGGGATTGTGGATGGCTGGGTGAGCAATTTTGAAATTAAATCTTTTGATGGCTGTGCAAATCCACACTTGGGTTTGAGTGCTATAATTGCTGCTGGCATTGATGGCCTTAGGAGGCATCTCCAACTACCTGATCCTGTTGGTAAGATTATTATCGATCATTTTATCGTTATCAAATTTTTGTACTTCGAACTTTAATTTTATGATACTATAAAGCTGATCTTGCTTTGTCACATAGATTAGGCGTAATGTAAAGCTGGTATTTTGGAAAAAAACTGGACTGTTTTTCTTGGTGTTCTGTCCCCGAATAATCATCCATCCCCATAGCATTATAGGGAGTTATACACTTTATCCAATATTCTTCATCTTCTCTATGGCTCTTGAATGAAATGGTATAGACTCAATTCAGCTTTGTTCTTGTGGTGGCTATCTGTTGACGTAGGTTAGTAGGTTTCATGTTTACTTCTGTCCTCTTGTTAATCTTCACTTCACTGTCACATTTGACTAAAATCATTTATAAAAAAAAGTAACCAAAGGATATCTGAATGTGAGTAGTAGGGATTTGAATTTTATATAGAACTTAAAGAGTCCTCAGTCAACATCGAGATTCTTTTGATTGCCAACTGTTGCTTCCATGTCATTTTAATTTGTTTATCTTTAGTCTCCACTGTAGTTTGACATCAGAATATATTTTCATTTTTGGAACAGATGCAAACCCTTCTACCCTTCATGGAAAACTTCAGAGATTGCCTGTATCACTCTCAGAATCACTAGAAGCCTTAAAGAAAGACAAGGTTATGGAGGAACTAATTGGAGAGAAGCTCCTGGCTGCCGTCAAAGGCGTACGGAAGGTATCTTCAATATGTGCTTTCTAGTAGTGCCTTGAACTGAATGATCCTATATAATCCTATATATTACACATATTCCTTGGATATAATACCCACGTAAATATTTCTGTGATAAGGACGTATTAGCTTGAGTTACATTTCCCTCCTACTTTACCTTAAAGTTTGAGCTTTCATTCAATCTAAACAGCCTGTTAATTCGAATAGCTGAATTATTATCTCTTGAAGTGGATGAACCAGCTAGAGATAGCACGTCAAATATTTTATAAGGCACCGAGTTTAGCAGAGTTCATTTGAAATCTAGTATTTTCAACTAATCCGATTTGGATGCAAAATGATTCTGAGCATGACTTGCAGGCGGAGGTAGAATACTACTTGAAGGACAAGGAAGCATACAGGCGACTGATACACCGTTATTAAGCAATGACTTCCATTAGACTGCTTATTCCACTGACATGGAAGGAAGGGAAGGATTCGATGGAAAAATAAGGACATTGTTCCTGAGCTGAATTGAGTTGCACGTATACCCTCTACTGTTCTATTTACCTTCCGTTGTGATTTGTGAACATAAATTTGGTGGCAGTTTATGTGATTTTCTTGCTGTTTTCAAATTCAAAATAAGATTCTTGAAACCTCCTAATCCTATTAAATCAAAACTCTAATCTTTCTATTTTAAGAACATGCTAGATCAAATCCCAAATCATAAGTTTGAGATCTAATCTTAAAGAAATCAGAAGTCAACAAGTATTTGTTGAGGCAAATCAATTTCTTGAAGTAACTATAAAGATATTCACGTCTCACTTGAAGAATTCAAATTTAAAATTTTATTAATCATCAAAAAACTAGGTTACAAGGATATAATACGGTATAAATATCCTTAATCAAGTCTAAGCCCCGATAGGAATGAGTTTGAAAGCTTATTTAATAAAAATTAGACTAATCCTAGCAAATCTAGGAGTATCTAGTTTACTAAGGCAAAAAAAATGTCTGATCTTCCATCTTAAATGAATACCTATTCTTGTAGCTATTATGGATCACAAACCTATCATATTGCTAAGGCCTCCCTAACAATATGTGACCTGCCTGCATTAGTACCACACCACACAAAATCTCATCGGAATACCTCCCAATGGAGAATGCAACCTTCACTTGCTTGTGTACCCCCTCAACTTCTCCACCAAAATTGTACTAGCTACATCTGTACAACTCCCTCCATCAATTATCATACTACACATCTTACCATTGATTAAGCCACGTGTATGGAAGATGTTTTCCCTTTACTTATCTACTTCTACCTTTGCTTGCATATTGAGAGCACGCCTAACCACAAGGGCTTTGGCTTAGACAGGTTTTCTACCGCCACATCACTGTAATCCTCAAGCTACATTTCTTCTCTATCACTCTCCTGGGACTCAATTCCCCCATCATCTCTCAAAAGCATAACTTTTTTATTTGGGCATTGTGAAGCAATATGACCATATCCCATTAAAGCATTTAATATCCTTATGCTTAGTAGATGAATTAACACTATTTAGGTGAGGATTCATGCTTTTAAAGGTTGTTCCTTTATCTTTGGACTTATCCTTGTAGTCATTATACTTGTCCTTGCCCTTTTCTTCCTTCTTAGGCCACTTGGAACTCCAAGAAATTGAACCAAAATTGTAAGCCTCGTTGGAATTTTTACTCTTCAATTGCTTTTCAATTTTCATGGCCATGTTAATCATTTTATCAAGCTCCACATAGCTATGCAATTCTACAATGTCGGCTATCTCCTTATTCAAATTAGTAAGAAACCGAGCCATGGTGGCTTCCCTTTCTTTTTCCATATTAGCCCTTATCATTGCCATTTCCATCTCTTTGTGGTAGTCCTCAACGCTCTTAATACCTTTTCTCAAAGTCTGGAGTTTTTGGTATAACTCCCTGTAGTAGTAACTAGGCATAAAATGTCTCTTCATGATGGACTTCATCTCCTCCCATGTTTTAACAGGTCTATCTCTAGCCCTTCTTCTATTCAGAAGTAGTTGATCTCACCAAACAGCTGCATAGTCAGAGAATTCAACTGCTGCCAACTTCACCTTCTTTTCTTCTGAGTAGTTGTGGCAGATAAATATCATCTGTACTTTCCTTTCCCACTCCAAGTAGGCTTCTGCTTTATTCCTCCCTTGGAAAGATGAAATCTTCATTTTGATGCTTTCTATGTTTCTTTCAACTCTCTCAACTTCTTCCTCATCTCTACCCCTTTCAACTCTTCCCCTATGACCACCTCTATTTTGGCCTCTATCTCCTCTTCCTCTTATTCCATAGTTTCGAACTTCATGCCAGATAAATAACCGTGTGGATGGGTCTTTGATTTCACTTCTCTACATGCAATACACCTAGAACATATTTTTTCAACATCTTTTCTCACGTTAGGCCAATAAAAATGTTCACAAAGTATGTCATATGTCTTCTGCACAATAAATTGACCCATCAATCCTCTACAATGTGATTCACACACAAGTATTTCACGCATAGGCACACAAAGCTTATTCTCCTTAAACAAGTATCCATCATGCCTATAGAACTTTCGAAATGCAACATGGTCACAAGCACCATAAACATTCCCAAAATCAGAATCTAAAGCATACAAATCTCCAATAAACTCAAATCGAAGCATTTTAGAACTCAGAGTATTGATTAGAGTGTACCTTATTGATAGTGCATAAGCCACTACATTTTCCTTACCTTGCTTGTACTTAGATCACATAAGAAAAAGTTTCAATGAACTCTATCTATTTTGCATGTCTCTTGTTCAACTTACCTTAGCCCTTCAACTGCTTGAGTGATTTATGGTCAGAATGAACCACAAACTCCTTTAACCATAGATAGTGTTGCCAAGTTTTCAATGCTCTCACCAAGGCATATAGTCCCTTATTATAAGTGGAATAATTCAGCTGTGGCCCATAAAGCTTCTCACTGAAGTATACAATAAGACGCCTACCCTACATCAAAACAGCACCAACACCTAACTTGGAGGCATCACATTCAATCTCAAAAGTTTCATTGAAGTTAGGCAAACTTAAAACAGGTACAGAACACAACTTATCTTTCAAAGTATTAAACACAAGTTCTTGTGCCTCACTCCATTTAAAACCATAATCTTTTTTAATGATTTCAGTTAATGACGCAGCAATGGTGCTAAAATCTTTCACAAATTGCCTATAAAACCTAGCTAAATCATGAAAACTATGCACATCACCAATAGACTTAGGAGTAGGCCAATCTTTGATAGCCTTAACCTTCTCCTCATCAACATAAACACTATGGGCAGAAAAAAGAAAGCCAAGAAATACAATTTTATCCATACAAAAAGATCACTTTTAAAGTTTAGCATAAAGCTTTTCACACCTAAGTATCTCTAGTACAGATTTAAGATGTAAAACATGTTCATCAAGGCTTTTGTTGTAAATCATAATATCATCAAAATAGACAACCACAAACTTGCCAACAAATTAATGCAAGAACATGGTTCATCAATCTCATGAAAGTGCTAAGTGCATTTATCAAACCAAAAGGCATGACCAACTATTCATATAAACCATATTTAGTTTTAAAGGCTATTTTCCATTCATCTTCCACTTTAATCGTAATTTTGATGATAGTCAATCATAAGGTGAATCTTTGTAAAGAAATAAGTATCATATAATTCATCAAGCATATCATCTAACCTAGGAATTGAGTGACGATGCTTTACCGTTATCTTATTCACTACCCTGCAATCCACACACATGCACCAAATCCCATCTTTCTTTGGTGCTAATAATACCAGAAATGCACATGGGCTTAAGCTTTCTCTCACGTGCCCCCTCTCTAAAAGTTCCTCCACTTGCTTTTAAAGCTTCTTTGTCTCTTCAGAATTACTCCTATAAGCTGGGTGGTTTGGAATTTAAGCTTCTGGCACAAAATCTATCTGGTGTTCAATACCTCTCAAAGGTGAAAGTCCCTTAGGCATTTCATCTGGAAAAACATCTGAGTATTCTTGCAAAACAGACCTAATAACACTAGGTACAAAAGAGTCAAGTTTAGCCTCATTATAAATAATTTCTCTATAGTTAAACAAAATTAAAGGCTTAGGTGTGTACAACACTTGTCTCAATCTCTTAATTTTACAAAGAAGGTACTCTTTTTTCTTTCACTCTTCTTTTCACTCAACACTCCTTTTTCTATTGTACTACCCTCTATTTTTTTCTCACCAGTGTAATCTCTCTCAATTGGACCTTTATTTTTTTAATGGCTTCTTTTCCTTTTCTTTTTTTCAAAATCTTGGCCTCCCTTTGTTTTTATTCTTCCATGGCTTTTGCAAGCCTCATTTGATCCTTATGAACCTCCTTTGGTTTTAGAGGTGCAAAAAAAATGTCTGATCTTCCATCTTAAATGAATACCTATTCTTGTAGCTATTATTGATCACAAACCTATCATATTGCTAAGGCCTCCCTAACAATATGTGACCTGCCTACATTAGTACCATACCACACAAAATCTCATCGGAATACCTCCCAATGGAGAATGCAACCTTCACTTGCTTGTGTACCCCCTCAACTTCTC
>JANIJH010000005.1:70564840-70578365 GCA_024520975.1 Erythroxylum areolatum
CAAATCATAAGCTTGAGACTCAATCATAAAGAAATCAGAAATCAATTTACGTTGCAAGTACTTACTTATTGATGCAAATCAATTTCTTGAAGTAACTATGAAGACATTCACGCCTCACTTTAAGAATCCAACTTTGAAATTTTATTAATCATCAAAAAACTAGATTACAAGGATATAATAAGGTATAAATATCCTTGACTAAGTCCTAACCCTAATAGAAATGAGTTTTTAAGCCCATTTAATAAAAACTAGGCTAAACTTAATAAATCTAGGAGTATCTAGCCCATTAAACATAATTTGATTCAAGTTTTTTTAGAAATGAGCTAAACATATTAAAACAAATAAGTTTCAAAATAGTCTAAACAAACAAAGCGCATACTACTAATGAAAAGAGCAGCCCATAAACAAATCTGTAGGCCTTAAATAAGAGATAATAAATAATAAGCCTAAAATGCGCCCCAAACAAGACTTAAGCTTGTTTCCCAAAATGACTAAGTACTAGCCTCTTCTAACACCTCATCTAATAAAGTCACAAGCTTGAGCTTGCCTTGGTGTTCTTCCATGGATGTTTCAGCCTCCTCATATACTTATCTTGTGATTTGGGCTTGAATAAAAGTTGCTTGTTTAATCTTTGAGGCTTGTTGCGTTGTAATTGGACCACTTGGCATATGTAGCTTGTCAAGTTGATGTATAAGGAGTGGAACTCAGTTGCGAAGGCTAGTTGTATCACAAGTTCTATATGTTCCAGTGTTAAAAGTACATTAAAATTAGTTTTACATGGCTTTTGTAGTAAACAGTTCTAAGTTGAGATGCCGGGACTTGCACCTACTCTCTTTTTAGGTGGAGCCTTGCTCTATTTTCCAGCCATATATTTATGGTCCCTTCTACATTGGTTTAGTAATATCATATAATCTAATGCACTTGTTGCTTGAAACGTAAGCTTATTCACAGTACTAATGTTTTCCTTAAAGAGGTAAATTTGGTAGAAAATTTTCATGGATCGAGACTGCACCTAGATCTTTTTCTTATGTACTGTATATAGTACAGTGAAAGGGGGTGGTTCGGTTAATGAAGCTTCTATTTAGAGATCATTGACCTATTGAAACAACGTTGAAAGAGACCATATTGGATGGGCTGATTTGTATCTTAACCTTCTGTTAACAATGGAAGGTGCATGCGGAAAGCGCATAGCTAGCGGCCAGCTCTGCGTAGATGCCATCAATAATGGCCTTGACTATGTATAGACATTCATAACAAACATTTGCAATATAAAACACAGACAACTGAGGGAACATCTAAAAACTTTGTAATACAATCAAAACCAAGATTTTCCTATTCTAGCAGTAATTAATGGCATGGCCTTTGAGAGGTTTCTATGCAGCGTTTCTGCTTTTAACGGTTGTGTTGCCTAATTGCCGTGCAAGCATTGCAGGGAAAGTTGCCATTCACCATGCAATTGGACGACAAAATCATATTAAAACTCCACCTGCGAAACATCATAAACCTCCGTTCAAACCTGGCCCTTGGAAGAAAGCACGTGCCACCTTTTATGAAGGTGGCTCAGGGACATTCGGTACGTTCTCACCAACCTTTTTGCTTTTTGACTCACAATCGGTTCAGTGTCCAGTTTTTTTATTGATTTGCATGAATTTTTTGGATTCGAAAACATTGAAATTCTCAGATTTGTTGTTCCTGGACTAGCTCGAAGGTAAAATTTTGTCTTTGTAATGTAGGAGGAGCATGCAACTACAAAGATGTGGTGTCCCAAGGCTATGGCATGAGCACAGCAGCATTAAGCGATGTCATGTTCCAACAAGGAAAGGCCTGTGGCGCTTGCTACGAGATCAGATGCGTTGACAACCCTCAATGGTGCAAACCAGGACAGCCTTCAATTATTATTACTGCAACTGACAACTGCCCTCCAAACTACGCCCTGGCTAGTGACAATGGAGGCTGGTGCAATCCACCCAACGAGCATTTCGACATTGCTAAGCCTGTTTTTAATCAACTTGCTGAGCACACGGCTGGCATCACTCCTGTCGAATATCGCAGGTTACATAGCATTGACTGCTTCTCCAAATTATAAAACAATCTACAGTACAACCATGATTCGATTTCATTTCTTAGATTTACTAGTTTTTGGTTCTGATTGCAGAGTTCCATGCAAGAAGCAAGGTGGCATTAGGTTCACAATAAATGGAAATCCCTGGTTCTATCAGGTCACTGTGTGGAACGTTGGAGGAGCTGGAGATGCTGTTAGTCTGCAAGTGAAGGGTAGTGACAAGCTGAAATGGACAAAAATGGATCGTGATTGGGGTTCAACTTGGAAAACCAGTTGTAGTTTGGTTGGCGAGTCATTAAGCTTCCGTGTTAAAACAAGCGATGGAAGGACCTCAACTTCATGGCATGTTGCTCCTAAAAACTGGCAGTTCGGTCAGACTTACGAGGGCAAGAACTTCAAGTGAAAAAACATAGAAAAACTGTCTGCAAGTACACACGTATTCGCATGGCCTAACCTCTGAATTCGACAATCCACAGAATGTTTCATACTTCGATAAGAGTAGTTATGCTAACGTATCCAAATGTAAATGGAAGTACACATGTATTCGCATTCCCAAGTTTTACTTCATTTGAACTTTTAACACACAATGAGTATTTCAGGTAGCACGAAGGTGCTAGTAACGATAAGTACCATCTGAACGCATTACAAAAAGAGCTGTCCATATACAATTCCTATTAAGCATTTGCTCAAATGAATATATACCTGAATAATCCATCTGATGAACTTTACTGGGCATGCAATGCCTAGTAAATATAATTGAAAACAAGCCCAAGTATTAGCCAAAAATTGACGCCCAGGATTCATGTAAAAAATAGAAGCATCCTCGACTCCACCACCCGCCAAGCGGAGAGTTGCTCTTCAATTCTTCAAATGAAATCCGACTGCAGTGTGAAGCTTCTGCGTCAATCTCAACAGTATTAGACGAAGTTACAAATGCTGAAGCATGCCAAGAGAATTCCTTTGATTTTAACTTTTAAACTTTATGTATAGCTTGTCCCTCATTTTGATTTCTTCTGTTTTTTCCTTTTTCTTTTCCCTTCTCCTGTATCTGACATTTCTGCTAACTGTTTGGACTGTTGTGAACGAATTTTTAGGAGCTTCTCTTTTGCATCTCGAAAGAGTGAATCTGATCTGGAAGCCATTAATTGCTGAGCATATTGAAACGACCATGAAGGATTACAAGAGTCAGAACTTTGAAAGGGAAAAATGCAGACCAACTCAGCTATGTGATCCCAGGTTTTGTTTCCCGAATCTCAAATTGAATTACATACCTTGAGGTGATCCATTGCTGCAAGATTAAAACCAAGCGTATCCTTGCATTCCTGGAACAAGTTCATACCATTTAATTAATGCATAATCCCAAATATCTTAAGCTATATTTCAAAATAGAATAAGATGAAGCGCCCGCATGACGCTCACAACAAAATAAAGTGTGCATTATTGGAATCAACTAAACGTTTCAAGTCCAGTGAAGTATCTGTTCACTAAAATTCTACAATTACCTTGACTCTTGCATAAAGGACATCTTTGAGAACAGTCAGCACAGGTCTTGCAGCTGGAGTGGTAATCAGCTGGTGATAATGTGTCTGCAATAACACTGTAGCAACCCTACAAACAAGCTCAACCTGGAATGCAAAAATGAGTGATGATTTCCATCAGTTGTTATGATTTGTAAGTACAGAAACAGAAAGTTCTTTGGTTAGGAACCATGAATATGAACCATCATAGAGCAGATACAAACTTCATTTACAAGAAAGACGGTAGATTGCATAACACACAACATGTAACCCAGTGAACTACGTGTCTTTTTCACATCTGCTAGTGCTAACCTTGTCAGGATTAGTGGTCCAGTCTTTCAAGTAGGCTATGAGGTTCAAAGCATCTGAGAATGGTAAAGCCTGTACAAGAAAAATTTCTGCTAAGCAGCAATAACTCACAATTCAAACAGCAACAGGACAGAAGCCAGATACGATTATTTTAATTACATGTTGACAAAAGCCCCTAATTTCCAAAACTGGACAGACAATATCATATAGCAGTTTAAATAAAGTAGGCGCAATCAATTAGATATAGAGACAGAGAGATCGTGAACTAAAAATTGCAGGTAACTGCAAGGAAAATGCGGCATGACAACCAGCAATTAATATCAAGTGTTCCAAAAATGGTTGCAACTAAGTCTGACTACATCAGGATGG
The DNA here is from genome assembly GCA_024520975.1 of Erythroxylum areolatum. NCBI lineage: Eukaryota > Viridiplantae > Streptophyta > Magnoliopsida > Malpighiales > Erythroxylaceae > Erythroxylum > Erythroxylum areolatum. The sequence goes on from JANIJH010000005.1 coordinate 70,569,098, forward strand.
CCACAATAACTGGAGTTGCCTTTGCTAAACTACACCAGATTACTTATGTTTCATGTGCAAGATAAGAGAACAACGAAAATTCTCTACTTGGCTTCTGGAGTAAGAGTGAGTGAGACATACGAACCAAAGTCATGATTTAGAAAACTAGAAAAAAGTTTTACATAATCTATGATTCAAACTGTTAAGTTAAACAGGTTACTAGACATGTTTATTAAAAAAACTACTACAGCATGCAGCAATTCTCTCCAACTAAAAACAGTAGATAGTTAAAAAACAAATAGATAGCCCAGCTACAATTTTCTTAAAAACAAGTAATGCGACTTGCATACCAGTAACGTCTGCTCCAAATCATTGGTGTGAACATTTGAGAGTGCGCGGAGAACATAATCAGATGGAGACAGGCCAAGCATGACAGCATTTGGTTGGAAGGAAGCAACTTTCCCATGGATCTTCTCCTCCTGAGAAATATATAAATATGCCAGTTTCAAAACAGATGCATAAGAATCAGGTCTTCTCAAGCTCCAATCAACATTAAGCTTCCCCTCATCATGTTACATGGAAAAGGTCATTATGTCCAAAAAAGTGAACATATTACCTAATGAGCCAAAAACATCAAATAAGGGAAAACAAAGTCATAAGGAGCACTGCTATACCTCATGTTCAGCAATACGTTTCATTTCTACTTCTGCTACATCTAAAGCATCAATAATCAAGTCAGTTCCCGTGAGAGTCTCTTGAGTTTTCTTTCCTGCTAAGGCAACAGCCCCTTCCTCTGGAAGCTCTTCGTGGGGTGTATACTTGTTTTCGAATGCACTATCAAGGTCCTCAAACATTTCTTCCAACCTTTTTTCTTTCTCTTCCTGCAAAATCAATGATATATCTTACTTGATGTGTTACTGACATATAAAATTTTCAAATCAAGCTGCAGTAAGGATACGTCAGGAGAAACAAATGAACTACCAAACACTCAAAGGGGGGAAAAAAAGAAAAAAGAAAATACCTCAATGAAAAATGGCTCTTCAGTACGATCCCAACGGCGTATGGATCGATCATGAGACCCTGTGACAACAAACTCACCACGGTTACTGATTGCAAGACACCAAACATCTGCATGGTGCCCTCCAAGTGTTAGAAGCAACTCAAACTTATCAGCATCCCAGTATTTTACAAGGCGATCTTTCCCCACGCTAAACATGTAGTGCGTGTTGCGAACAAATTGCACGGCCATGACACTAGACATACAGAGATTATTAGAATTGTAAAACAATATATCACCCAAATCAAAGAGAAAAACATATGTACCAAAGCAACTATAAGTGTGTAGCACCTGTCATTATGAGCAAAAAGAGACCTATGGCAATCACCAAAATCCAGCCCCCAGATTTTCAAATTTTTGTCTGCAGAGCCTGTAACCATCAGAGCCCCATCTGATGATATGTCCATACATAGCACCGGGAGCTTGTGACCGTACAATGACAGAAAAAATTTCAAAGAATCCATGAAGAATACCTGAAGGAACATGGACTTCAGCATGTGAGAAAAATAAATGACTCAAGGAACAAACAAATTTTTTTTTCCAGAATAAATAATCCTAATGGAAACTATAAAAAACAAAGTTATAAGTTATAAGCTACCATCATGAAACATTTGATATAGGCAAAACTGTTAAACTGATGAGTTAATTCCTATCCTGATTACTTCTTGTAAATTGGAAAAATACTCAGACTTCATAAGTATCAGAATAAGCAAGGACTGATACAATCAGTAATCAGTTGACGCCTTCAAACCTTCAGCTTGATGTAATGGAATTATGTTATATGCCTCTCAGAATGAAGAGGCGTTATAACTTTACTAACCTTCCATCTTCTAATAACAATTACTGCTGACAGTTTCACAATCTCTAGTTCTCCCTTCTTATAGAAATTACAATGTGAATAGCAACTTTTATTCGTTTCAGAAAAGTGTGATGATAGGTGGTAGCACAAGTTACACATGTACGTTTATTGGGATAAAAGTTTTTAACTGGCTACACATGATGCATATAAATGTAGGGTTCATGCAGAATTCAAGAGCTCCAAAAGATATAACCAGACACCAACCTAAAATTGTTTGAAAACTCATCAAGTTTATCATCAACATAGACAGAATAACTTTCCACCTCCTTTGACATTATAATAATTCCTTTTTTTTTTTACAATCTGCACCTGCTTAGTCTTTTATTCACCACTCAACTAAAATGACTAAGGCATTGAAAGCATAAAACTAGAAATCTCAAAGAACTCTTAACCTTTACTGTACAATCCAAGAGTGCAACAGCAATGTACTTAGCATCAGGGCTAATTGCAACCACTAGAACATCATCATTCATCTTCATAGTCCTTGTATTTGACACTGTTAGCTGCTTAGTATCCTGTAAACGAGCAAAAACATTTTAACTTGAGTTCTTTGACATGCAATTGTATTCCATAAAGAATCAATTTTCCAATATTAAAAAAAAGCATACTATAATTACAAAAAGTAGTGAGAAGGCCATACTTGATCAGGCTTCTGTTTCATTTGATATTTCCAAAACTTCACATCATGATCTGCACTGCCTGTGACAAATCCATTTTCATTTGGAACAGCAATAATCGATCGCACAGAACCACCATGCGCTTCCACAACCTCAACACAAGTGCCACTCCCAACATCAATGAGTTCTATCTTGCCCTCTTTAGTTCCAACTAGGGCATATTTGTTATGTGGAACAATTAAAGCGCATAGTCCATACCCAGAATCAATAGTTCTAAGGCAAGAACCGGTACTTGGATTCCAAAATTTTACTGCATTATGACTTGTCGACATCAACAGCGTATTGTCTGAACTAAGTGTAACACTTCTGACATCAGACCGGTGTCCCTGAAGCTCAATAGAAAAAGACTTTGTGGATGCGTTGCTTTCAAGAGAATAAAATTCCAGTAAGTTATTATTCAAAGACAGTGCTAAAGTAGCCATAGAGTTCTTTGGAGTCAAAGGGCAGAAGGAAATGGAACAGATCTTTTTCCTTGCTCGAACTACTTGAAGCAGCTTGAAAACATCCAGAACGGTAATGCTGGTGTCATTTCCGTCTTCTTCAACATCAACTTTTTCATCTTTACCTGCAGCTACCTCAGCCGCCCCTTTTGAGGATTTCTTCTCTTTCTTCCTACGATGCCTCCGTTTTGCTTTACGCTTTGCATTAGCATCATCAAGAATACAATATATGTCCACTGTTTTTCCAGCCACTTGACAAGCCAGCAAAGTTCCCAAGTTATTGAATCTAACAGTTGCAACTCTATCTTTGCTTTGCCTTTGAATTTCCCCAAACTTCTTCAAAACTTCCCATTTATTTTGAGTAGATAAATCTCCATAGTTCACAGGTTGAGTTCCATTTTCTGTTGTATATTGTCCATCCACCATCTCATGCTTAAGTGTATAAACTCTAAGCTCAGGGTCTGCAGAACCAGTGACCAAGTACCTTTCTTCAGGGTCAACATCCATCGACCAAATTTCACTGTGATGACCGCTAATTATTTGCATACAGTGCTGTGTTTCAAGATCCCACACCCTCAAAAATTTGTCTTTGGAAGAACTAACAAGCTTTTTACCCAATTCCAAGAAAGCAAGGTCGGTAACCTGCAGTGAAGACAATGGCAACGATAAAAAGGGAAATGTAAAAGAAACCCAACAGTTTTCACCATTTATGAAACATCTCAACAAACAAACCTGGTCACGATGCCCACGAAGGCGAAAAAGACCAGCCTCACCAACCACGTCCCACAGTATAACATCATTATCTTTACTTCCAGATGCAAGCAAAGACCCAGCCTTGTTGTACCTCAAAACAGTGACTGCCCCTTTGTGCCCATTCAACGTGGTTTCACAAATCCCTTTCTCACTATCCCAAATTCTTATACTACCGTCTCCATAACCACTTGCTATCTGGAGACCAAATGAAAATATAACTTTCACATCCTAATTCATCATTTCAAAACATAATTAAACTGAACAACTTTATATAGAAATTATGAAATTTAACACAGTATGCACTTTTTAGACTCGATAGATACATTTGTGGCTACTCGAGAGATAATAAAACCCTGAAAAACATCCTGTTCAACAAACAGCTCAATCAACAAGCAATTGATAACGGAACATTACCAGAGATGAAGGTGACGATGCAATCGAAGTAACGGCAAGCGACGGACTATTACGGGAGGAGTTGGACGGAGCAAGGGTCTTGGTGCAGACACCTTGCCTGACATGCCAAACTCCGATCTTCTCGAGCGCCGGAGCGAGAATATGCTTCCCAGAGAAGTCGTACGATATATTCGACTCAACCGACGCTATGACACCAAAGGCCAACGCCGGTTCGTATCGAAGGTAGGCCTTCACCATTGCCGCCGCGAGTCTCTTTAGTAGCTATGGCTCAACGCGGTGGTCTTGTGGTCACCGGTTGGGTGAGGGTTTAAGGTTTTAAGCTTTTGTTTAGGCTGGGAATTGAGTCGTTCGGTTTATTGGAACACATGATGAATTATGGGCCAACGCATATTTATTAACAAGCCATCTTTTATTAACAATCCTAACAATGAGGCTTGTTTATGTTTTTTTTTTATTTCCAAATTTAGTTTAAAAAACAAGTTTATTAACTTTTGATTTGTGTTTTTATTTTTAAAAAGTAGTTTTTGTTTTTTATTTTTATTTTCTTACTATCAAATAAATATATATTAATTATTTAATATATTAATATATTATTTTTAATAAGATTTATAAATAACTTAATTTAATATTATACATTTAATTAATTATTAACAAAAATTACGAATAAATTAATTTTACTAAATAATTTTATACAAATTAAATTTAAGAAAATAAATATTATTAAATTTAAAATATCTTCAAAATATATAAATTTTCAAATAAAAATTGATTTAATAATTAAAATATATTTAAATAAAAGTTAATTTTTGAATTATTTATTTTAATATAATAAAATAATTTATTAATAAATATTATTTAAGAGATTAAAATAAATTTATTTAATTAAAAATAATTTATTTTTAAGTTTTATTTAATAGGTGATTATTAAGCAATTTTTGTTTTTCTCGGTGGAAATATATGCAAATTTTATTTTTGAATGAAGGAGAAAATCTTGGTTTCTTATAAGAGTACTTCGTATTTTATTCAAATTATACTAAAGAACTTAATTTTATAAATCTATGAGATATTTTCATTTTTAGTAAGATTAAATCTGGTAACTTTTGAAGTAAGTGTACATTTTGTTCGAACTTACTGTTTTAATGAAAAAGGCAAAACAATATTTTGGCCTCTTTAAAGCTAATATAATAATATCATTTAATTTTTGTATACATTTAACCGATAATTCCACCTATGTATATGAATTTTAAATTAAACCAAATTTAAAATTTTATCCTAAACTTGCTTTAACTAATTGATTTATGTAGCTCTCTTATAAAAAATTAGTTTTTAAAAATTAAAACGCATTTAAATTTTTACATATATTTTTTTCTAAGAGAAACGACAATAAAATCTAATAGGTGAAAATGAGGAAGGAAAGAAATACAGTTATGTTTTATTGAAGCATCAAAGCCCATATTTTCTAGATGAAGACATACGAAGCAACCTTACTCCGCTCCAATGTATGTTTGATGCAATAAGTATTTATTTGGATGAGTTTATATTAGTTGAGTTTTTGTTAGTTGAGTTTTTTTAAGAAGAGCTTTTCTAAAAAGTCAGTTGACTGTTTAGCTGTTATTTTAAAAAGAGATTTTTTGAAAGAGCTTCATAGATTGTTTAGCAACATAAAAATAAAAAATATTTTTAACTTTAACTATATTTTATTTTGTACTAAATATTATTTATGTATATAAATATTATTTAAAATATATTAAACAATATACAAAGTACAATATATTAATTATTATATAATTCTAAACCATATGAAACATAAATAAAAATATATTTAACCAAATATTTTATATAGATTATAATATAAGGAAAACTAATATAAAAAATAAATATTAAAACATATAAACAAGTCAAATAATATTATATAAATATCAAAATAAAAGTGAAGATGTGTTTGTAGGTATTGTGGAAATTATGTGTAAAAACATAAGAATAGAGAGGACTAAAAATAGGCTCACTAATTGATATGAAAAATCTACCTGAAAAATTGCTTTTTTGAAAAATACCAAATTTGAACTTCTCAAAAAGTTATATTTTAGCTTCCAAAAAAGCTATTTGTATTTTTAAAAAATGCTTTTGAATTTTACAGTCAAATACTCATTTTTCTTAAAAATTGTTTTTTACTATGAAAAAGGTGCTTATTCACCCTCTAAAAGTTGAAACAAACATGCACTAAGACTCCTTATCCATTTTATTCTATACGCTTTTTCTTGTTTTCATTTGATACAGATATGATTATCCAGAAAAATATGACTGTGAGATTGAGTATGCAAATGGTGGTTTGTCCTTAAATGTTCTTATTAGGTTTGCATTTATGTTCAACATTATGAGAATAATGGGGCTTAATCCTTGTCTAGTCATTGGACATGGATACAACCAAATTCCAAGTGGGTATAGTCATTTTTAAACGAAATTGTTGACCTTATTAAAGGAAATTCTAACATCATCTCCGATCAAGTGGGTCTAGTCATTTTTTAATGAAATTGTTGACCTTAGTAAAGGAAATTCTAACATCATCTCCCATCTTAATGGGCGGGGTTTGGTAAGAAATATATTTGGCCTTTTCATAAATGGATATGGTGAAAGATATCTCTTTTTGAATGATGGTATTGATTTAGTCTCTATAACCAATCTTCTGGTTATAGTTTAGTAATATAATTATTTAAATGTGTTCTTTATCTTATACATATTATATGCATATGGTAAAATCTATGGAATAAATATGTTGTAAATAAAATTATGATTAGATCAAAATTATGAGATTTATATTATATTTATGTATTATCCCTAAATTATTATTGGTCATCGTTTATTAAAACTAGACATTAATAGAGTGTCAAAAGACTAACACATATTATGTTTTTTCCTTCCAAAAAAAGAAGTTGATCTCGTAGACAAAAGTATGAAGATATTTAAACAAATATTTGGGTGCTTTTTAGAGAACAGGTGTATTGAACTAACCCCATACTAGAATTTCATTTGGAACATTACTTAAATGTCTGTAAAAATTATCATTGTGATGATCTTATAAGTGAACCTTTGATTGGAGTTCTCTAAAGTATCTCGTATAAGGATTTTTTATATTTTGATACTACTTATGACCTAATCTAGCCAATGGCAGCTTAACTAGTAGTTATTAGATATAGTATGAACTATAAAAAAAGATAGTTGAGTCATCAATATAGGATTCATCACCTTAAAGTGATTAAAGAGAATGGTTCGTTGTTCTTGATTAATATTGATTCGAAAAATCATTAGCCAAGGTGGAATGATACTATGTAAAATAGTTTACAAATTTTATTAATATAATCAATTACTAATGGTGAAGAATTAATATAAATGAATTCAAATAAAGTAAACATTGATTTCATATTCTATATATAATTAGAACATTGTATGGTGAAAGGATTAAATTATACAGAAAAATCATGTGCAAAAAGATTAATCAAAACTAGTTTAACATCCCAAATATTTGGGTGGTCATAATGCATTCCTATATGCTATTCTTGATGTATGGATACAAATAACTTAATTAGAGAATTAAAGATAAATTAAAGAAGTTAATTATCCAATCACATATATGATTTAGGATTATAATTTATATTCATTGCTAAAATATTTGAGAATTTAATGAGTTATACATAAAGAAAATGTTGATGAGAGAAAAGATATTTTATTCAAGTTGTATTTAATTGTAAAGTTTGAGAAATTTTAGGAATAAATACAAGATATTGGATCTTATTAGTGCTTAATTGATATTTAATTAGAATTATAATTAAAGTTTAATTGATATTAGAATTTTATTTCAATTAAATTACTAAAATGTTTTAAACTCATTACAAATAGGCTTAAACTTTAAGGGAGTTGGTACTTCTTACCTAGCCCTCTCTACAACTATTGTAAATTTTCTCAGAATGTTCAATAGATATCATTAGAGATTGAATACTTATGCAGCTATGATGGCTGAGATGAATCAATTTTAGACACAGTTCGAGGGACATGATAAGAATACGATCAATTTTTATAATAAGATATGAATTATGATTCAAGCTTCTATTATGGTGTGTTTATTAATCATGTTATAAAATTTTAAGTAATCTTGGATTTTGAAAAATCATACAAAATAGATTTTGTAATTATTTCATTGCGTGCGGATTGAATCCTATCATGATTTTCCGTCAGATAGTATTTATGATTATTTAGAAGTAGCATAGATATTAATGTCATGCAAGCTCCCATACCAATTGGATGTAGCAACTCATTTATTTCATATGCCTTCAAAAAATATAGAAACAATTGGATGTCATTCATGATTTAAATAGTCTTGTAGAGACATTAAGTTCACAAGGTATCAAGCAAGCAACAGTCTCGGATTAGCTTATTATGCATAAAGGAATTATAATGACATTATATTTAAAGGATTTAGAAAAGCATTACAATTAGATCCCAATAATGAAATAATCAAAGAAAATATTTAAAAAATAGCAAAATCTTAAAAGGCAGAGGACTGACTCAAAGGAGAGATCATGGTTTGGGCTTGATAAGAACAATATAATGGAATTAATATTGAAGAAGAAAAAATATTTTTTTATAGATTTTCCATGTCAATAAGGCTTTTTTATATATAAATGTTATGCCTTACTCACTTCATATGGAGAATGTTTTATATCTACAACTAGTAATTTCTCACAAAGTGGTAACATATGAGAACAATAAGGTTAAGCTTGATTATTTCATTAGTGGCCACTTATTTGTATTCAAATCAGTTGGTTCTAGAATGAAGAATAGTAACATCATTTTTATTTTTGATCCTAGAGGAACAACTTCTCTTTCAACTGGAAATATGCTAACAATATTTAAATACAACCATAGAAATTCTAATAATGTTTCTATTGAATTTTTATCTTCTTGAATTTGTTAATAAGAAAGAGATGTGATAGTTTCTCAAGAGGTAGAACAAGATATTTTAGTGACATATTAGTGATGACATTTTTAGTTTATATGGTGAAAGACAACCTACAAGTTCAACTTCTTGCAATAT
>JANIJH010000005.1:70582529-70607523 GCA_024520975.1 Erythroxylum areolatum
TTTTTGCATATTTGATATCATTATGATTCCGATATCATTAAGAAACAACCAATTATACTAATTTTAAGTCCTAACATTTTTTTTACCTTTTTTTCATAGTACCAAAATATACATGCATCCTTTTTAACACCAATTTATCTTCTTGTTTTTCCTTTTAAGTTCAAGCTTGATTGTAGAATCTAGATTTATTTGATTTAATTAACTAATATAACTATAAAGTTTTCTATCTTCATTATGTTACTCCTTTGACTTTGATTTTAAAACCTTCCTCCTTATATACTTGCTCATGGTAAAATTAACTGAAAATGCAGCTTCTTCCTGCATTCTTGTATCATTTTTTAATTTTAATACTCAAATTGTCAATAATTTTTCTTGAAATATCTCACAATATAATTGGGCGTAACCAACCTTAGCTTGTTGATTGATTTTACATATGACCTAATTTCTATGTTTTGAGCTTGAAGCATCTATCTTTTATGCCAAATGAATCATATAGTTCAAATAGACATCCTTTGATGCAAGAGTACTTAATCCTTTTGGGTTCATTCCTTTTAAAACTCAAATCAAATCTTGTTGCAATTGTATAAAAATAGTTGCCTCTCTAAATTGTTTTACAATGATAAAGACCATCCATAATAACCATTTTATGGAAAAAAATCATGAACATATCTTTTGGTTTGACTACGTCATCACAAAGTTGCATATATTTTGAAAGCATTAGGATATCCATAACTAACTAAGAAACTCTCATGATCTTTTACATAAACTTTGATGGTCTCGTGACCTACATCAACACTAATGTCAAAATCTAAGTTATAATCATTTAAATTATGTTTCTTTGCGTTTCCTTCAACATCCTATTTAGTGTCATTAACATCCATTCCAGTATTTTCATTTGATTCAAGTTCTATGTTTACATTTGCATCATTAACATCATGAGCTTCTTTTTCATGCTATTTTTCATGTCATTTTATCATAAGTACAAATGATTCTAATCTATCAACATATCTTAAATATACATCAGCTATACCATACAACTTTAATAATTTAATAAAAACTAACGCACTCCAACTGGACTCTAATATCTTCAAACCATCAACTAACTCCTCCCTAAAAATCAAATTCCATGCGCTAATAATATTTTTATAGCCTAATCTGCCACCTATTTCACACACCTTTCTTAAACTACCATAAACCAATTACATATTGTCAACATTTTCAAGTTCCTGATCTTCATACTTTAAAATCCCTCTCTAAGTGAAGTTTCCACTACCAAACATCCTTATAATAGTCTTTCCATTTACTATCATCTTATGAAAAAAATGAAGATAAATCAATCTAACAAAAATTACATAATTGATAAGAAACCTATTTATAATGGAATAGGTTTCTCAGTTAAGTCAAATAATTATAATACAAAGCTCACAATAGATGATGCCACTATTATATTCAATTTAGGATTGGCAATAGTCCAATAATCATCTTTGCAAAATATGATAAGCTTATAAGAATGTATATAAGAGTCCATAATATATTTTACTTTCGTATTTTGTTCAATTAAAAACTTACTTTTCTATTATAAAAAAAGACTCAAAAGACCTAAAAAATCTCTTAAAAGAAAATAACATATTGATGAAACTTTACTCATCGAGAAAGCAATTATTATTGAAAGTCTCATATCATTTTGGTTTGATAAGTATCAACCTTAATAGCTAGTTGGATTCACTTGTCACAAAAGAGAAACTCAATTCCTTAAACAATTTCTAAATGACAGAGAATGAGAAATGAGATTGTTATCATCCTCTTACTTGATTGACTCACCCTTTACATATGCTTATAAGGCCTTTGAAGCATGCAAATTAATCACATCTAGTTGATATGAAATTTCATAAATTTCAAAAATGAAAGTTCATTCCCGTATACAAACAAACGCAAAGGAGAGAATGAGGAAGACGAAAAAAACCTCCACAAAAATAGCCGGAGAAGACAATGACCAAAAGATGCAGCAACTCCACAATGTCGACAACAGGCTGGAGACGTCGTAGTGGACACCCGAGACGTAGCAGTTCTGGAGAAAGAAGGAGACAACGCAACAGATCTGGAGAAAGAAGGAGGATCAGTTGTAGGTGGTTGGGGGAGGGGGGCGGGGGGAAGCGACTTCGGGGGTGCATTTTAGGTTAAACAAAATGACTTCGTTTGGTTTAGACAACGACGTATAACTTGAAAATTTATTGATGGAAAATTTCTGTTGACAAACTGAAAAACTTATTATTACACCAACAATTCTCGCTTTATTTACCAATGGGCACTTGATATCGTAACTAAATTCCGCCGCAAATTGATTTCCCTTCGTATTTAACGACAGATATTGCTACTGTCACTAAACGAAAATTTTTTCAATAATTTTCGACAGATATTGCTATTGTTACTAAACGAAATTTTTTTTGACAATTTTACCAACAGAATTAGAATTTTCATCAGTAATTTTCAATATTCATTGTTTCATCGGTAGTTTTCTGTCGCTAATTTTTACTTTTCTTGTAGTAATAAATGGCAGATACACTCGTATAATTAATGCTCATCGAAGTGTTGATAACCCCTGTATACAGTGACCAATACTACTGAATCAGATATTCTTATCCTTGTTTTTTTTTCAACTGGTATTCTTCCAGGGTTGAAATCTCCGTAGGAGATAGATATTCTATTGCGAGGTGGATTACACTTGGTTTCAATGAAACCATGGGCCTGGTCATGCGAAGCCGAAGTCATGAAAAGGAAAGGCATAAATATAGACAATTGAATATGACAGAAAATCGAGCGCATACATGATTAATAATTCCAGCCATACCTCTACCGAATTCGTGTCAGTATGGAAGTTTAAGTTTTGTTTTTTTCCTCCAACAGCCAGATAACTTTAGTTAACTTGACCTTTATTACAACAAACTAAAACGCAACATTTAAAAGCAAGGGTAGAAAATTTTTATTTTTAATTAACTTAAAACAGTATTAAATTAACTAATATGAATGCAATCAATCAGCGTTACTACTGCATGCGTCAAATCGCACGAGAAATCATATGTACTTGTGTGTTTCAGAATGATATGAAACTCATGCAATCCAAGCATGGAAACATACTCATTGATCCCGTGGAATTGTTCATTCCCTTTTAATACGTTATCTCTGAAAAGAAATTAACAATTCAAGACTTCGTTTGCATGATCACCAAGAACGTAAGAAAATTGGAACACAGGAATTTTAAGAATGGAAAAGTTAGTTAGGGAGACTTATATCCCATATTAAACAGTATTATATATAAAATTAAAAGTAGCCTTTAGGATACAAGAAGAGATAATAAAGAACTTTTATATCTAAATTAAACTACTCAGTAAATTTCTATTACAAAATTTGGAGAGGGACGGCTCTAGAGTGACATGTGGTTGCTAGGGAAAGCATATTCTACCAAATTAAATATCCATAAACGTTACATTTAATTAGGTTACTCTGTGACCATGTATACCTCTGTAGGTATATATTCTGGTAGGCTAAAGGTTATAATTATATACGAAAAAGTTAACAAGAACAAAGATTAGATGTCCCTCTGAATACTTCTATTATGAGCAACTTCGCAACCAGCCACTAGAGGATTTCAAATAAATGACTCCTTTTTTCCATTTTGGTCTCGTGTATATTTCGTGTACAAAATAACTAGGGTTGAAAGTTTGGAACCTTGGTCTGCTTGTCTTGTGATAGTGGAGATGGACATCCACTCAAGAACCTTGTACTGTACATGTGCAAATGACAATGAAAGCAAAGAACAAAAAAAATAAAAATCATTGGACGAGCAAGAAGAATATTGGCTGTGTTCTAACTTCTAAATCGATGAAAGTTAGTCATCTCGTACTAAGCTAAAAGATAAATGAATAGGGTACTTTTAAACGTATTGAGAAAACCTTATATTGATCTTGTGAGATGACCATAAATTTACACATTATGATAATTTATGCACCAAAAATAAAAGATACGGATAAAATAAAAATATTATTAATTAAGAATAAGATTCCGTAAAATTGACCTATATATGCTTTATCAGAATTTTTGTTAAATGTTGTTAATGTTGTTTAGTTAGATGCATTGGAGTTAGAACTTCAAAATTCCATAGAGTTTTTACAATAGAAGGAACTAGATATTTGTTCTTTTCTTGACCTAAGTTTGCTTGATTCGGAAAAGTTTATTAATCAAAGTGACTCTTGAAGAATATCATGTGTCACATAAAGAAATGTGGAAAGGCACGCAGATGAGCAGAATATTTGGTCCAACAATGAGCGCCAAAGAGAAAGGAACAAAGCGTGCAGATTAGTAAGTGCTTGATATTTCCAGAGGAAGAAAGTACTGGTAATGAATGTAGGAGAATAAGAACAATTAAAGTATAGAATTAGAAAATGAAGAAGAAACTATATACAGCAAACTAAGAATATATGGCACTAATCAACTGGAAGGCGGTGGAAGTGGTCGGTTGCCGGCACCAGAAGACGAAGTTGTCATTACTGGAAATGGAGGTGGAAAGTGACATTTTGATGCCCTACCTAATATACTTATATACCGACCACCACCATCTAACACATTACCATAAACCCTATCTCTTTATGGATATTTTTATATATTTTTGTGGGCGACGTGTAAAGGATAGTTCTAGTAGGCCACGACATTAGATCCATAATTTCAATATATGTGAATTTAAAATACCCGTTATGGTAATAACTAATTTTATATACAGGACACCTATTAGTTAAGTAACCTTCGTCCATACACATATAATACCTGTAAATAAGTAAAAGGAGCTCTGAAATGTATAACATGGTATAACAGCAGATACTATTCCAACTTACAAGTTCCCACTGTAGATGTTATACTTGTCATAATGGGAATGTTGACGATGAAGTAAAGTGGAGGGATATGATGGCTTCGGTCCCAATGTCCCATTGATCTCAGGCTGGTTGTCTTAGCAAGTCATAGTCCAGGACTGCTACCTCATTTAACCATAAGCTCTCCATGTGCCTGAATCAGATCAGTTATGATTGGAATATAGTGGTAGCATCCGATATAAAGGGACACCTCGTTTTTGTTAGGTATTATGCACTGCGCATTCATGTATGTAGTCAAAATTCTATGAAGAAAGTGAGATGTTCCTGTACTATTTTTTGTGGCCTAGCAGGCTGCATTTATCTTAATTACTTCCTTCAAATTGGGAAACTGGAAAACCTAATTCATCTTTTGTCTGGCAGACTTGAATAGTACGAGGTTAACAATTAGATCACGAGAGTCGTAACAACTGGTGGCAAAAATCCTTTGTTGAGGAAATGTTCAATAGAGTTGAACAAAGTTGCTGATATGTTTTCCATAAAGAGACTTGAGTGGGTATATACACAGGTTACTTCCTAATAATAGTTGTATAGGTGTGTGCATGATGTTCATTCTTGAGAGTGCGTATGTCCCACTTACTATTATGTGTGCTTACGGTTGTCCCTACAAGCTCATTCTCGTTCACAACTTTAGAAATGTGCAGAAGGATAATGATCCAACACGATTATAGACGCCTAGATTCTCTCCACTGAATAGTTTATAAAACGTTTTCCTTGATACCAGTGTAAGTGAGACAAAATTTTCTGTCTAATTTTATGATGTATTATTATGGCCTATAAATTTCAGCCATTTATTCATGCGGGATCCCCGTTCATTTATGCGGGACTTACGCAAAACTTACATAAGTAAATGATTGAGATTCATAGGACGCAATAAGACACCATAAAATTAGACAAAAAATTTAAACTCGTGTAAGTAAGCCAACAAGAGAAACAGTAGTTGCTTTCAGACAGCTTATGTATCTTGCTCACACCATAACTAATAAAAAAGACATATATATATATATAGGATCCAACCTCTAAGTGGCATGATTAGTACGTGTGTTAGCCCATTTTTGCCACACATGTATTATACGACAAATCGTCTAGATTATTGTCTCTTTCGCCCCAAGTCCCTAAATAATTTGCATGCATGAAAAGATTAATTCGTCTTGCGTATGATCCATCTCACGCCAAGTGGCAAACGTAATCAACGCTTAATTATCTAAGACAATGCTGGACAATCTACGCAGTACTAAAACTTTATCGCCACCTAATTAAGATAACATTGTTCTTATTAGTGATGCCAAAGCCACTAATTAACTTGACGTATCCAACAAATGGTACGTGTTACATTCCTTAATTAAGTTGTACAACTTTTAGATTAGTGCATATTGTTGGTGTCTTAGTACGAAGAAGATATTTCCCTTATAACGATAAGAACGTCGAATCACTAATGATAAACTAATATCATATTAAAGAGATTATTCGTACTTTTAATTGTGATTCACTACTTTTCTACACATATAATAATTCATAAATTAAATATTTTAACTAAATTATTTAAAAATTAAATAACTAAAAATCAAGTGATAAATTTAATTTAAATGATATTTGAATATTTTTGTATCTTTCAATAATTTTCTTTCAAGATTAAGATAAATTGTAGCCAAATAAAACATGTAATTTGATGTGTTGAAAAACTACTAAAGGCTAATTTTACCATTTATACCCCTTATTTTAAGCCAACATATTCAGTGTACAGACTCGAAGAGTTATAATGTATATAACATTTTTTGTATTTTTATAAAAATATTATTTTGCATGAATTAAACCCGGGATTTTATAGTTTCAAAGTAACAACTTTACGTGTTGCTAAATGACTCACCTCTGAACCAAATAAGTTGGTGTGAGTGGTTCAGCACTCTCATCGTTTAACTAGAGGTCTCAAGTTCGAGTCCTGAAAATGGAGAAATTTGTTTGACCGGTACTTTATCTCATACGGACTGACCTGGTACGAGCGGAGATTAGTCTGAAAGTGGATGGTTTAAAAGTACCTTTTCATAATTGAAACTCTCTTAGAATGCCTCGTGGGCTAACCAAAAAGAAAATAAAAGACAAAAAAAAAGACTCACCTCTTAAGTGCAAGTTTGCACATTGGTATGACACATCCCACTCTAAAATTTGCCATTTTGGACCTGATGCCGTTTCTTTTCGAAGTCCATCATTCTATCGCCTCTCGAATTGATAGAGCTCGAGTTCTTTTCTCGTGACTCATGGTTATCGACATATTTATGTTCTACGACTCTATTTATATAAATTCTTTTAAATTGATTAAATTAAGGGCATACGGGCAAACGTATTGTCAGTAGAAAATCACACGTGCCTGCAATCTTTGACCCGTTATTCTACTTCTATCTTATGCTTAATCATAAACTCCTAACGATTCTAACACTAAACGCAATCAATATACCTTAGTATATCTCTCTAATCAGTCACTAACCATACCTACCCCAGCTAAGAATGCTTGTTGACATGTAATATTTCATCAACCCCAACCACTAATAACTATTTAAACTCATCTCCTCATGTCCATACATGCAAGTTTATTACATGACATGAACATCTGATGATGGAGAACACACAACTTGGTATTTTTTATGTAATATCGGAGGCTTTTAAGTTACGACTCCAGGTTCCTTTTCGGACAGTAACATTAAGATAGTAGGTTATGTACGCACACCTTGTACGTCACCTTATAAAACATTAAAAAGACATAGCAAGAGAACAAAGTAGAAAGAAAAACGAATACCTGTTGGAATATAAAATCTACATTTTTAGTATTCCAGAACATTTTTTTAATAGCGAGCTTCGAGCGGGACCCACAAAGGTCGCGATCAACTACAAACACTCAAGGTCAAACCCGGCTCTGCAGAAACGGTGGGTCGTATATGTATTAAGCGACATTTTCATTAATTAATCCCCAAATGGCCCTTTTAATATTAATTACAGCTTACGGGCATGTAATCAACTCTTAAATTAAATCTGCAGGACCCAGGAGATAAACAAATAAAATATTAAATAAATGTAAAAAAAAAAAAATGACGGAGGGATGCGAATTAGTTACTAAAAAGTCAGTCATATCCACCTTTGCAGAGCGCGTTGGGATTGGATCCCATATAAAATGAAATCGTCACTGTCGGAGAGATGGACGTGAGAAGCCATTGATTGTTGTTCAAAAGCTAAAAGCGAAGTAAAAGGTTTACAGTTACAGAGTTGAAGAGAATATTAAAAAAGCTGAGTTGAAGAAGGCGGCTCCTTGCTTTGTGTGTACTAGTAGTAGTCTCAGTACCTGACCCTCGTCAACAAAGCTCCGAAACTTTAACTTCGGTGGCCTACATTCACTCTGCTTCTTAGATCTTCAAGGTTCTTCCTTTCTCTCCCTCTCTCTCACGCTCTGTCTGTGATACGATTGTTTGCGTGCAGATTACGAGAAGCAAGCCTGATGATTTCGCGTTTATGTAATGATTTTTTCCGTTTCGCGTGTTTTTTTTTTTTTTGGTTTCGTTTGGTCAAATCTGATTCCAACTGCTAAGTGTCGGCGTCGTTCAGTTCGTTCGGCGATCGTGAGATCTGTTGGATTCAATTGTGGAAATCTATCTGTGTTTGTAAGTAAAGGCGAAGATTTTGTGTTTGGAATGGAGAATTGAAACGAGGGGGATAAAAGAAAATAGAAAAAGAGATGTCTAACTATTAACACTCTTGCTTGCCGTTGATAAAAAATGATTTGACTTTATTAGTGCGTCCTCCAATTCTATTCATCTTTCTATCAAAGGGTTATAGCTTTAGTAGTCTTAAGAACTGTGGTGGCGTTGTTTGTTTCTTTTCTGGGAATTTGGGCGCGTGTATGGCACAGGTTAAAAGGGAGTTTGATGGCCTTTTGAAAAAGGTGGAAAATGACAGGGAACGACTTCGCTACATATTTTTGTATATTATGGTTCGCAGAAAGACAATTCTTGCAGAAAGATCACGCTTGTTCGGCTGCTGCCTGCTTGATTTTGCCTTATTTACGAACTGGCCTTTTCTTCTCTTTTTATATAATTATTTTGTTTATTCTGTTGATGTATTTGGAATTTGGATGCCGTTTCTCCTCGGATGTGCTCGATTTGTTCAAATTTATGGAATGATGCTATGTGTTCAGGGTGATCTACCTGTCCAATTTCTCATATTTTTGTTTTTCTAGTCTATCTCTTGTTTGTATCTAATGGAGAGTTCAAATACTTGAGTTATTATTACTTTGGAAGAAAGATATCAACACATTCACAACTAAAAGATGGTAAATATAAACCGTGCTGATCCACTTGTCATAAGCATTTTGAAGTTTTTGCTAGTGAATTGGTGTATATATGCTTTTTCTTGCTATCAACGGAAACAATAATAGTGATATTGGGGATTGAGTCAGTTGTGCGATTAAACTTAAAAAGTTTTGAATTGAATGTTTTAAGCATAATAACTGAAATAGGCTTCATATTTATCTGATTGAGCTTTAAAGCTGCTTCTATTTTATGGTTCCATTGGATGATTTTGTGGAATTTATATGTTGTCTTGTTTTCCTTGCTTACAAGTCTCTGTTCTTTGTTTGACAGATAAGAGAACAAGAGCATTAGAATCAAACGCTACAGTGACTTGGTGATACTTGTATGGCGACAATATCCCATGACATGTTTAAACAACTTTTAATTGTGTAAGGAATTGTAAAATTTTGGGCATTATGCATGTCTGGCCCAGTGGCCATTGCTGATAATGGAGAACTAGCATTCAGTCTTTCAGACAGAACAAAATCTGTTGGTGCTATTTCAGATACAGATCGTACATCTATATCTATCAACAGTGAAGCTGTCCATACATCTTCTGAAGTTGCTGCTTTTAGAATTGGGGAGCTTTCTCATCCCAATGGGGAATCGTATTTCGGGTCATTGCTCGGTAGTGTGCCTGAGGGTAATGGGAAGTATGTTTGGTTGGATGGCTGTGTTTATGAGGGTGAGTGGAGAAGGGGGATGAGACATGGAAATGGAAAACTTTTGTGGCCTTCTGGAGCAACTTATGAGGGTGAATTTTCTGGGGGTTATATTCATGGTACAGGTACTTATATTGGTTCTACTAATCTGACTTACAAAGGAAGATGGAAGTTGAATCTCAAACATGGTCTGGGATATCAAGTCCATCCTAATGGAGATATCTTTGAGGGTTCTTGGATCCAAGGAAGTCCAGAAGGACCCGGAAAGTATAACTGGGCTAGTGGCAATGTCTATCTCGGGAATATGAAAGGTGGGAAAATGACTGGGAAAGGGACTCTTACATGGATAAATGGGGATTCATATGAAGGAAGCTGGTTAAATGGTATGATGCATGGATTTGGTGTGTATACTTGGAATGATGGCGGCTGCTATGTTGGAATGTGGACACGTGGTTTGAAGGATGGAAAAGGATCATATTACCCTAAAGGCAGCCGATTTCCAGCTGTACAAGAACGATATCTTAATGCGTTAAGAAAAAGGGGGTTACTGCCAGATTTGAGGAGGAAAAACCATGTATCTTTAGTGGGTATGACAAATGTCAAGGTTCGTGATGAGCATGGATCTGGTCATGATTCTACTGATAAACTTTCCAAAGGAAGTTTGTTAACTTTGGAGCAATCTCGCAACAAGAATGTTTCCTTGGAAAGGCGCTGGAGTCTTGAGGTTTCTATTGAAAAGGAGATTGGACATGATTCATCTTTAGAGTCAGAATCCACCTTTGATGGTATAGGCAGAGAGATTGAGATAAACACACCGCCTATCTTGGAGCGCGAATATATGCAAGGTGTTTTGATTAGTGAACTTGTCTTAAATAATAGTTTTTCACCATCATCTAGAAGAGCAAAGCGATGGGAAAGAAAGCTTGCAAAAGACGTCAAGAGACCTGGTGAAATGATCATCAAAGGGCATAGGAGTTATGATCTAATGCTCAGTTTGCAACTTGGAATCAGGTACGTCAACTTTGGATCTTATGGAACATCTAAAGTAGCATGGTGATAGTTCACTCTAATGATATTAACATGTGTTCTGTCTCATTTGTTCCTTGCATTATCTGACACAGTTCCATTACTTGGTTTGTTTATTTCTGATCCTCTGTCCATTTCTTGTTAAAGCAACATATTTTTGTGGAACAATTTGTAGCTTTGTGTGCAATTATAGTTTAGTTAGATCAAGTTTACTATTTATTTTTAAGTAATGATATAAGTTAGTTACAGTGCCCTCTTTTAACTTCTCCAGTTGTGAAAATATGATTGTTGGGATATCCAGTATCGATAGTGAGAAAACACATGGTATGTTTGTCATCACAGTCATAATTTGGAGATGATATTGATTGTTATACATGCACCGATCTTGTTGTCTTTAAGAATTGAGTTGTTGAACGTGCACTAGAATATGATCAGGTATACTGTTGGGAAAATTACTCCTGTACAGAGGCGAGAAGTACGTCAATCCGATTTTGGCCCAAAGGCAAGCTTTTGGATGCACTTTCCAAAAGCTGGGTCGCAGTTGACACCAACTCATCAATCGGATGACTTCAAGTGGAAAGATTACTGCCCAATGGTTTTCAGGTTTCTTTTCTTGACCTTTTATTATTTTGATGTTTAGAACTACATTGCATAACATTGATTTTGGCCTTCTATTTCCTTTTTTCTAATATTATTAAACTTTTCTGTCAGTCCAAGTGTTTGGTATCTATTGTTCTAGGTTTATAACCCCTCGAACCCATATCATTAACTTTAATATGTTTTTAGATCCCTGGATTGTATTTCTTCCATGTTTATTTTTGAAAAGTTGTATTTCTTCCATGCTGTATCAACCTTATTAATCTCATTGCAGGAATTTAAGGGAAATGTTCAAGATTGATGCTGCTGACTACATGATGTCTATTTGTGGAAATGACGCCCTTAGGGAGCTTTCTTCTCCTGGAAAAAGTGGTAGCATCTTTTTCTTGTCTCAAGATGATCGCTTCATGATTAAGACACTACGGAAGACCGAAGTCCAGGTTTGCCATCTTCGTTTGAAAATTGTCTTTGTTATAGGACAACTACAACGTGCACATCATCGATGCCTTTTCTTTTCAATTTCCTTCTGTTCACTTTATATGAGGAAAGCTGAGGACCTGAGATTGTTTATAGAAAGTTCGGCCTGTATTTGAAAACAGTTATGTTGCTAAAAGCCCCCTAGTTTGGTTACACTTTTACTAACTGATAGGAATTCTAGGACTCTTTCGAAATTAAACCTATCCACATAGTGGGTCCAATGGCACATGCCATGATAAGTATCCAATGAAATAATGCTTTTAATTGAACTACTGTGGTAATTCTTAAAAGAAAGAATTCTTAGCTCTGACGGATTTAGCTATTTGAATTTTCCATATCTCAATTAACGATATTGAGTTCTTCTCACAACAGTTCTGACTTGTAGGTACTCTTGAAAATGCTTCCGGACTATCATCATCATGTGAGATCATATGAGAATACACTCATAACCAAATTTTTTGGGCTCCACAGAATTAAACCTTCAAGTGGACAGAAGGTAATTGCTATCGTTAATCTGTATCATATCATGATGCTGCTCTTTCTATATATACTATCCTGTTCTAAGTTTGCCTCGTATATAATTTGATGTGAAACAAATTGGTATTAACTGGTCTTGCAGTTTATTTTATGCTTCCAAAGCTAATGTTCATGTGATTACATTGCAGTTTCGCTTTGTGGTGATGGGGAATATGTTCTGCACAGAGTTAAGAATACATCGAAGGTTTGATTTGAAAGGGTCATCACTAGGTAGATCTACAGACAAGATCGAAATTGATGAAAACACAACACTAAAAGATTTGGACCTTAACTATTCCTTCTACCTGGAACCTTCTTGGAGGGAAGCGTTGCTAACGTAAGTGGTCTCTCCTTGCCTATGTAGTTGTGATCTTAGCTTTTGATGTTGGCTATTCCCATTGTAAATTAGTTAAATTATGCATTTTTCCTTTTTCTTGCTCTCTTTTCTTTTTTCGTCTTCCAAAGAATTTCACCAAATTGATCCAATGTGGCTATCCTATGTTAAAATTCCAGGATATCACTTGCAGGATGGGTGTCTTAAAGCTTAAAACTTACATCTTTACAAATTTCTTCTCAAACCAAAGATGAAAAGTTATTGATCTATTGTGTAACTGAGAGAGGCAGCTCATATCATCACATAAGCTCCTTTGACTTTCCTATTTCTAGATTCCCCCAACAAGGACTAAGACAAAGCTTGTTTTCATTTTCATACAAGGAGATATCAATTGCAGGATGGCAGTGTATAAGCTTTAAACTCTCTACTTTGTGGCAGACTATTGCAAAATCTATATAACAGAAAGATGCTGCTCCTAGCTGTTGAGCCTTCTTTAAAAAATTAAAAAGAAATATTTCTTCTGTCGAGGACAAAATTCTTCTCCTAATTTTCATTCAAGGAAATATGCAAGAAAAAAGATTTACAGAAACACTGGCCTACTCTCCATTTGAGAATACCATTCATTTGAGCCATGCTTGAACTTGGTTGCAATAATACTTTGCTGAGAACTTTTCTTTCCACCATGAAGCTGGAAAGATATGTGATATCATGAGAACCATGCAGAGAGTATTATATAACTTATGTTGATTTTTTGTCTGAGTTTCAGTGTTAGGAAACAGTAGCGTCTAATTACATGGTAAGTTATAAGATATTTTGAGGAAACTAATTGGAGTTTATTTATTAAAAAATGACGGAACTTTACTTATCATGTCTAATTACTATATTGTCGTGCCTGATTAAATTTCCAATGTATTTGGCTGGATATGCATGCTACTTAAGGATTGCATATTCATGTTGTTCCTAGACCTATGGAATCATTACTGTATGTTTTTCTTATAAGCAGCCAGATAGAGACAGATAGCAAATTTTTGGAAGCACAGCGCATTATGGATTATAGCCTTTTATTGGGTGTGCATTATCGAGCCCCACAACATCTACGATCTTCAATGTCCTACAACCGAGGTATAAGAGGTGAAGCATTGGGAGTTCTAGCAGAGGAAGGTGGGTTTCTTAATAAACACATTATCTTCTCCTAGGAGGTGATGTTAACCTGTTAAATCTGCCTAAATAGGAATGCAGAGTGTAAAGAAAAGAGCTAAGAAATCTGGAAAACGACAAGTTTTCATATAGAGCATGCTTCTGGTACTGATAGCTGGTATGCTATTGTCACCGGAGAATGAGGGCTAGTCTGTATTAGCTGTCTTAGAACTGGCCGTTTTACTTGTCTAGGTTTTCTACCTCCAATTAAGTTTTTTTTTTTTTTGAAATTTTTACCTCCAATTAAGTTTTGCTACCCAGAAAAATAAGGATTGACTTAGTTGTCTGTTTGAGATAGGTTTGGAATCTGCAAAAACATGTACCTCCTTTTTGCTTTTAGTTTTATTTCTGTTCCTTTTCAAATTCGTGTGTTAGAATGGTGAACGTAAACATCCATGTTTATGGAAGTGTATTTTGTGTATGATCACTAGTGAACCAGATGTAACATACGTTTTTTATATGACATCTGTCCTTTTGTGACTGACATATCTCACCCTTCTTTTACTTCATGGTTCGTAGAATTGCTTATAGTGATGTTCTCGTATCCGAATTTGTTTATGATGTCTAATGGCAGATACTAGTATAGAAGATGAAACATACCCACAGGGCCTTGTGTTGGTTCCTCGTGGAAGTGATAATAGTGTTGTAGTGGGTTCTCACATTAGAGGTAGCCGACTGCGGGCCTCATCTGCTGGTGACGAGGAAGTGGATCTCCTCCTTCCTGGCACAGCAAGGTATGATATCCTTGAACCTTTCTTATTATTCTGGCCATAAAGCATGAATTAGTAGAATTCATATTTGAATTCCCAGAGGTCCTTTCTTATTATTCTGGCCATAAAGCATGAATTAGTAGAATTCATATTTGAATTCCCAGAGGTTATCATAATTACTCTAGAAGAGAAAAATAGGCACTAGAGTGCTTCTAATTAACTTGGTTTTAACTCCTCTATTTACAAAGGTAAGAGAATTCAATCTAATACTAATAGTTTAAAATAAGATACCAGAATTATCTTATATTATACAACAACATTAAACTTGTATACAGTTTCCCCTGTCCAATATAAAGACAGATTTCTTTTAAAGTTTCTTCCAGGTTTCCTTTCAAGTAGATTTCTTCTTAAAAACTTATACTAAGCCTCTCCAATTAGCATAGAAAACGTGTTCCCCCAATGGATTGAACTTTAAACTGTTAGGCGAGATCCAAAAATGGATCATATATTACTTGTAACAGTTCCCTTTTGATAGTTCATTTCTGAAGAAAATGAATATGCCTAAGAAAGCTAGTGTGAGTTTTCTTGATTATTGGAATTAATAATAACCTGTGTTCTGAAGGATAAGTATCTACATGTTCTTGTATTTTGCTCTTCTTCTGAAGGATAAGTATCTATATGATAACTATGGACAAATAGGTGATGCAAGGTGAAATATGTCTCGTGCAGTTTAAATACTATAAAATATGCTAGCCCTTTTTATGTTCTTGCAAATGCCTCTCTGTTGCCAATTTTGAACTTTGTGAGCAGGCTCCAAATCCAGCTTGGTGTCAACATGCCAGCAAGGGCTGAGCAGATTCCAGGGAAAGAAGAACAACAGACATTTCATGAAGCATACGACGTTGTTCTGTATGTGGGTATAATCGATATACTGCAAGAGTACAATTTGAGTAAGAAGATTGAACACGCGTACAAATCTCTCCAATTTGATTCGTTGTCCATCTCTGCTGTTGATCCTACAGTCTACTCCAGCCGCTTCCTAGAGTTCATACAAAAAGTATTCCCGTCTAAAAGTATTTTGGCTTAGTTGCATTTGTATGCATGAAAATTTATCTCTCGGCCCCTTCTACAATCTCTGTACAAGTACAGCGATGCAGTCCCCTTCTCCTTTTCTCCCCCTTAATTTTTGTAAGTTTTCTTTCTGATCTTTCAGTTCTTGTGAAATTGTTATATGATTACAAATTGAAGGGGGTTTGTATTGGATGAACACAAAAATCAACTGAACGTCTCAGTTTCTTCCCTTAGTATATGAACTTGAGTGAGGCTGATGACCCTTTTGTCCTTGGAAACCAAATTTGCTTATATTTACTAAATTGTCGGTACTTTGGCAGCTGTATCCATCCCAGGATGCATATTTTGTAAGTTACGGCTATAAGATGAATACAGCTTAGACAAAAATGCGTAAGATTTCCCAAATTCAATCTCAGCAGGGGAAACTGGTCAACGATTAAAATTTTTTGATTTTTTTGTCAGCTGCTTGGGCCAAAGTCAATGCCCTAATCGTGGTAAAAACGAACCTCTTTGCTCAATTATATAATTGGTTGCAGTAAGATACCACTTGATGTTAACATTAATCCATGTTGTTATGAGTTTCAGGGAAACTTGTTCTCTTATAAAATTGGCAAACTGCTTTTGAAATGAGAGTTCAAAGGGTAATTTAATTTGACTAGTTTTTCCCACAAGTTTGGACAACTTACGTGGGTAAATGCATGGTTTCATATCGGTTTCTTGTTGTTCTACTTGTTTCATCCTCGTGTCCATAAGTAAACATTATGCATCAGAAGCAATGTCAAAAGTTAGGCACTTTGGATAAGAATAAGATTGCTTAAACAAAGATTAATTTGAACATAGTATAACGACTATCATACATTCGTTCTTATTCTTGTGGCACGAAACAAAACTTTGTTATTGCAACCAACGTTAAGATAAAGGACTATTGAAGATATTGAGCAATAGAAATAGTATATTTTAGACCATGGTCCACCAATTAAAGAATGCCTGCTTGAAAAGATGTGCTAGCATCATCATTGAAAGCTTGAGATATGAATCAGTGCTAATATTCCATACGAATAAATAATCAACGAACAATTCCATGGTAGGCGTTTAGCTTTAAATTACCTAAAGCAGCACGATAAGGATCCCTTGATCCATTCATGTTTCCATTCTTTGCTTGAGGACTTCAGTCGCAGGGAAATATAGTATCCTTAAGGGAAACGAAAAACCTCGAAAATCAAGTGCTGCACAAGTTATGGTGCATCAAACTTTGGATCTTTACAAGAATAAAAATTCTGAAAATTTCAATTAGTTGGCATAACTGGACCAGAAACCATTCAGAATGATTCATGTTCTATAGTTCAATTTTGCTATATCAGGCATCATCTCTCAAATGAAGGTGATGAAGTCGGTATACAGATTACAGAACACTATACCACCGTATTCTTACCAGGGAGAACTACTAGTCGTTATCAATTTTGGAATGAAATTGAATGCCTTAAGCCGTGCAAACGTAAGACTTTTTCTATTGGTTATTTGTTCTTACAAATCAGAGCCAGTACTCAGAATCTTATGTTGGCTATTTTCTGACTGTTACTCCATATCCGTAACAAAAACTACCAGCGAATCACTTAACAGTTAACACAACAGATGTAGAAAGTACTAAATATCAATAAATTAAGTAATCCTTACTGAGTTAATGTTGTGATGGTGTCAGCTGTAGCTATCACCAGGGGGAAGGTGAGGTGTTTTCTTCAATTCTAAAGAAAGGGACTTTCAACAAACACCACCAATGCTATGGATGGTACTGCACATTTATTTCTGCTTCATTGCCTAGTACTATTCAATTTCTTTTCTACAGATAAAGCAGCAAGCTTTAGGAGTATGTTCCATTAATGGACAGAACAGAAGGCAGGCAGGCTTTGCCCATATCTCTAATGAGCATGAACCCACTCGAAAAGTTATTGTCAAGAATGATGGACCATTACACCTCCTTAAAAATATCAATTTTTCCACAAGTTAAAGTGAAAGAAGTCTGTTTTTCAGTGTTGACAGAAGCTATAAAGCCTATAAGCCTATAAGTAGTAAACAAATGGCGTAGGAGTGTGATTGTTGTGTTAACTAAAACACTCTACAAGCTAATCATGGTGTCTTCCAATTGTCACAGTCCTTTCACAATTTGTGATTTTCAAATCTTTCTATTACAATAACACACTTACTACAAAGAGTAGGCCAAGATAAGAACTTGTTTTCAATTCAAGGTCCACAACTTTTCTTTGGATTTAGACTTGGAAGTTCTCAAATCAAACAAGCAGAAGAAGACAAACCAGCAAATTCTTCCCTAAAAAGATGTCCTAACTAGTGTAGGAGATTTTTCTTTGGTTGGCTTGAGCTTAAGCTGTAACTTCTCATAGACACTCGAGTATTAAAAGTTAAAAAAATACTAGTAAATACTTAAAATTCAATAATTAGAATTCATTTTTTATTTGCTAAGTAAGTGAAAATGGGTCTCAACAGTCAACAGCTATAAGAATGGACCCTTCCAATACACACTGACCTTAACAGTTAGCCAAACCCCAAGTCCCAACTGACAACGCCACCTCACCCGACGGACACGCAGCAGGAAACTCCTAGTGGGTCCCGTAATTTGGACATCATGAGCGGGTTCCAAGGAAACGGCGTCGCTTCTGTCCCTAAAAAGAGTCTTTAGAACAGCACCTAAAAGTAAAGAATAACGTTGGTGTCAGGTGTTCGCGAGATGGCCGTTTTCGACATCTCTCTTACTCAAAGAAACAGCTTCGCATTGATGCTAATCCCCACCACCTTTCCTTTTTCAATTTTTTTTAGTGGTTCTCTTCGTCTTTATATATGCATTAGTGTGCATATCCTTTTCACTGTACTTTTAAGAGAGGGAAACAAACAACCTAGAAGTCTGGATCATCATTAGACAGAGAGGAAAAAGGCTTCCTTGAAGTTCATTTTCAAGATTGAATTTGTATTGCTCTTTAATGCAAAAAAAGGAGTGAACGAGAAAGAGACAGAGAGCCAAAGGGGTCAGTTCTTGGATTTGAATGATGGGATCGTCTTCAGGGCAGGGAAGTGGGTATGATCTCTCGTTCAAGATCTTGTTGATCGGTGATTCTGGTGTTGGTAAAAGCAGTCTTCTTGTTAGCTTCATTTCTAGCTCTGCAGAGGATCTTCCTCCAACTATTGGTACTTGGCAACTCTAACCCATTTCCTTAAATGCCACATTTTTCTTTAATGTTGATGTTTTGGATTCATGGCCGGCAAATGCTCTTGGATCTTTTTTAAATTGAATTGAACTCAGTGATTGATAAACATGGTATCAAGTGAGAGACTTTTGTAAGATCAGCTAAGGCTGGCTGATCTTTAATTGGTGAGACAACAGATGATGTCAATTATAGACCATTTTGTTGGTTATTAACGATACTTCTGCAATTCCTAAACTTTCTCAAAAAAAAAGTACAGGGGACGAGTGATCTGATCTGTGCTTGTAAATTGAATTAGTAATGCCTCTGACTTAATGCGTTCTTTATATGCACGCATTGAGATTTTTTTGTCCGGTTGTGTGGAAAGGTGTGGACTTCAAGATCAAGCAGCTAACGGTAAGTGGAAAGCGATTGAAGCTGACAATTTGGGATACAGGTATGCTTTTCGCTGTGGTCTTATTCTGTTTATGTTTCCAATTTACTATGTAGACTTTGTGTTACCTTCATTTTGGACTAAGACCTGAGAAAAAGGAGACTATACCGTTAATTAACAGTTAATTTGTTAAGATAGTGAGCTGCAAGAACAATGCAACAGTAAAATACGCAATGAAATTAGAAAGGCTTGAGAAAAACCATTCTTTGCATAACTGAAAAGATGACCCCGGTACTCACACACTTAAACCATGTTAGTTGGTTTGTGAACAGTGAAATAAATCGTTACTTTATGCAACGGTTAATGAAACCCTGCACTTCAAGGCTGTGATTCTTCTTTAACCAGCAGGCTTTATCAACCATCGTTGTGCCTACTTTCTCCTTAGCAGGAGAAAAATGAGCCGAAGGACATTAAGTGAGAGGTTTAACTTGTACTGATCTCTATGGGTATGCTTCTTGCAGCTGGACAGGAGAGATTCAGAACTTTAACCAGCTCTTACTATAGGAATGCTCAAGGGATTGTTCTGGGTATGTATAATTCGTATGTATGGCTTATTGACAACGCGCTAATGATAGGCAACTTGGAACAATTAGTGTTCTGTTATTTAGGACAAATCTTGGATACATGTTTAGACTGTGATCACCATTTGCGTAATTGCAAGATTCTTGTATAATTCAAGGCAATGCTTTTAGCTAATACAGAAAGAGAAGATACTTGAGGTGCTTGGTGATAAGGATGCTCAAAAAAGAGAAAAAGGTTGTAACGAGCAAAATCCTTTTTTTGTTCAATTTTCAAAGAATTGACTGATTTTTTTTCAGTTGCAAATGTACTGCCAAGAACAACTTGAATTGAACCCCCCGTCAATCTCTAGAAGATTATTCTTAAGAATCATAATGTGTGCACTCCGATTTCTTTGCTTGTCTACATTATATCTTAATCTTTTCTGTTACAACAGTTTATGATGTGACAAGGAGAGAAACCTTTACAAATTTGTCAGACGTCTGGGCGAAAGAAGTTGAACTCTACTGCACGAATCATGATTGTGTGAAAATGCTTGTTGGTAATAAAGTTGATAGAGTAAGTTACCCTTCTTCTTTGTTGACAAGTATAAGATAAGTAATTGAAAATAACTTATTATGTATTTAAGTTTGAAATACTTTCCCACATTGTCACAATGCAGTCGAACCTGCACCTTAAACGCTCCAGTACATAAAATCTTTATTTAACAATTGCAGAGAACTTTATAAGCCTGTTTTCTTATTTAATCTTTCCTTATCATTATATTGTTGTAATTTCTGAAAAATATTAGGAATCTGAAAGAGCTGTAAGTAGAGAAGAAGGCATTTCTCTGGCAAAAGAGCTTGGATCTTTGTTTCTTGAAAGTAGTGCCAAAACTAGAGAAAATGTAGAGAAATGCTTTGAAGATCTGGCGCTGAAGGTACTCTCCTTTGAATAGCATAGACAATCTGGGATCATATTATACCTATGAGTTCTAAACTACATAGTTACCATGACAACATCGTCCTATGATTACTCGTAGTTTTAAAATTGTACTTTGGTTCATTTTTCCTGTATCATTGTGAGTTGCACACTAGTCTAGTAATCCATCATGTTGTTTTGTCTGAATTTGGGGACTTGTATGCGGAACTACTTTGAAAACCAAAACTCTGTTTTGTTGTCAAAGATAGTTCTCAGCTTATGTAGACTGAAATGCACTCCAATTCTAACGTCATCTTGTATTTTAGATCATGGACATCCCAAGTCTTTTGGAAGAAGGATCTACTGCCGTGAAGCGAAACATTTTAAAGAACAAATCAGAACGGCAAGCGTCTCCGGACAATGGTTGTTGCTAATCAAAGTAAGGTGGCACTTACGTCCAAGCATCACCTGCGTATAGCAATAAAGGCTACATTGAACGTTGCTGATGACATGTGAACAATGGGTCTATCCTCTTCAGAGTCGCCTCAGTTATTTGCACCATCATTCCGGGAATGCATGCACTCGAGTAACATGTATTAAAGCTTGTGTAAATCGGTTTGCCTTTTGTTTTTGAGGCCAAATATTGACTCATGTTGCAACAATAGTGTTTACTGCATTCAATTGATTTGATCTGTGTGAGCTTTCTGTTTTCATATTTCCTGTGCTTGCAAGATGTGGTATACCCAAAAAGGCCTAGAAAACTGTCAAAGTTTCCAATACTTATTGAAGGAATACAGAGTTCAACGTAAGTAGGAGGAATCAGAGCTTGGAAAGATGGAAACGTCATAGTGTGTACACCTCCTTCCCGCCCCTGAACTAATCAAATTTGTTAATATGAAGAGCATAAAAAAACTTGAAGTACATCTCTTTAAGAAATGGTGACGTGAAGCACAAAAGAGAACATTAACTGGAAATAAAAAAGTATACGCAACCATAGTCGTAAATGGTTTTATTATCCCCCAGCACAAGCATTTTAAAGAGAAACCACTTTATCCTCATTCTTGACCTCTAAGTTTGCTTCTCTTTCTGACAGCAGCTACCATGAAAATGCTGTAAACTATCAATTGATTAGCCTGACAAATAATCATATTGAGAGTACCTAGTTAATGGATGCCTTTCCCTAGGGGATCGTCTTAGTTGAAGTTGTTCTGAAGATTCTGGTGAGTAATTTCTAGATGAGATTGTTCACCTGTAGAAGAGTCTTCTATTGACGGCACAGAGTTATCAACATCCTGAACTTTCCATCTTGAGTCTCGATTGTGAGTTTCTCTTAATTATTGCCTACTTTAGGATATGGTTATGGACAAGAACGAATAGCAATGGATTTTGGATTTTTTGACCTCTTCAAATCTTCAACTGTCTGATTATCAAACATAACAACCCTACTTCTCACAATTTTCCAGCCATTTGGATCCCATAATTAGTAGTCAAAGTCATCTTTTGGTGAGCTAAGGTAGATACATTGTTTAATTGTTCAGTAGAGTTTTGTTTTGTCATCCTTAAGAATGTGGATGAATGCTAGACAAACTGAACACCTTCAAATGCTTGTACAGGACCTTCTTACTCGACCAAACTTCCTTTTGGATATCTCCATACAAAGTCCTAATGGTGAAACATTGATAGTGTCAATGGCCGTCTTTGCAACTTCTTCCCGACTCTTTTTATAATAATTCGGTTCATATTTTCAGCTACACCATTTAATTGTGGTATCTTTGGTGGTTTCTTTTCAAGCCTGGTCTCATTTGTCTGACAATATGCTTCAAAACCCCAATACTCTCTGTCATTATAAGCTCAGATAATTGTGGTATCTTGAACATGTCACCATCACGAGGGAAGATACACTTCATCTGAGGGCAATAATCCTTTAACCTAACAAGAAGAGATCTAAAATTCATTCTATAAAATGGCAGTTAATACTTAATTAAACATATATTGCATCAAATAGTTAATGAAAAACAAAATATTATGATTCATAGTAAGTATTATGAACAGTCATATAGAGGAAATGAAATGAAACAATTTTTAAATTCTACACAATTATAATGACCTAACATAAATGGAAAACACATCTGTAAGAATCAACTTGGTCAAAGGAATTGTATTCATTTCACTTGCAAGAATATACTTAATATTCACTTAACCTTGAGCTATTGTGTTCATGATATAATTATACTTAGTATATATATGTTTCGTTACTTAGTATATATATGTTTCGTTTTACGACAGCACTTGAGTACCTAGTACATGCAATTGTTGCTTCACTATCATAGTGTATCATATCACAATGTATTATACTATCTTTTTCACATAACTAAGTATTCTTTTCACTGTTTTTCAAATAACTTGTTCAAAGTTCATTGTAAATCTTCTACCTATCCCGATAATGAAACATATATCTAGTCCCGTATACATATAACATATAAAAAAACTACCAATTATCCTATAATAAGGAACCTTCTTCAACTTTTCCTCTTATTAGGGTGTTTGATGATACTGCCTATTGCTTAGACACTTACTTTTAGCCATGGAAACGATTTATGATCTTATATATAAAATCGTTTGAGTATCTGCTGGATATATGTAGTTTATGAAAGCGATAATAATCTTCTTGTACGATCCTTAGTGATCTTAACCCTAATGACACATGTAACCTCGCTTATATCCTTCATCTTAAATGTGGTTGATGTCCATTTTTCTTATTTACTTAACGACCTGATCATGGTTACCGATATCGACTACTAAAATATCATCCACATATGATGATAACATTACAAATATATCTTTCGATCTTTTAATATATATATAATGGTCTTTGTCAATCATTCTAAAATAATATGATATGATTACAATATGAAATTTAATATACCACTATCTTAAAGACAACTTTAGGTCAAATTGATGTGAGCAATATGCACACTTTAGGCATTTTGCCCTACAAAATATATTAATTATTTTATATAAATTTCTTCATCCAGTGCTTTATTTAAGATTATAATCTTTACATTTATTTGATGTAATTCAAGATCTATTATAACCACTAAAACTAGAATTTGAAGAACTAATGTAAACCTCCCAATAGGTAAGAATTTCTCCTAATAAAATTCCTTTATATTGTGTGTATCATTTTATCATTAGACGTGTTTTTTTTAATCTTTCAATATTACCATTAGACTTTCGTTTAATTTTGAGAAGCCATTTGTTCCCTTTGGCTTTATAATCTTACCAAAATCAATTTTTCTTCCAGTACTTTAACTCGTTTTCCTTTAGCGAGAGTAGACAAAACTCTTTTGATATTGCTTTAACTTCTTCATATTTAGTAAGGTGGAGAGAATCATAAAGGCTTCCCTTTTAATATCAAAATGTCGTATAATAATTAATCCATGAATAATCGTAACATAATTGAGGATCTTGAGGAACATATCTCTCTACCTTCATATTTTTCCCACTCAAATCAAATAATGGTAGGTAACTCTCACAACGTTACAATTGCCATTAATTAAAAACTAGCTCATCTCCTAAATTGCTCTTACTTGTAAGCATCTCATTTAATTGATCTTATATACCATATGGTGATAAAGCTTCTCCTAAAACTTCTTATTTTAGTAAATCATTCTTTAACAATGTGACATCTTGTGACTCAAATTTAGTTACACTTTCATTACCTTATTCATCTATGAACACATACCCTTCAAAATGTTTGGAATATAATATAAAAATATTCTCTTTCCTTTTGGCACCTAATTTCGGATACTTATTTAAAGGATCGTGAACATAGGTAGCATATATTCAAGATTTTACATATGATAAATAAAGTTTTGTATATATCCATACTCATACAGTGTTTTGGCAACTAATTTGGTAGGAACCCGATTAAGGACATATATGGTTGTCACTAATATATTACCTAATAAGTGATAGGCAAATATATCTATGTAATCATAAAACTAACCATTTTAAGAAAGTTATCATATATATTTTTCTCTTCTTTGTAACACAATTTTATTAAAGGGTTTGTGAAATAATCAAC
>JANIJH010000005.1:70620901-70640350 GCA_024520975.1 Erythroxylum areolatum
ATTTGATCTTCAACTAGAGCCAAAGAGCAAAAATCGTGGGTGGAGATTCAAGGTTAGTTGTTTCAAATCTTTTGAAATTTTGAAGGGCTTTTGGTTCGAATGGCTTAGGAAAAGTATGGGTATGAATATTCTAAGATAAATTTCATGCTTTTTCTTCCTTAGGTTTTCCAATTTTAAGATCTCATTTGATTTGGGGTTTTTGTGATTGTGAAGAAATTCAAGGGAGGCAAGAGGAGCTAGAAGAAAGGCATCTTGAGCAAGGCTAAAGCAAGGGATTTTAAGGTGAGTAACATCTTTATAATTGAGAAAATGAGCTAGTACAATTACTTTCAATAAATAGAATTTAATGCTTTCCAACAACTTTGAAAATGTGTATTTATTACTCTTTAGGATGATTTGAGAATGTGACATGTGTCTTTTTCTTATGAATGAATTGTGAAAATGTTTTCATATTGTGTTGATGATTGTAAAAGAATGTGAAAGTGACGTTCGAAAGAATGCAATGGTTATAAAATTGCCTTTCAGAAATGTTTCATTTTGGCCAATATGTTTGAAAAAATGTGAAATGTATGCTTATATGGGTTTGTGGTGGTCCCTTAAGTAAGTTAAGTGTACTTGTCTATAGGCTTTTTCCGCCTGCCCGCTAGTGGCATGGAGCTCCTCACGGACTTCCCTAAGTTCACGACTACACATGACCGCTACGCGGATATGTGTAGTACGTTCTGTTTTAGATCAACCCGAACCATTTCTGATGTGTTTATGTGATTTTTAATTTGAAATCATGTTGATGTATTCGTTGTGTTGATTCGTAAATGGCTTGATAAATTGTGAATTTTGGAACACATATGTGGCATGGTTGTCAATGCAAATTTTGCATTGGAATTAAATGATTCAAGGATTTTTTGCTTGTTTCTTGACTATAAATATGTTACTCACGAGCCGTCGAGCTCACCCCCTTTTCCTTCCCATCCACAGGCGATGAGCAAGATAACGAGTGATCGAGCTGAGGTCAAGACATCACTCCCGTTTGCTTTTTGATTTGAAGCTATATTTTGAAAACAAAGCTTTAGTTGCATTTTTGGAGCAAAATTTATGTTCATATGGCTTCTTTGTAATTTGGATTTCCGAGACTTTAATGTATTGGAGCTAGAAATGCCCACTAAAGCTTTGTAAGAACTCATATTTTGATATTAATGAAAGATATTCAGGTTTTATTGTGTTTGCCGATGTTTGTTCCAAAGGTTACTTTGCATTGTTTTTGTAAATGTCCATAAGGATAGGTTTTGTGTATGCTGATTTTGAGGCGAATTCTGGACTGATATAGGTTAAATTGGATCAAGTAGCCTCTTGAAATTTATAAAGGAATTTCATAGCTTTCCAATGATGTGTGATATGTTATTTTTGGACCATGGAGCTGAAAGATATGATATTTAGAGGTTATGTTACTGTTTAGGATGACATTTTTCAGGCAGTCACTTTGAGGTAGATTTTGACTCCTTTAGAGGCCGATTTGGTTTTTATGTCCTTCATGAAAGTTGTAGAGCTTCTTTTTAACTTTCCGTTGATACCAAAATTGTAAATTTTGAAATTCTGGGTCAAAAGTTAAGTGTTGTAGAAGTCAGGATATTGGAAGAAGAAAGACCAAGAGTTTCTAGTCGATCATTATGGGATTAGTAGACTAATAGTCTTCGACCAGTCGACTAATTGTCATGTTTTTACTTGCTTTAGTCGACTAATAG
The DNA here is from genome assembly GCA_024520975.1 of Erythroxylum areolatum. NCBI lineage: Eukaryota > Viridiplantae > Streptophyta > Magnoliopsida > Malpighiales > Erythroxylaceae > Erythroxylum > Erythroxylum areolatum. The sequence goes on from JANIJH010000005.1 coordinate 70,622,641, forward strand.
TCTTCGACTAGTTGATTATTGTCATGTTTTTCGCCCCCTGACCCGACCTCTCTTCACTCTTTTGCTTATAACTTTTTCGTCCGACCTCCGATTGATATGATTTTTGAAGCTTGGGATTCCTAAGACTTTCCTCTACCTCTCTATGGAAATTTATGGCTTTTGGGATTAGTTTGAAAAAGTTGAATTGAATCAAAGTGAGAGGATCAGTTGAAAAAGTCTGAACATGCTTCCGTATTTTGGTGATATCTCGATCTGTAGAGATCCGAATGAGGTGATTTTTGGTTCTGAACAAGCTAGAGATATGGAATTACAACTTATCTGAAGGAATCAATTTTTAATTTAGGACCCAAGACTTTTAAATTTTCCAATCTGTTCGGAAGTAAGTGATTTGGGTGCTTTTTGGGTGAGGTTTGGCTTGGTGTGGGATTCCTCGCTTGTGGGGTGCGCGTCTAGATGTTACGTAGGACATCGGGCACGTGACTCGCAGGGGTAGGGTTCCAACAACTTGCCAGGTGTGGCTATCGCTTTATAATTGTTTTCCTGACTAGTGTTGCATGCTCTAACATCTTCCTACATATGTGACTGCATCCTTTGCTTATAGAAATACAAAGCCAACTTCTTGCAAGTAGCCAACGCTTTCTTATAAATACAGCAACAATAACCCTAGTAATAATCCAGCTGAGACGCGAAGTTTGGAATGATCCAATAGTGTGCAGTCTTACCTTTAACAAATAGAGAAGTTATTTCCAATGCTCTCTTATAAATGTATAATGAAATAAAGATATAATCTTTTGTTATAATGAAAGATCGCCCCTTAGCACCAACCAGATCTTATAAATTCTTATATATTTATTTTTTCTATTTTATATATTTTAGATTTATTCTATATTATATAGAAAATTATATAGTAATAATAATAATAATATAGATTTAGACTATTACTATATTGATATCGTAATAAAAGGGAAGTCAATATAATGAAAAAATCATAGTCGATGAGTCTTGAAACGACACATATACCACAGCAAATAAACAAAACTCAGAAGTTCAATAAAAAAAAGTGATAGCAAAGAAAAAGTCTCTTTTACATATCTACCTAGTTTATCAACTTTTTTGAAAATGATACAAAAAAGGTCCCTATTCAAAACAGAAAAAATCTCCTTTGACGAGTTGTATAATCATTGAAAATTTGATAATAACCAAAAACACAAAACCTATGTAATGAGTTTATAACTAGAGTCAAAACTCTACATAAAGGAAATGAAATTGAAAATTGAAAAGATCACCCCTTAGCGTCAGTCAATCTTTCCAATATAACAAATCTTTATTCCAAGTGCAACAAGAGTTACGAGCCTTACCTTGCTTTGAATCAACTAAGATAATTTTGCATTAGTGTTCGAATTGTCCTTAATTTCTTCCATAAGATTCATTTCATTCTGAGAAACCATAATAGCATAAAGAAACTCTATCAACCATTATATTTTTAGTCCCCTTTTTATATTTTATTTTGAAATCAAATCCCAACAATTTTGATAACCAAACGTGTTGTAAAGGTGTAGCAATCTTTTGTTCTAACAAGTATTTCAAACATTTGTGGTATTTTTACACTATAAATTTCTTTCCTTTCAAATAACGTGATCAATATCGGATTCTTATCACCAAAACTAATAGCTCTTTTTTATAAGTAGACAAATTATGGTATCTATCTGAAAGAGCCTCATTTACATATGGTAGAAGCTGCCCATCATGCACTAAAACTGTCGTCCATCATACATTAAAACGGCCCTTAACTAGATCTAGATGTGTTTGTTTCAATCACAAATGTTTTTTTTTTTTGAAATTTGGTAGTGCTAAGATAGGGGATGTAACTTTCTTTAGTGTTACAAAAGCATATTGAGCTTTTTCTTGCCACTTAAATGCATTTTTCTTGAATAGCATTGTTAATGATCTACTTACTTGACCATAATCCATGTAAAACCTACAATAATAACATGTCAATCTTAGAAATCTCCTGATTTGCTTCAACATCTTTTGAACTTGCCATTTCTAAACTGCTTTAACCTTCTTAGGATCTATTGAAACTCCCTTAATTGATATAAAATGTCCAAGATACTATACACTCTTAGCCCCAAAGCAACACAATTCTTAACAAATAACTTTTGTTCTTTTAATAAGTGTAACACTTTTTAAAGATGCTCTAAATGAAGTTGTAAAGAGGAACTTTATACAAATAGGCCATTGAAAAATACCAACAACTTACTTAAGAATGGTTTAAAAGTGGAATTCATCAATCTTTGAAATAATGCTAGATTATTGGTTAAGCAAAAGGCATAACTAATAACTCATAATGTCCTTCATGAGTTCAAAAATTAGTCTTTTAAATATCTCTGTCGAACATCATGATTTAATGATAGTCAACTCTAAGGTCCAATTTTGAAAAAAGACCCTAGCTCCTCCCAATTCATCTATCAACTCTTCAATCAGTAGAATAGGAAATTTTCCTTTCACAGCATATTTGTTTAAAGCTCGACAATTTACACATATTCTATATCATTAATCCTTCTTCTTTAACAAAATAATAGGAGATGAAATTGGGTTGGCACTTTCTCTAATTACTCATTGTTTCAATATATCCCTTACTAACTTCTAAATAGCCCTCTTTTGCAACCCTGTTTATCTTTATGGTTTGATATTTATCATTTATGTTCTTTCTTTTAACACTATTTTATGATCACATTTTCGTTTAAGGGGTAAGCCATTTGGTTTCATAAAAACATCTTTATATTGCCTCAACAAATTATGTATTAATTGTTTATGATACTCCTCACCTTAGTGATTTATTCTTATTGCTTCCATCGAATGCATTCCATAAGTAATGGATGTATTCCATCTTAATTTACTTCCTTGGTACATTAAGAAAAATTTACAAATAACATTATCGGTTTTCTCTAAACACCCATTCAACATACATTTATCTTTTTCTTTAAAACCTACATTCAACTTCACGCTTTTTCCCTTCCAATCAAACATCATAGTTCCTTTCTTGAAATAGAATACCATATCATTTAGATTAGCTAGCCATTAAACTCCACATACTCTATCATTTCCCCAATTTTGATGGCCAAAGCATTAAATTGGAACCAATGACCATTCATCATCCACTTCATATTTTTATACCTTTGATTACACCAAATTTTCAACCCCATCCTATTATAATCATTATTGGATCAATATTTTCAAGCACTCTTTCTTATTTTTTAACTAAAGCCTCATCAACAAAATTATGTGTTCTATCTCCATCAATAAATATATAAACTATTTTCTGATTAAAGGCTCTTTTCATTTTCATTTGTTTATAAGAAGCAGTGATTGTACATGTTATAACCTGTATGGAAATCACATGCTGACTATCATATATCATTGCCTCCACTTCTCCATCTTCTTTCTCCTCTTATTGTACTACATACATATGAAAACTGCTTCTTCTTGCATTTATGTCTAGGTTTGAATTTCACATCACACCAAAAACATAATCCTTTAGCTCTCCTCTCATCAATCTCCATGCTACTCGTCGCTTTTATTACCTTAACACCATTTTCAACGATTGTAAGTCTAATTAACACCCTTTAATGGCTTGTACCTTGTTTTAATAATTTATTCATTGTCCCTTATAAGTTGTTACACAATGTTGAAATATCAACTCTTATTTTTTAGTAGCTTTATAAGCTTGTTTGAGGTGTCTTGGATCAAACAACTTAACTGAGTATTCTATCTCTAGTTTTAATCTCTTAAAAATAAGCTTACTAAATAAATTTTAAGAATTACCAATTTTTGTGACAAAAACTCAAATCTTAAATAGTAATCTTTCACATATGACGTCTGTTTAACATCAGAAATTTTACTGTCAATTGTCAAGTTATTTTTATGTTGTTATATGTTGTCCTAGTCTTTAGGAATGTGATCACTTCATGAATAAATGGGATATTGTTGGAGCTAAAATAGGAGTTTGTTAGTCATGGAAATGTGTGATTTTTATCACGTTTTTCTTGTTAATGTAATTACTTATATAATGCTTTGATTTGCTTACTAAATTGTAAGCTTAAGTTTCAATAGTGGTATCAGAGCTTGGTGAATTAAGATTATAAGAGATTGTAGAGAGTGAAACCCGTAGGTAAGAGAGAAATAAAAGTAGCAGTTGTATTTCACAACAATGGCTACATAATTTAATTATATGTAGCCAGCCATACCATGTTTTAATGGTCATCATAACCACTGAAGGATGCTTATAAAGAATTTCTTAAGGTCTAAAGAATATTGGACAGTTGTTGTTTCTGGAGTAGCAGAACCTGCAGAAGGTGTTGTTCCTCGCAGATGCTCAAAAGACATAATATGAAGCATTGAAGTTGAAAGATCTCAAAGTAAAAAATTATCTTTTCCAAGCAACTGATCGTTCAATCTTAAAAACCATTCTTTGCAAAGACACTTCCAAGCATATTGAGGATTCCATGAAGAAGAAGTATTAAGGAGTCCCAAAGGTAAAAAGACAACTGCAAGCACTTTGTACTACTTTTGAGACTTTAAAGATGAAGAGGGGAGAACAAGTTTTATATTACTTCTCAAGGACTATGTCAATAGCAAATAAAATGCGAATTCATGGCAAAAACTTGGAAAATGTCACAATAATTGAGAAGATTCTTCATACCATGACATCAAAACTTAAATATGTTGTTTGTTCAATTGAAGAATTGGAAAGTTCATCGTTGGTTCAAGAGCAAAAAATGAATCGGCAAGATAAGGAGGAGTAAGCTCTTCAAGTCTCATATGACAATCATTCTTTCACATCAAGAGGTGGTGGTTATGGAAGAGGAAAGGGCAGATCCAACAATAATGGTGATGGAAATCATTCACACCAGAAATCTGAAGAAAATTCTCCCAATTGTCAAGGAAGAGGAAGAAGCTATGAAAAAAACCATTCAACTCACTCCAAGCCAAAGTCAATAGTCAAATCAAAAGTTGAATGCTATAGATGTCACCGGTATGACAACTATACATCAAAAGGTCGAAGTAACCTAAATAGAGATGGTGGAAGGCAATCTAATTTTCTAGAAATTGAAGAAGAAATCTCTTTATTATCAGCTTACCAATTCATCAGCATTTATGGTACTTAGATATTAGATGCAGCAACCATATTTATGGAAACAAGTAAGCTTTCTTCAGTCTAGATGAATCCTATCGAGACTCTATAAACTTTGGAGATGACTCTAAAGTTTCAGTCATAAGAAAGGGTAGGTAATGATTCAAACTAAAAGGGATGATATTCAAACCATCTTTAATGTTCTTTATGTTCCAGAGTTGAAGACCAATCTTCTAAGTCTTGGCCAACTAAAAGAGAAAGGTTATGAGATTGCTGTTAAATATGGAGTATACAATATTCATGATGACAATTTAGGCTTAATTGCTCACGTTAAAATGACTATGAACAGAATGTTTGTTTTGGTCTCTATCTAAATAATATGCAACAATCATGTTTCTTAATCAAATAAGGAGATAAAGATTGGTTGTGACATTTTTATTATAGGCATCTTACTTTTGGTGGATTAAAGACCTACAACAAAAGAATATGAAGACTGGTCTTCCTCAAATTTCACCTCCCTCTCAAATTTATGAAGAATGTGTTAATAACAAACAACACCAAAACTCATTTCCACAAGAAAAATCATGGAGAGCAAACAAGGCAATGGAACTTGTTCACTCTGACATTCACAGACCCATTACACCAATTTCGAATGGAGTTAAAAGTTACATAATTACTTTATTGATGATTATATTGAAAAATTTTGGGAGTAATTTTTGTAGGAAAAATCTGATACCTTGTGTGCTTGTAAAAGCTTTAAGGCATTTATTGAGAATGATGTTAGGAATCCAATAAAAACTCTCCATTCAAATCATGGGTGAGAATATAACTCTCATGATTTTGCAAATTTTTGTCAATTTTATAGAATTAAAAAGCAACTTACAGTAGCTTATTCACCTTAGCAAAATGAAGTTTGTGAGAGAAAAAATTGCACTATTATGAATATGGTGTGAAGTCTTTTGTTAAGTAGTGGAGTTCCTAAAACTTTTTAGCCTAAAGCAGTTAATTGGAGTATTCACATTCTGAGCAGAAGTCCCACGTTTGCAGTTCAAAACATGACTTTAAAGGAAGCATGGAGTAGACAATGACTAATTATAGATCATTTCAAAACTTTTGGGTGCATCACATATGCCCATAGTCTATATCAAAAAAGAAAGAAACTAGATGACAAAGGAGAGAAATGCATTTTTCTTGGTGTCAGTGATTAATCATAAGCTTACAAGTTTTATAATCCTAGCACTCAGAAGATTCTCTTCGGTCGAGATGTTGTTTTGATGCAAATCAATTCTTTCCATGGAATAAAAATGCTATTAGAGGCCAAATTATAACAATTTTTGATAAAGAAAATGGTGAAGAAGTTAATTAGCCCCAGCAACACCCTATCCTAGCAATTGCAACACTTGAAACTTCTCAAAATGAAAACTTTGAAAATTCTGAAATTACATTAATAGTGGATGAACAAACTGAAGCAGTAGCTAATTCTCAATGCATCGTGTTCGAAGAAGACCAGTATGCATGTCAGATTATGATGTAACTAGAATATATCAAACTGATCCTCTCACTCATCTTGCTTGATTTTCAGATTGTGATCCAACCAATTTTAAAAAGTGTCGTCAAAGATATAAAATGGCGCAAAGCAAGGGATGATGAGATTGTAGCCATTGAAAGAAATGATAGATGAGAACTCACTGATCTTCCAAAAGGGCAAAAAAAGATCGATTTTAAATGGGTATGCAAAACCAAACTAAAAGAGAATGGGTAAAGTGACAAGTATAAGGCACGATTGGTGACGAAGGGTTACAAACAAGAGTTTGGTGTGGATTACAAGAAAATTTTTGCTCCTATTGCAAGACTTAATACAATTAGATTGGTGATTGCATTGGTTGCTAAAAGGTCATGCCCATCTATCAATCAAATGTGAAGTCAGCGAAGTCAGCTTCTTTACAAGACTAGGTATTTATTGAACAACCTCTTGGCTATGTTAAAATTAGTAAAGAGCAGAAAGTTTACAAATTCAAAAAGGCTTTATATGGACTAAAACAAGCACCTAGAGCTCGGCATAGTTGTACAGATGCTTACTTCTAAAAGGAAGGTTTTCAAAAAATCCCATATGAGCATACTCTTTATACAAAATGTGAAGAGAGGTGGAAAATGTTGATTGTGTGCTTATAAGTTAATGATTTAATTTACACAGGAAATGATAAAATTTTGTATGAAAATTTTAAAAGATCAATGATGCTTGAGTTTGATATGTTTGATCTTGGGCTATTGCATTACTTTCTTTGGCATAGAAGTAATGCAATCTATTGGTGAAATATTTATTTGTTGAAAGAAGTATGTACAAGAAATTTTAGACACGTTTCAAATGAGCAATTACAATCCTATCAGGACTCCTTCATATGTTGGATTGAAGCAACAACTAATTGTAGATCATTTCAAAATTTTTGGGTGCATCGCATATGCCCATGGTCCATATCAAAAGAGAAAGAAACTAGATGAAAAAGGAGAGAAATGCATTTTTCTTGGTATCAGTGATTAATCATAAGCTTACAAGGTTTATAATCCTAGCACTCAGAAAATTCTCATCAATCGAGATGTGGTTTTGATGCAAATCAATTCTGTCCATGGAATAAAAATGCTATTGGAGGCTAAATTATAACAAGGTTTGATAAAGAAAATAGTGAAGAAGTTAATTAGCCCCAGCAACACCCTATCCTAGCAATTGCAGCAATTGAAACTTTTCTAAATGACAACCTTGAAAATTCTGAAATTACACTAATAGTGGATGAACAAACTGAAGCAGTAGCTAATTCTCACGTCATCGTGTTCAAAGAAGGCCAGTATGCATGTCAAATTATGATGTAACTAGAATAGATCAAACTGATCCTCTCACTCATCTTGCTTTATTTTCAGATTGTGATCCAACCAATTTTAAAAGTGTCGTCAAAGATACAAAATGACGCAAATCAAAGGATGATGAGATAGTAGCCATTGAAAAAAAATGATACCTGAGAACTCACTGATCTTCCAAAGGGCAAAAAGGATCGATTTTAAATGGCTATACAAAACCAAACTAAAGGAGAATGGGAAAAGTGACAAGTATAAGGCCCGATTAGTGGTGAAGGGTTACAAACAAGAGTTTGGTGTGGATTACAAGAAAATTTTTGCTCCTATTGCAAGACTTAATACAATTAGATTGGTGATCACATTGGTTGCTTAAAGGTCATGGCCCATCTATCAATCAAATGTGAAGTCAATTTCTTTATAAAAACAGGTATTTATTGAACAACCTCCTGGTTATGTTAAAATTGGTAAAGAGCAAAACGTTTAAAAATTCAAAAAGACTTTATATGGACTAAAACAAGCACCTAGAGCTTGGCATAGTTGTGTAGATGCTTACTTCTAAAAGGAAGGTTTTCAAAAAATCCCTTATGAGCATTCTTTATACAAAATGTGAAGATAGGGGGAAAATGTTAATTGTGTGCTTATATGTTAATGATTTAATTTACACCGGAAATGATAACGTTTTGTTTGAAAATTTTAAATGATTAATGATACTTGAGTTTGATATGTTTGATCTTGGGCTATTGCATTACTTTCTTGGCATTGAAGTAGTGCAATCTATTGGTGAAATATTTATTTGTCGAAAGAAGTATGTACAAGAAATTTTAGACAAGTTTCAAATGAGCAATTGTAATCCTATCAGGACTCCTTCATATGCTGGATTGAAGCTTACAAAAGATCCTAAAGGATGAAGGATTAATGAGACTCTCTTCAAATAAATTGTTGGAAGTTTGATGTATTTGACAGCAACAAGGCTAGATATCATGCATGTAGTAAGCTTGATTAGCAGACACATAGAGAGCCCAAAAGAATTGCATCTTTTAGCTGTAAAATGGATCCTTTGGTACTTAATTGGTGATTTTGAGTTGTTCTATAAAAAGGGAGAAAAGTCAGATTTGATTAGGCTCTCTAAGAGTGATTATGTTGGAGATTTAGATGATCAGAAAAGTAGCACCGGTTATATTTTTATGTTAAGTGCAGGTGCGGTCCCATGGTTATCAAAGAAGCAATCAATTGTCACCTTATCAACAACTAAAGTTGAATTTGTAGTTGCCACTTCATGTGCTTTTCAAGGGATTTAGCTAAGGAATATTCGAATTGAGTTGCATCTTAAACAACAAGAGGCAACATCAATTTACTGTGACAACAATTCAACTATAAAGTTGTCCAAAAATCCAATGCATGGGAGAAGCAAGCACATTAATGTGAAGTTTCATTTTCTAAGAGATCTTACTAGAGAAGGAGTAATGGATCTGATATACTACAAAAGTGAAGTCACCAAATCCTTCAAAATGGTGTCATTTGTCAAGCTCAGGACATTGCTTGGTGTCTGCCTTTTGGAAAAGTCAAATTCAATTGTACCCGATAAACCTAATGTTTGGAAACATTAGTTTAAGGGAGGGAATGCCAGATATTTTACTGTCAATTGTCAAGTTGTTTTTATGCTATCATGTGTTGTTCTAGTTTTAGGAATGTGATCACTTCATGAATAAATGGGACAGTGTTGGACCCAAAATAGGAGTCTGTTAGTCATAGAAACGTGTGGTTTTTTGTCATGTTTTTCTTGTTGATGTAATTGCATATATAAGGCTTATTGCTGAATAAATTGTAAGTTCAAGTTTGAACATCAACTCCTTCAATTCACCAATGGGATCATCGAATAAGGAATCGCCAAACCTCTATCCCAATGCTAAGAGATACTCACCCTAATTGATGGGTTGCATGGTTAACCAGTTTCTTAGATATAACTGATGCCGGGATAACTACTCTCCAGTCAAACGCATGGTACTAATTCTGCAGGAGTTTTGTCCAGTATGAAAAAATTTTCACCCTTAAAGATCCAACCTGGTAATCCTTCTCTATCAAATATAAGGAACTCAATTTTACTGAATCTTGTAATTACGATATACCCACTATTCACTTGAAATTTATTACAATGCGTTTCTGGTAGCCTCCTATCTTCCCCATGGTTATGTTGTTTTTGAGTTTTATTAGTTGCCGTGACCCTTTATTGTGGGTTTCAGATGTGCAAAATGGAACACATGTTTTCGCCTTAGATCACGGAAAGCTTATAAATGGTTTATTCAATTATTCTTGCTGTGTTGCGCTGTCCAAGTCCGAATCAAACTAATGGATCTATGATTAAATGGTTGAAATTCTAAAGGATCTTCTTCCTGTGAAATAATTGCCTGTTCTACATGGTCTTCTTCCAATTTCCAATAGTCAAGGCACTCCTCAATCTCTAGGAAAATCTTACAAATCCTTCAAAACTTATGGATTCGAAATATAAAGACTAACAAAAAATGACAAGGAGTTGATGCGAATTCACAAGACTTGATACGATGTGTATGATGACATTTAGAAGATCTTATCTAGCTGGAGGGCTACTCTTGGTTGGAGATGTAGAGTTCGACTTCTCGCCCATTGAGCGGTTGAACCGGTCTGGCATTTCTTTCTGCATGCTGCATATTAACTAGAAAGGTTACTTGTGTTCCAAGTGACACTAACATTAGTAAAACGATTCATGATTTTATACAAATTGAAGTATGTATACTAACATCATGAACAGCCTCCCGGAGTGCTGTAACTTCTTGTTTTGAGACGGTCCGTATCTGCTTGCATTTGAAAGAATTCAAGGTAAGCAAATTTCTTGTTATGCACAAGAACTTTGAAGGTAAGAATGAAAATATTAGGCGTCTTGAGGAGGGGGTGTGAGCCTTACCTTTCTGCTTATGGTCCAGATAACACCTTCAGTGCAGGGAGGAACAGTGAGAGAACCCATGTATCTATAGTATTTCTTCCCACCAACCTTTATCTCCTTGGGATCAACTATTCCCTTTGGTATCTTTAACTTTTGGTTAGCCATGGACTTTATATCACCCAACAACTGAGAACATGAATACCATTCACTAATTTAGAAGCCATTTTGGGAAGTACTTCAATTCGGAGTCAAAGGAGCAGATACGAGTCGATAATGCCATTAAGTCTCACCAGTGTCCATCAAATTAGCAAGAGATATCAAAGATTCAAGGAATTTGTACCTTGGAAAGAAATGCATCGGGCCGGTGACCAATCTTGTACATGACTCCTACAACAGCAATCTTGTTCTTCACGTTGGGGTCAGGGCTTTCGTGCACCATGTGGAGTTCCATGTCATACCTTATGTAAGGAAACAATTTGATTAGGTAGGTTGCTGTTTAAGTTTTTGAATACGAACAGAGAGACCGAGCTACAGACCTTCTGCCATAGATGGTATGCTCTGAAGGTGAGTGCCAGTGGCATTGTTGGAGAAAGTACTCAGTTCCATTAATTGTTATTGACCCTGCATTTTGTCCTTCCCATTGAAGCTGCAACCGGTATTAAAGAGTCAGAATTGGACTTATAAGATTGGCAACACTTCAGATATTCTATAACACAATTTCAACTAATAAAGTATTTAAAGAACAGAATAATTACACGTTTTAAGCTTAGAATTAACAATTTCCATTTCCATGTTTGCAGTGTTGAGAACGCGGTTTTCCAAATTGTTATGTATTATGGAGGATAAAAGATGTTTTCTCCCTCAAAATTTTAAGTTCTGTTAACTAGGTCGGCTAGAAAATAATTTAGATGATGAGATGGTATTGATTTCTGAATCCCTCTACTGTTTAGGAATTTCTGTACGTTCTAACTTAAACTAAAGATTTGTTAACAGATAGCCACAGTTGAACGTAAAGAAGCAAAGTAACAAAGGACTTTTGACTTCCTTACCGAAATGTCATGCCCTCGATTCTTGACAGTTGCATTACTGGGCTTGTAATTCCTGTTTAGTTTAGCTGGTTTCTTGATAACCTTCACTCTTTGGCTCGACATGTCAATGGGAGACTGCAGATTTCCAGCCTCACATGCCGCCCATTCTTTGTTAAGCTTTCCCCAGTGTCTCGGTCCCTTCTCGCTCCCTTCAATGTAATCAAACTCCTTCTCATCCTCTGCATCATATAAATGTTTACACATTATGCAACAGATTTTCGAAGTTTCTTTAAAACCGAATGAGCAGTAGCAGAAATTTCAACGATTAATCATATGATCCCCTTTAGCTTACCAACTTCCCCAGCTATGGCTGATCTTGAAGTGTGTGACAAGAGAAGTAGCAACATTACTAGAGTGCTAGAAAAGAATGAACATGTACTTTGTTGCTTCATGTTCGTGTATGAACAAGGGACTTCGAGAAAGGCAGAGCAGGAAACAATAGGTAGAATATTGGATGACGAGAGATCTATTGTGTGCAAGTGGTAAATCTCTGTGCTTGCACATTAATAAAGTGGCACGCAAGGCTTGAGAAAGAATGGCACAAGAAATAACGAGTCACATGCGTGGAAGCATCTTTCTACCATTTCCTTGTTTTCTATTTGGAGCAAGCTTAGCTTCAAGTTTCTTATTTAATTTGGCATATCTACATATGAACCCAAGAAAGGACACAACCAGTGCTTGCTAAGAAACAGAAGATAATGGGCACCGACTACCCAGTTCATAGCTTTTTTATTATTTTATTCCAGAAAGAACACATAGGGAAACGCACATGTCTCACCTAAAAGATTGACTGCTTGGCGATGATCTGGCGGGATTTTTTTCTTGTCCTAATATTCAATTCATGAGTACCATATTGTTGGAGTTTTCTTCAACAAATTTAGAGTTGGCCAACAAGAGTAGTTAATCGAAAGAACTTGAAGAAAAAGTGTATTTGCTTATGAATTATTCCATTTATTCTGTTTTTTCTTGGTAATCGACAAAAGGAATAGGTGTCCAGCGTTTTGTTTCATCGTCGTCTTGGTTTATTTGAGGGAATTATGATGAGAAGGTGCACTTCAATGGAACATTAAAGTCGTCTTGTAAAATTTTCGTTAGACTTAGCTCTGTTTTCAGTTTCGACAAGAAGAAACAGAGAATTCTCAGTCAAGAGCATCAGTACACTGTACACAGAACCTTAATTTTTTATAATCATGTACAGTACGAGAAGAAACACGTTTAGAAGAATCTAGACTCAAGCCACGAACCGTGGGAGAAAACAACATGAATTTGGAAGTGAGCTGTCATTATAGGTGGTACAGATGTCAGATTTCTTAAACGTACAGCTGTTATGTCTTAGATTCAGCTTTGTAATAAGATAAAATACCAACCCAAGTTTGGTAAACAACGTGCAGCGTTTTGAGATTTTTAGCTTCTGCAATAAAGGTGGATGCTGTCATGGCAGATTTATGAGATTTGACACTCAACTTTATATGAAATCTTATGTAGCTTTCTTATATATGAATTGACACTGACCTATATGTCACATAAATTACAGATTCACTGATGATGGATCTAATATTAATTATGCTAACCAGGACAAAACTAAACATAACATGCCGAGATCAAGAACTGGATTAATATCGTCATGGCTGCCTAATTAATGGCCGCTAATGTGAGCTTATATTATTGTTTTCGTCTCTATCAGATTCGTTGGAAGGATTGAGGATGTATCTCTTGCTATAAGCACATCAGTAAAGTGCATTTGGTTGGCCCTCCATCATGATAAGGTGGTTCTTTCTCATTCGGAGATGAAACAAAGTGCAGCATTATGTTTTTATCGCTGAAAAATATCATTAACAGTGCACACACTGGCAACACCAACTCAGTTATGCTATTATTCACATTAATGGAAAGTCCACAATCAGATTTTAATAACCTTTACGCCCACTCTGCTCCTTTCTATAAGTAGCTAGCCAGGCTTCTGCGTCCCTTATGTAAGGATCACGATCAGGTTCACGCACTCACTCTCACTCAAAATCATGAAGCCAATATCCTTCTTGTTGGTTCTTGTGCTTCTTGTTATGGTGGATTTGACTTGTGCCACCACTAGAAGGCTGGTATTGGTTGAAGGCAACTCCAACAGTGAATCATCAACGACGGTGCAAAGCCAGGAAAAGGGCAACGCGGGGACAGAAAATAGGGACGGTAATGTTGGTGACCCTGATCTCAATAATCACCATGGCATTCCAAGACAGTCTTATGGTAGCCATAATCAAAATGATCCGACGACGACTCCATAGATGACCAGGTCTCGGAGGTGGGATCCATCTTGTAGTTAATTTCCTGTTTCAAATAGGAAAGCTTGTGTCAGGTTAATGCGTGGTTAAGTCTCCGGTCAAGTGTGTATAGGTAAGTGTAAAGCCTGTAGGCTTGCGTGGGTAAAGCTTGGAACTCTGTAAGGATGTTGAGTGCAGATTATGTGTAGACGTTGGAAGTCTGGCCTGTATTATGGAGTTTATGTGGTGCAACAGCTAATGAAGTATATGCATAGTACAAAAGTATGAATGTCTGGTTGAATTATCTTTAATTGTTAGATTCATTATAATCTTGTTCTATCAGAATATAACTAATCGATTTGGTTAGTTATATTATGATGGAATAGGAATTGTAAATATCATAAAAACAAAATTTTATATAAATCCAAATAAGATTTAATATATAAGTGATTAAACAATTCGGACAAATAACGAGAAATTAGAAAATTTAAAATTTAATGATCTTAATTGTAAATTTATCAATTAAATATCTAATTCTTATTTTACTAACTTTCATTTACTCATATAATGCCCCCAGGATGGTTGAGTTAGTAGAGTAAAAAGGCATGAGGCTAAAAGGTCCTGTGTGCGATTCGCTCTACTTACGCTCTTTCAATTGATCTTGTTAGACAAAGCTTGCCTAGTGTAGAATATCTAATTGATGTGATTTGCAGGTTTGTGTCAATTCGAAGGCTTACCCAATACATATTTAAAGGGTACAGGTTCTTCCGTTTCAAAAAAAAAAAAACTACACATATAAAAGTTTTATGTCACATATTATTAGTAAAAAATAAAAAAGACTTTAACATCATTTAAATATTAATATAATGACAAATATCAAATGCTTAATTGATAAAATTTGGAAGCGTTGTTATCATTGAACTTTTTGCAAAGTTGTGGCTTGTCAATACATCTCATCCTTCCAATAAAGCATTGAAATCCTTCAATTTGGGATTTTCTTTTAAAAAACAATTAAAATTATACGTTTAGTTTTTTTTTTGTTTTCAAAATTTATGAAATTTGCAGAGGTTATGTCAATTAAAATAAAATTTAAATTTAATTACTAATAAAAATTTATGTCTATCATAATTTAATTATTCCATAATAAATAATATAAATTTTAAAAAATATTTTTAAAAAATAATTTTTTCAAAGCTTAGAATAGTAATAAAATATTTTCAAATTTTAAATATTCATATCATTTTTATATGAAATTAAAAATAAATTATTTTTATTAAAATATGTATTACATGATAATTATTATTATTTATTTTTAACAATTAACATTCATATATAACTTTACTATAATAAAAATTGAAGCAACTAATAAAAATTGCTCTTCTATCATTAGAAAGTTATAAGTTTGAATTACGGAAATATCCTCTTTATAAAACTGTATGAATAAGAGTGCATATATTGATGACCTTCCCTAGATTCCGTAAAACGGAGAGCCTTGTACATTAAGTACGTTAACTTTATATAATTATATCATAATAATGTTTTTTTTAAATGATGATTTTAAATATTCCTATCTTTAGTAGCAAAACATAACTAGGTAGATGTTAACAATTAAATAAGTTTTTATTTACTTAAAAGAACAAAATCCAATTACGAAACCAAAGTTAAAAAAATATAAATAAAATCAAAAGGGCCCTTAACTAATGATTTATGCTTCTATTCTAATCAAAAACTTAGAAATCTGCAAAGGAGATTTGTAAATGAAAAGTAGGGACATGCGGGAAAGTGTTCATTGAGCTTCTTATTTTATGAACCTCCGGTTTCCCTGTGTTTCTTCCCTTTTGTGCATGGATAGGAATTTCCGTAATTGAAGACAGTAACTTTCTTGTTCCTATAATAGAGCATTCCTCGTTCCGTAATTCAAGCAAATTAAAAGCACTCTACACTCCAAAAAGGAAAAGGAAACAAAGGGTAAATAGTTCCCACCTGCTTTTGGTCACAAACTTGACTTTCACATCTCAGGAGATGGACCAATCTGCCATTACAAAAATTGAGAAAAACAATCCTCTTTTGGATTTTATATTGTGACCAAAAGGGACATTAGAAGCTAATTAATATAAAAGTGTATAGTGATCAATATAAACTGGGGCCTAATAAGGTGCCAAAGTTGTATATTTACCACGAACATGAAAGGTAAAATCATTTATTATGCCTGCAAAACTACTATCTTTCCCTTAACAAGTAAAATAAAGCCCAAGTGCTCCCATTTGATTTCGGACAGGATCTTCTATACCCATAATTTTGTACCTATTCTGTTTCATAAAATTTCATTCACACAAATATATAAGACTCAGATAAATGTATGGATGAGATCGTACAAGATAGGATTGGTACATGATTATGGGTATAGAGAATTTGATCCCATTGATTCCTTACTATGCTTATGATCTGATGCTCAAACAACTCATTTATTTGTAAGTTAAACTTAGCTAGTTCATCCTATTAATTATTAGTCTTTTTCATTTTCGCAAGATCATTAATAATTTACTTTTACCATTAACATTATGAAAATGACTCGGCGATAAATGTTACATCATATAGAGAATAAAACGGAAACAAGTGTGATTAACCCAAACTATACATATGTGAAGAAGATGAAGATTAAAAGTTCTGTTTCTTTACTGTGCCCAAACGTTCTCTTGTCCAATATAGTGTCGGTCGGCTGCTTTGTTTGTAAGGTCTTCCTCAAGTTCATCTGAGGCTAACGTTCATTTAATAAATGAATCCAGTCTGAAACTTTGACTTATTAATACTCATGAACATTATCATTATATGCTCATTAAAGAACCTTATCTATATTGGATAATGTTATTTTTCGTATATTTATTCTATAATAGATATATGAAATATCACTAGGTATTTGAAATTATGTATGTATATATGACATTAGCTAATTTTTTTATTTATATGAAAATAACTTAATTGAGTTAATCTTTTAAATAAATTTAAATTGCAATGTTTAAACAAAACGGAATCAAAATCAATCAAATTTTAAGGAAATAAATGCACCAAATAAACAATAAATTTATACTTAAGTAAAATATCAAATAGAAAAGTATGTTAAATTAATTTTGATTAAACTTTACTGGTTTTCAATAAAGATTGTAAAGAAATTGTAAAGAGCTGACCTCTACCGGGACCCAAAGGCTTTGGCACCGTTCACTTATGCAGGACTGTCTTAGCGTGTTCGACTCGGGAGCGCACTTGGCATCTCACCGTCCCCCTAGGTGGATCGCTTGGACCAAGCCACCTCCTGATTTTGTGAAGCTCAATACTGATGGGAGTGCAGTTGATAATCCCGATCAAGCGGAGTATGGGGGCCTTATTAGAGACATGGAGGGCCGTTGGATTGCAGGGTTCTCTGGCTCGGTTGGTATAGCGACAAACATACTCGCGGAATTACAGGGGCTCA
>JANIJH010000005.1:70657778-70671517 GCA_024520975.1 Erythroxylum areolatum
TGTAAAGGCGATTCTAAGCACTCATTAACCACTCCAAATTACTATTTTACCCTTCCCACTAGTAATGGGATGTTACACCATCTCTCAGCAGGCTCCAGTTGTAGATGCAGATGATGTTCAGGAGGAGCAAGTGTTTGTAGTCACTTGTTTTGCAACTAACCATATCTCTGATGCATGGCTTATTGATTCGGGCTGCACTTACCATCTCTGCAATGATGCAGACATGTTTAAAATTCTGGATAGTAGCTATAAATCCAGGGTAAAAATTAGCAACGGAGAGTGGTTGAAGTTCAAAGGTAGAGGCTCAATGGTTGTTTCAACAAACTCAGGTATAAAAACCATCCCAGATGTTCTATACAAACCTGATATTAGTAGGAATTTGCTTAGTGTTGGGCTAATGCTTGAAAAGAACTACGCATTGCATTTTAAAGACAGAAAGTCCATTGTTTATGATCCTTCTAGAGACAAGCTATTCTGTGTTAGAATGCATAACAGGAGCTTTAAGGTGGATTGGGAGAAAGTGACTAAATAGGCATATGCTACTGCTGCACAGAACATTCCAGACCTATGACACAAAAGGTTTGGACATTTTAATAAGAAAAGCATTGCAAAATTGCGGTCTAAGAATCTGGTGGAAAATTTTCCTGATTTCACTAGTGATGCTCAACTGTGTGAAATTTGTCAACAAGGCAAACTTGTGAGACTACCATTTCTAAAGGACAGGGCATGGAGAGCTTACCAAAAGCTTCAAATAATCCATACAGATGTACGTGGCCCTGTGAAAACTACCTCTCTCAGTGGTAATAGGTATTTTTTTCTTTTCATTGATGATTTTATAAGATTATGCTGGGTTTACTTTATTAAGTCCAAGGATGAAATGTTTGGTATTTTTAAGCAATTTAAAACACTTGTTGAAAACCAATATGATTTGACCATCAAGGCTATAAGGTTAGACAATGGTGGTGAGTATGCTTCCACAGAATTTGCAGTCTTCTGTAACACTGCAGGCATTGAGCATCAATTCACAGCACCTTATACTCCTCAATAGAATGGAGTTAATGAAAGGGAAAAGCAGGACTATAATAGAGATAGCTAGGTATTTGTTGATTGAAAAACAAATGCCAAACTTTTTCTAGACAGAAGCAGTTAGTACTTCTGTCTATTTGCTCAATAGATTACCTACTAAGGCTTTATAGAATAACACTCCATATGAAGCATGGGATGGAGCCAAACCAGCAGTCAATCACCTCAAGATTTTTGGCAGTATTTGTTTCTATCAAGTGCCAGTATCGAGGAGGAGCAAGCTTGACAACAGGGCTTAAAAAGGAATCTTTGCTGGTTATGGTTCTTCTATTAAAGGCTACAGGGTTTATTGTCTTCAGACTGAGAAGATTATTGTGAGCAGAGAAGTGAGGGTTGATGAAGTTACAACCTAGAATTGGAAGATGCAGAAAAGTGAGCATTTTGATGTCTTTCTTATTGATGTTGCTAAAGAGCAGAACTAGCTAACAGTAGGAGATTTGGTAAATGACATTCCTATTAGAAGTACTAGAACCCTTACTGACATTTATAAGAGGTGCAACTTAGCTATCAGTGAACCTGTTAATTATGCTGAAGCAAAGGACTTTGAAGCCTAGAGGAGTGCAATGCAAGCCGAAATCGACATGATCAATAAGAATGGTACTTGGCAACTTATTGACAAACCATCTAGCAAGAATGTAATTGGAGTTAAATATGTTCTCAAGACCAAACTCAACCCAAATGGCACAATTTGTAAGTACAAGGCAAGGCTGGTTGTGAAAGGATATGCTTAGCAATATGGAGTGGATTATCAGGAGACTTTGCTCCAGTTGCGAGGTATGACACAATCAAGCTATTATTTAAGTTTTTTGCTCACAAATCTTGAGATTTATCAACTTGATATGAAGTTTGCATTCTTGGATGGCCTGCTTATTGAAGAGATCTATGTGGAGCAACTAGATGGATTTGAACTTGCAGGAAAGGAAGACAAGGTCTATTGGCTAAAAAAGGCCTTGTATGGTTTGAATCAAGCCCCAAGGGCTTGGTATGAGAGGATGGAAAGTCACCTCACTCAGCTTGGCTTCAACAAAAGCAAAAATTAGACTACTATTTATGTGAAAGTTAGTAGTATTGATCAATTAATTGTTTCAATTTATGTTGATGATATGTTGGTGACAGGCAGTAGCAGTGAACTGATTCAACAGTTTAAGGGTGAGATAGAAAAAGTTTTCGAAATGACTGATCTTGGTCTTTCAAAATACTTTTTTAGAATGGAAGTGTTACAGGCAGGAGATGGGACTTCTGTGTGCTAGCAGAAGTATGCATATGACATTTTAAACAAGTTTTAAATGTATGATTGTAAACCTGTGAGCACTCCAATCTCCACAGCAACAAAGCTAGGGAAGGATGAGGATTCTAAGAAGGTAGATGATGGAATGTACAAGAGCTTGGTGGGCAGTCTTTTGTATCTTACTGCTACAAGACCTGACATTTTGTTTGCTGTGAGTTTACTTTCCAGATTTATGCATTCTCCTAGTGTGACATACTTCACATCAGTCAAACAAGTACTAAGGTATGTTAAAGGCACAAGCACTCTTGGGATTTTCTTTCCAAAGTCAGCAGATGAGACCTTAAAGCTGAGTGGCTACACCGACAGCGACTGGGGGAGGTTGTGTGTATAATTCCAGGAGCACTTCAGGTTATTTGTTTTCTTTGGGTTTAGGTTTTTTTAGTTGGAGTTCAAAGAAGCAAGATACTGTGGCTCAATCCACAGTTGAAGTAGAGTATATTGCTGCTGCATTAGCTGTAAATTAAGCTCTCTGGCTCAGGAAGATGCTGACTGGTTTAAAATGTGAACAGAAAGAAGCAAGTAGGAATGTTTTTAAGCTTTCATTATTTAAAAGCTTGAAAGATCAACAAAGTGTTCAGAGTTTTTAAAGTCCAAAACCCTATTCTTTCTTTTATTCTGAACAACATTTTTTGAATCTGTTCTTAACAGTAGCATCATTGCAATTATCCAACAGTATCAACTTTGATTCTCTATGAACTCGCAAGTTGACTACTGAATATCCTTGTTTTGGGATTAATTTTTATCTGCTCCCGTACCCATATAGTAACTTCTTCTATAAATTGCTCTAATGCTTTAATATTGTTTCTAAATGTTCTTGCATTTCTTTCCTCTTATAACTTATACATGCAAGATCTAAAAGCAATGGTAAGGACTGTTTTATCTACTTTAGGCAATTTTGAGGTTAGAATCTTTGAAATTGTCACTTACCTTTATTATATAGCTTATGTTTAATACATGTTTCCACACTAAATTTGAGAAGGAGTATCTGAATCTATTCTTACATATAGAGCATATGTTGACTAGGTTTAGAGATTTTAACTAGTGTAAATCTTGTCTTTGACAGCTAGCCAAAGATGAAAAGAGAATCTAAGTAGTAGGTTTTGGTTCTATACCAGCTTGCTCTATATTGAAGTATCTCCTTTCTCCTAAGTACCTCTTTAAGGAATTTCTTTAGAGAAGTTCCCGGATCTCTCTACTAACCAAATATGCATGTCTTATCTTTTTGGATTAGTGTTGTAATAAGGTAACCATTATAGAACTTCTGTTTGAACATTGTACCGTTGGCTTTCTTTAATCCACACCTCCTCTTTAGTATTCTTACGGATCCTGTTAATAAAGACTCCCTTATTTTAGTGCCCACTAGTGGTCCATTCCTACACCAATTATCATAAAATATAAAGGTTGTTTTGGTATTTCATACAACACATCTTGTTAAGCCCCTTATTATATTCCTCACCTTCTTAATTTTTGCAAAAAATTAGGAATGAGTAGTTTAATTTTTATTTCCCAAATAGTCATCCCTTTCAATATATAAATGTAAATCCATATTATCATTTCATAAAAACCAAATATTTACATTGACAGTTTTCAATATCATCCTTATATGTACATCATCATATTCTAATACAAAATATGCTATATAAAAGAGATAATTACACAAAAATCTATCTAATCTTTTCGATCCCAACTGACCAACCTTTGAGTCATTTCTTCTTTTTCTCCAAAAATACAAGACTATACTTCTTTTAGCATCTTTTAGTAGCTAAAGTTATCTCCCAGGCTTAAAAAATCAACTTTGTAATTTTGGTGAGTTTTGCGAACTCAATGAGGTAACCATCATCGATGGTTGACTCAATTCATACAACACATCACATATATAACATATAATTCACTTCTTTGCATTTTGCATAAATTATCACATATCACATTCTCACTTAAGGGTAAGACAATTTTGCATTTCAAACAATCATACATACTTATTAAAATGTATATGAAATACTCACATGACTCTTTTCTAATTATTGGGTTATTACGATCTAGTGCCCAAATTGTTCTGTATCTATTGTGAATACTGGGCTCATTTATACTATCCCTTATCCACTGGAGATACAGGACTTATTTTATATAGTGAGCCTTGGGCTCTTAATCACATTTGGAGCTTTAAGCTCGTTTTTTGTGGCTGCTCAAGTCACAACTCTCATTATTTAATCATGCATTCATGTATGAAATGCATCTCTCATAATCATTTAATCATGTCAAGAAGCATTTAGTTCATCACATTCACATACAAGTTGCACTTCAATATCACATTCATGCATCAAGTCTCGGACCTTCATTATCCGGCATCAACATAATCAAATCACATTCATATCATCATTCAAAACATATTTTAAAGTAAACAATTAATTGTGCAAAACCGTCTAGGTTACTCACAGATCGCTCTCGAAGCTATTACCTTGAAGTTCTGGTGACGTTTAGATGTTGGTATTCCAATTGCTCCTTTATATCAAGCAATACACACATATCATACTTTTGCAAAATTATAAATGTTTGTTAATGAACATGTATGTATATAAAATATGCATAATGCATATTCACGACGATCCCAGGTATTTTTTCATTATTCTCATCACAAAATTAATACAATATCAAAACTCACTTAAGTATCATTTTTACGTAGGGTTTATACCTTAAATAAACACTTTGAATCTAATTTTATGACCTAATGAATCATTTCATATTTTTCCAAAAACTGACTTTTGGGTCTACTATTCTGGATCATTTAGACAATGCACATGAAGTAATTTGGCAATACTTTCTTCTAGAAAATTGTTCTCCTATCTCTTAAGTTTCTAATGACACCAAGATCATTTAATTAGGTTCAGTAATATGAAAGTTATATCCTAAGATTTTTCTGACTATTCTTATACTAGAACAGTGCCCTGTACTCCATGTCCATCCAGAAATTGAAAATCTTAGAGACTGAATTAAAATTCAATTTCTTCAGACAATTTGTACCCTATGTCTCTAGTAGACTCCAAATAAAAAATCATTCCATTTGAATAACTACAGAACAAGATATTGTAAAAATACCGAAGTATGTTTAAGTTGTGCAGGAAAGTTGGCAGCGACGAAGTCAGGAGTTGGCCACGACGAACTTTTCCCAAGAGGAAAATTCCTCATGAAATCCTTCAAGTTGGCCATGGCGAACCAAGTAAGTGGTCGTGGTGAACTTTTTCCGAGAGGAAATCCTACAAGTTGGCCATGGCGAACTTTCACAGAAGCATAATCAGTGAACAAGTTACTATTACATTTTCCAGATTTTACATCTAACCTTTTACACCTAACACATCTTGTACAAAGATCACCCTTTCTACTTCATTCACTCTTCATTCTCAATTCCATTTTAACTCAATATCATTCACAAACAATTCATGATATATATATTTGATCATTATCCAAAAATAGAGCATATACATTTACCCATTTATCATTGATCCTTCTGCACTCATTCTAACCCCTTTATGAAGATTATTCTACCTCAAAACATATCTATAATAATATATTAATTATTATCCTTCATACATATATAAGAGCCAGACATTTATATAAGCTTTTCATCATCCACAATACACACATAAAAACTCACATAATCAAGTCATCGATCTTACATTTCTCATCATCCTAGTTTCATTTAACAATACCATGAAGATTAACAAGTTACGTACTTGATTTAGCTCCAAAATCTCACTTAACCCTAGCTTCACACATAACCCACGATCATCATCTTTTGGAAGGTTTAGGTTTTCTTATGGAAATGAAGAAGGTGACATGGTGCGAGTAGCAAGTGAAAAATGAGGGAGCTAGGTTCAATTTTGGTGGAGGTTGTCAACAAAATGAAATAAAGAAGATGAAGAAGCTTGAAGACAATGGAGAAAGTCACATAGAAGAGAAGAAAAGAGTAAAATGAAAGACATTAGAGTGTCTTACAAAGAGGAACAACGTAAGAGAGAGGAGTGGTGAGTGGTAGTAACACTTGTCACTGCCACTTGTCACCTCCCTATGGTCCCATTTGGACCCTTATTAATAACCAGTTTATTTGTCTCTAATTTCTAATCTAATTGTCTCCCTATTTTCAATGACACTTATAAATAAATCCCAAAGTCATTTATCAAATTTTTATATGCAAAAATTCCATATTTACGAGTATGTGCACATCATATAATGCGTGGGCAGGAAATGCATTTTCTAAACTCTCAATAATCTCTCACATATATATTGTTCTAGCTTTAACGTGGGTAATGTGATGTTACAATTCTCCCCTCCTTAAAAGAAATTTAATCCTCAAAATTCTTACTTGATTGTTCGAATAGGTGGAGATATTGCCTCCTTATATGCTCCTTCGTTTCCCAAGTTGCGTCCTCTGTTGAGTAATTCCTCCATATGACTTTCACCAATGGAATGACTCGGTTCCTCAACTGCTTGATCTAAGATCTCACTATCTTCATCGGCTCCTCAACATAGCTTAGATTACTAGCAATTGCAATCTCTTGAGTCTGTATCACATGTATCAGATTCGATCGACATTTTCGGACCATACTCACAAGAAATAAATTATGTAATTGAGACATTTCATTCAGTAAAGCTAACTTATATGCCAAAGATCATATCCTCTCAATGATCTCATAAGGACCAATGTACCTAGGGCTCAACTTATCCTTTTTACCAAATCTCAATACTCCTCTCCAAGGTAACACTTTGAGAAACACTTTGTCTCCTACACTGTACTCCGTATCCCGTCGATGTTGATCCATATAACTCTTCTGTCTATCTTGAGCTATTTTGAATTCAGCTTCGAATCAATTTCACCTTATCCACTATGTCTTGTATCAATTCTGGGCCTTCAATCATTCTCAAGCCCTTTTCATCCTAATATAGTGGTGATCGACATTTTTTGTCATACAGTGCCTCATACAGTGCCATTCTAATACTACTATGATAGTTGTTATTGTAAGCAAATTCTATCAGTGCTATATATTGATCCCAAACTTCTTAAAACTCCAATACACAAGCTCTGAGTATATCCTCAACAGTCTTTATTGTCCTCTTACTTTGTCCATCTGTTTGAGGATGAAATGAAGTACTAAAGTTTAACTTAGTACCTCAGACTGCAAGCTCTTCCAGAATCTCAAAGTAAATCTAGGATCCTTGTCTGATATAATGGATACTGGAATCCCCATGTAATCTAACCACTTCATTCACTTATCTCTGGGCCAATTGATCTAGTGAGTCATTCCTTTTCACTAGTAAGAAATGGGCTGACTTAGTCAATCGATCCAATATACCCCATATAGCATCGTTCTGTCTCGGAGTCTTAGGCAATCCTAAAATGAAGTCCATGGTAATTTATTCCCATTTTCACTACGGAATAAGCAATGAATGTAGCTTCCCTACTGGAGCCTAATGCTCAGCCTTAACCTACTAGTATGTCATACACTTAGAAACATACTCTGGCACTTATTTCTTCATTCCAGGCCACCAGAAATGTTACTTCAGTGTGTTATACATCTTGGTAGTACTAGGATGCATAGTATAGGTGGCCATATGAGCTTCTTCTAGGATTACCTTTCTTAGATCATCCACATTAGGCATACATAGCCTCTACTTCAACTACAGTATCTCATCTCTCAACTCAAACTCGGAATCCGGATTCATCCTAGCTTTCTCACTCAGTTTCACCATATCAGGATCTTTCTTCTAAACTTTTCTAATTCTATCATGTAACATTAGCCTCAACTTTAGTATAGCAATCAATGCCTCATTTTGCTCCAGATTGAACTCCACATTCAGAGCTCTCAAATGAATCAAATTTGATAACCTTGATAACTGAATCTGAGCTGCACTGGTATTAGAATTTCTGCTCAAAGCATCAGCCACCACATTAGCTTTCCCTGGATGATACTCAATCGTGTAGTCATAATCCTTCAACAGCTCTATCCATCTCCTCTGTCTTATGTTCAACTCCTTTTGACTCAGTAGATGCCTGAAACTCTTATGATCAGTATAAATCTGGAATGTCTCTCTATACAAATAATGTCTCTATATCTTTAGAGTAAAGACAACTGCAGCGAGCTCTAAATCATGTACTGAATAGTTAATCTCCTGAGACCTTAATTGTCTCGATGCATAGGTGATCACCTTGCCATACTGCATTAACACACATCCCAATCCTTGATACAAAACATCACTATATGCCACATATCCTTTGGTCCCCGATGGAATAGTCAAGTGTCGTAGTCAACTGATGCTTCAGCTCCTCAAAGATTTTCTGACATTTCTCATTCCATCTGAATACTACATCCTTCTTTAAAAGTTTTGTCAGAGGGGCTGAGATCAAAGAAAACTCATCGACAAATCTTCGATAATATCCGGCCAATCTTAGGAAGCTTCGAATTTTAGACACATTCTTCGGAGCTTCCCAATTCATCACTGTCTCTATCTTCCTTGGATCTAC
Source organism: Erythroxylum areolatum (assembly GCA_024520975.1). Lineage (NCBI taxonomy): Eukaryota > Viridiplantae > Streptophyta > Magnoliopsida > Malpighiales > Erythroxylaceae > Erythroxylum > Erythroxylum areolatum. The sequence continues at coordinate 70,666,664 of JANIJH010000005.1, forward strand.
TCGTATGCCTTCTCCAGTCACTATATGTCCTAGAAACACTACTTAATCTAGCCAAAATTGACACTTATTGAATTTAGCATACAGTTATTTCTCCCTCATAATCTGCAGTACTACCCTCAAATGTTTGTCATGTTTTTCTCTATTCTTTGAATACACCAAAAATATCATCTATAAATACTATCACAAAGCAGTCCAGGTAGGTTGAAACACCTTATTTATCAAGGCCATAAATGCTGTCAGGGCATTAGTTTACCCAAACGGCATTACTAAAAACTCAAAATGCCTATATCTGCTCTTGAATCCACTTTTAGGTACATCAGCCTCTGCTATCTTCAACTGATAGTACCCTGATCTCAAATCTATCTTAGTGAATACTTAAGCTCCTTATAAATGATCAAGCAAATCATTAATTCTAGGCAACGGGTACTTGTTCTTCATTGTCCCCTGATTCAGTTGCATATAATCGATACTTAACCTCAAAGTCCCATCTTTCTTCTTTACAAACAAAACTGGAGCTCCCCAAGGTGAAACACTGGGTCTAATAAAATCATTTTCTAACAACTCTTGTAATTGAGCCTTCAACTGATTTAATTCCTTAGGTGTCATCCTATATGGAGGAATAGATATAGTAGCTGCACCTAGAACTAAATCAATTGTAAACTCTGTCTCTCAATCTAGATGTAAACTAGATAGCTCGACAGAAAACACATTCAGGAATTCCCTAACTATGAGAATGTCCTGCACATTCTGCTCAGCTCGAGTATCGATGACGTGGGGCTAGATAGGCCTCATATCCACCTTGCATCATCCTCAATGCACTCATAAATGATATCAACCTGGCTGGCACTGCTTGACTAATTCCTCTGAAAATTACTCTCGAATGACTAGGAGATTTTAGTACTACTTCCTTGGTATAGCAGGTCATGATGGCCCTATGAGTAGTGAGCCAATCTATGCCTAAGATAATATCTATCTCTCTTAACTGTAGTATAATCAAGTCTGCCTCCAATTCTGCTTGATCAATCCGAATCAAGCATCTCTTGCAAACCTCTCCTATAACTATCGTACTACCTATTGATGTACTCACCTCTAATCCATACTGTAATAACTCTTTATCACAATGCAGCCTAAATGTCAGATGTGGTGCGATAAATGAATACTTAGATCCTGGATCTAGCAATGCAAATTCTTCATGATCATAAATAACTAGCGCACCTGCAATGACATCGGGAGAGTCCTGAGTTTCCTGCCCAGTCATGGCATACACTCGGGTTGGGACTGTGATCGGCTGCTCCGCACCTCAGTCCTGACAGAAGGACTTCCAGAACTTTCTTTGCCTCTCCCACGGCCTCTCTATCCAGTCTCACTACTTCAGCTCTACTGGATTGTAGCTTTACTCTCAGATCTCCCACTCATACCAAACTGAGTTCCCATAACAGTAGGACAATCTCTAATCTGGTGGTCAAAGGAGTCGCATCTAAGGCAAGCTCCAGAAAATCTCTAACGTTCACCACCGTGCCTCTTCCTATAGTGCTCACAAGGGAGTAACTGACTCTATGCTGTACTTTTTCCACTGTCAAACTGTACAAACCCCCCTCTATCTAAATCCCGACTGTCTTGATCCAACCAGTGGTCTGAAAGCTCAGTTCTAACGCTTATTGAATCCTCTGACATAACCACTTTAAATCTCACTAGACCTCTTCAATCTAGACCCTTGTCTAGATTCTTCTTGTCCCTCTCTCAGCAGCTGCTCAATTCTGATCAAAGCAGCTCTTAACTCAATGAAACTACTTAGGTTGGAGATCGCTAGTCTTATCCTAATCTCCATGTGTAGCCCATCTTTGAATCTTGTACACTTATTATCTTCGGTAGGAATCAAAGCAATAGCATATCCCATCAACTCATTGAACCTGATCTCATACTCTGCCACTGATGTCCTACCCTGCTTCAGGTCCAGGAACTCTTTTATCTTCCTGTCCAAGTAGATTTTGGGCATGTAGTTCTCCTTGAAGACCCTCAGAAGTGTTTCCACTTTAGGTTGCAAGGCCTGGTGGCGCTGCATGGGATAGTCTTCCACCACTAGTAAGCTAGGCCTTATAGTAAGGACACTGCGTAGTCGACCTTCTCATCCGGCTCGTAGTCCATCTACTCTCTTCGTCCTTTCTAGCCATCCCTTGGCCTCTGCTAGGTCTGTACTTCTGTAGAAGGCAATAGCCCCCAGCTTCTGTAGCCTATCATACCTCCTTTCCTTTCTCTTGGGAACTCTAGGAGGTATCTCCTCTGGTCGAGGTAACCTTAGACTCTCAACTGGCTCCTATAGATCCTAGGTCAGCTGACTGTCCCACTTGATCACCTATGGTGGATGACCTATAATAAACAACAACTTCAATCATCATCTGCATTTCTCACGATACTTCATGTTTAAAATTCCTATATATCCCTATGGATCCCAAACAATGCTCTGATATCACCAAATGTAACACCCCCACTACCATAAGTACGAACCGGAATACCCTGAGGACATTCCAGTATATAACCTATGATAATGGTGCGTTACATTTAATCACAACATTCACTTAACATGACATTATCATTCTTTATTCTCTTATAAGACATCATAAGGAAAAACACCATAATTTAAAACCAAATTCCTCCTTTCATTTCATAAAAACCAAATATTTACATTGACAATTTTCAGTATCATCCTTATAGGTACATCATCATATTCTAATACAAAATTTGCTATATGAAAGAGGTAATTACAAAAAAATCCATCTAATCTTTCAGATCCTAGCTGAACGACCTTCTGATCCCAATTGACCGACCTTTGAGCTATTTCTTCTTTTTCTCCAAAAGTACAAGACTATAGTTCTTGCAGCGTCTCTCAGTAGCTAAAGTCGTCTCTTGATCCTAAAAAATCAATGTTGCAATTTTGGTGCATTTTGCGAACTCAATGAGGTAACCATTATCGATAGTTCACTCAATTCATGCAACACATCACACATATAACATATAACATATAATTCACTTCTTTGCATTTTGCATAAATTATCACATATCACATTCTCACTTAAGGGTAAGACAATTTTACATTTCAAACAATCATACATACTTATTAAAATGTATATGAAATGCTCACGTGACTCTTTTCTAATTATTGTATTATTGTGACCGAGTGCCTAAACTGTCTAATATCTATTGTGGATACTGAGCTTATTTATACTGTCCCTTATCCATTAGGGATATAGGGCTTATTTTACATAGTGAGCCTTGGGCTCTTAATCACATTTGGAGCTTTAAGTTCCTTTTCGGTGGCTACTCAAGTCATAACTATTATTTTCTGATAATGCATTCATGTATGGAATGCATCTCTCATAATCAGTCAATCATGTCAAGAAGCATTTAGTTCATCACATTCACATACAAGTAGCACTTCAATATCAAATTTATGCATCAAGTCTCGGACCTTCATTGTCCGTCATCAACATAATCAAATCATATTCATATCATCATTCAAAACATATTCTAAAGCAAACAATTAATTGTGTGAAACCATCTAGGTTACTTACAGATTGCTACCGAAGCTATTACTTTGAAGTTCTGGCAATATTTAGATGTTGACGTTCCAATTACTCCTCTATATCAAGCAATATACATATATCACACTCTTGCATAATTATAAGTGTTTGTTAATGCAAATGTATGTATATGAAATATGCATAATGCATGTTCATGACAATCTCGGGTATTTTTCCATTATTTTTGTCACAAAATCAATCCAATATCAAAACTCACTTAAGTATCATTTATACGTAGGGTTTTTTACCTTAAATAAACACTTTGTATCTAATTTCATAACCTAATGAATCATTTCAGATTTTTCCAAAAATTAACTTTTGGGTTTACTATTCTGGATCATTTAGACAATGAAAATGATGTAATATGGCAATACATTCTTCTAGAAAATTATTCTCCTATCTCTTCAATTTCTAATGACACTAAGATCATTCAATTAGGTTCAGTTACTTGAAAGTTATACCCCAAACATTTTTGGACTGTTCTTATACTAGAACAGTGCCCTGTACTCAACTTCCATCCAGAAATTAAAATTCTTAGAGACTAAATTAAAATTCTTTTTCTTCAGGATCCTTGTAGCCCTATGTCTCTATATGACTCCAAATTAAAAATCATTCCATTTGGATAAATATAGAACAAGATATTATCAAAATACCGAAGCATGTTTAATCTGTGTAGGAAAGTTGGTTGCAACGAAGTCAGGAGTTGGCCGCGACGAGCGTTTCCCGAGAGGAAAATTCCTCGTGAGATCTTGCAAGTTGGCCACGGTGAACCAAGGAGTTGGTCGCGACGAACTTTTCCCGAGAGGAAATCCTATAAGTTGACCGTGATAAACTTTCACAGAAGCACAATCAGTGAACAAATTACTGCTACATTTTCCAGATTTTACATCCAACCTCTTACACCTAACACATCTTGTACAAAGACCACCTTTCTACTTCATTTGCTCTTCATTCTTAACTCCGTTTCAACTCAATATCGTTCACAAACAATTCATGATATATATCTAATCATCATTTACCCATTCATCATTGATTCTTCTGCACTCATTCTAACCCGTTTATGAAGATCATTCTACCTCAAAACATATCTATAACAATATATGAATTATTATCCATCATACATATATAAGAGCAAGACATTTATATAGGCTTTTCATCATCCACAATACACACATAAAAACTCACATAATCAAGTCATCAATCTTACATTTCTCATCATCCTAGTTTCATTTAACAATACCCATGAAGATTAACAAGCTACTTACTTGATTTAGCT
>JANIJH010000005.1:70674470-70684552 GCA_024520975.1 Erythroxylum areolatum
GACTATTTTGCAATTTTTAAAAAATTTAGGGACTATTTTATAAATTTAAAAAATATCCCGAAACGGTACCCGGTACCTGGTACCGACCGATACCGATACAGTTCCGTTCCAGAGTCCAATCCGGTACCGAGCCCGATACGGTATTCATAACATTTATTCTATCAACTATACTAACGTGGAATTTTTTTAAAGGGTCCACGTGAGCCACATGCAATGCTGATTTGAACCCTAAAAATTAAATGCCGAGTTAATTTAGGGATTAGGGTTTCATCCACACAACTTAATATGTAACACTTTTATAAGCAACCCTAAAATTTGTAAGGGTGGAGACAATAAGAAAGATCAAAGGTGAATTCAAACAAGCTACACTCATATTGGCTTATATGACCTAATACATGAAACTATAAAAAGAAAGAAATTAAAGAAGACAAGATTCGTAAGACCAATCATGAATAGACACAAAGAATTCACAAACATGAAATAAGAACTTGGTGACCCTGGACTTAATTGTTAACTAATCATAGAAATTAAAGAAATTGTCTGCCATGATATTCAGGATCGAGTGTAAGTGGGTGGGTTTGAAGATATTGATCTAGCAATTGGACTCGCATACTTGAATAACATCGCAATATCTTTTGATAAAAGGAGTGAATGGATCCATCTTGAACACTCATATTTCTTATGGAATACAATAGTGATCTTGTGTACTTCGTGACATTCCTTAGGTCCCTGCTTTTGTAAAAGTGGATGTAGTCCTGCGTAATTGCTCGTTTCTTGTTTTTGTTGTGATATTGGAGATACTAGAAGTATAATTGTACTTAGAGGTGGAACTAGTTCTGTAGCTAGTTCTAGAGTTGGTTCTGCATCCATTAGTGGACTTAGCTTAGGAGCTTCAATAGGTGGATATGTTGGTTCTGCATCCATGGTTAGGCCTACCTCACGAGCTTCAATTAGTGGATCACTTGAAAGTGGATATTCAGGTAAGTCCTCTAGATTAATTGCAGCAGGCGGATCAATCTCGCCAAATGGGAATGGAATTGGTGCTTTGCGAGGGGGAGGGATTTATGGATCATCAATGGGTAGATGCTCAAATTAAGTTAAAGTTTAATTTTTGGGGTCCACGCTAGTATTTAATTTGGTTCACAAAGACTCGTAAAAATTTAAAAAAAATTATAACATAATTAAGAGGTCTATTTTAAACGTTCTTAATGTTAGAATGTATTTTTTTATATTATGAAACTTTTTTATATTATGAAACATTTTGAGGTAAAACTTACTTTCAAACTAGAGGGGAAGGCAAGTGGGGGAACGAGGAAAAAAAATAATTTAATAACAACTATTCTTCCTTTAAAAATAATTTTAACGAGCGAGTCTTAAAGCAATTAATAATGTTACTTCTTTGTAATTGAAAGATCATATATTTAAATCACTAAGATAACCTTTTTGTTTACAAAAGGAAAGCCGCATACAATTAATATCTCTTCCTAACCTTTACAAAACAGAGAGTATTGTGCACTAAAGTTTGTGACTTATTCATCCTCCGAACATTCAAATTGAACAATGTCAATGCTTTAGAGATATATATACCCATATGTATGTGTGTATGACCCTTTCAATTTTAAAATTATTATTATTATTTTAGATTTTTAAAAATATTTTATTAAACGTGTATCAAATTATTTTAACTAAAATGATCATTTTAACTATTTATTACACATGCAACTTGTATAATTAAATTATTATAATTCAATTTTAAGAATAATTTTTATTTGATTAGTTTAAAAAATTAAAATTTTATCTTGTAAGATTCCTAATATGAAAAGATTTATTATATTAAAAAATAAAATAATTTAAAAAAAAATAAAATCTCAACGGAAATTCATTATATATATTTTCTCCTTTGAGTTAAATGGATATTAATTCAGTATTAGTTTCCAAATTATTTAGATTCAATTTTCTTTAGTATTCAAACAACCATGCAATCAATGGGAAAGGAGAGAAGACCAGCAAAATTACAATCATTAGACGAAAATTACAATCAATAGACGAGCAAACATTAAAAGTGAAACGGAAGGATTGGTAAGATGAGTGTACCATACAAACATATTGTGGGGTTAGAATACCTGATTTCGACGAGTGTTCCAACCCTGTCACTTAATTTGGTTTATACATATATGTGAACCGATAAAATTTAACAAAACAAGATAGGAATTGAATAACTAAAGATATCGTGGCTTGTAAAATGTACATTATTGACTACTTAGAACCTGATATTGCCTTTGGATACAATTGACATCTAATTAAATATTGAAAAAAAAAAGTCAAGGACTCAATTTATGCTCAAGGAAATCAATAAATTCAATACTTCTCTTTTTCTTTTCTTTTCTCTAACGAGGGAACATGATAAGGTCAAGAATAAATCACAGGAGATTCTCACAAATCATTCTCATGTGCAGTGCAGCATATTTGCTAACAAATTCCGTACATTTTCCCTTTTAAATTTACAATTTATGGCTGCTTTTTCTTGATTTCTTTAATGATTTGATTGAGATCATATAGAAAGGGATTAAAAGATAAAAAGAAAAAGTAAGAGAAGACAAAAATTAGAAAGAATAGCGCACCAAAATGGGGATGAGCATTTTTCCCATGATCTCCCACTCTTCCGTTTTCTTTTTTCCTTTTCTTTATGGTGAACATCCAACCACCACATATCAGTTAAACAATAACCATATCCTCACCCCCTCTCTGCGCTGCGGTATCTGCCAGTCTCTTCCATGTCAACTCTCGCTGCTCTTCCACTTCTATTGCGTTGGCCTCTTTCTCTGCGTACTGCCTCTGACACTCTTCAAACAATTCTGCATCCATCTCCAGAAACATTTTTCTAACATTGACTGTCAGCCCATGAACTGCCTGGTTCCAGTGAGTCTGAATATTCTTCTCCAATGCCTCAAATATGATTGGCAATATAACACCACGATTCCGAGCAATTAAGCTCACTATGTGCTCATTATTCCACAAAAACAGGGCTCGCTCCGCAACCTGCAATCGCAATTTGGCCTAAGAGAATCTTCCAACATAATCACAACAATAACCTCATTCGTCTGCAGTAACACATTGCACAGCAATATAGTCGATTCCATAACTGCAGAAATAGCTTATTGGAAGAGACATAAAGGATCAAAACGAAGGTATCATATGCGAAATGAAAAAAGAACTCCATGCACAAATACCACCACATACTGTTTATTTCTGATAAGAAAGAAAGGGAGTCGCTTAAATGAGTTCCAAACTGTAAATAATACGGTCCACTTGTTCAAAAATAATGTAGAAAGAAGAAATCTTGTAGGCAATCATAGTAATATTCTCTACCACACAAATCCTGAGAGGAAATAAAAATGACATAGTAATTCCCACGGCCCATCTCAAATGGTCAAAACAAACTCTTTTGTGCATTGTATAAATAAGTGATAGTAAAAAAAGAATCAGAATTTAAAACAGAGAATTTAGTTCAGAAATATGTATGTAATTTCATCCACCATGTTCAAATCTGCTCGAATCAAGATCTTCAAGAAGCAAGTTCAAGCCAACCGAAGAAGACAATGTTATGAGCAAAAAATCAGCCAAAATCAATTAACAACCAGCAACCAGCAATTGAGTTTCAGAAGAAACAAGGAAGCAAAGCAAAGGCAGTAAGAACGTAGAAGAAGCCAAAGAAGAATATTTCAGTCATCAGGAAGTACCTCCTATACCTACATCATAGCTTCAAATAATATCACATTAATCCCAACGAAATCCTCAAGGACCAATAAAAATATGCACACTGGATATTTCTATAATTGTAAGTAAAATGACCAACACAAACAGTTTCAACCTCACTAAATCAAAAATAAAAAGCATGAATAGGCCAACAATAGACCACTATCTTATATTATCAATTTAGTTTTTGTAAAGAAATCATATCAGCATCATCAGTAATAACTTATGCCCAGTAAGCTACAGAAAACATAATTTATAAAGTGAATCTACAACATAATACAAACAACATAGATGAACACTAAGCCACAGATATCATTTCAATGCAACTCAATATAGTTAAAGGCTTAAAAAAACTCAATACAAAATTGGAAAGGAGAACTGGTAAAGCAAAATCTTGATAAAAGAACAATATAGACAACAGACTATATAATTAGCAGAAAAACATTTATCTCGGTTAAACTATAAATCATTCCTCTTGCACCAGTTTGATACTTAACATTGTCATGTTATTTAGTTGTATGTTATATTAATTCACAACATTATGTAACATACAAAATCAAGTGCTCCAAAACATTAACTTTAACATTCGTACAAACCTGAAAATGGTAGCTAGTAAGGCAGCGAGCAATTTGCCTGAAAAGGGGAACCATGCACCGCTGAAACTCGGCAGACTGCGTGGCCTCAAGCACTTCCTCAAGCTCTCCAAGAAAGAGAACTTCCTTCTGACAATTGGTCACAGGCCAGAATTTCAACAGCCCCCTTATGACCGTATCTGCCAACTTATAATCCTTCTCAACAAACTGAACAATACAATAAGACAGCTGCTGATGATACAACGAAACGGGCTTCGGCTTATGCAGAGGAATCAATGCCCTTACAAGGAACAACTTATGCTCCTCTTTCATTGGCAAAGCAAACCCATTAATAATACTCCCTAAAATCTCCAACAACTCTCCAATCCCACTATGCCTCTCAGTCTCATATATAAACCGATAGAATATATTATTAATCGCCTTCCTTATAAAAGGACGGTGCACCATAAATTTTCCATAGATCCTATGAAGAATCGTCTTCAAATACTCCCTCTCTCGCGGGTCCTCCGAATCAAACAAATCTAATAACTTCAGAACAAATGAATGATCAATGTACCTCTTCGCGACCTTCGTGTCCGTATCAGACGACACGACGTACCTCAACAGAAGCTCGTAAACTAGCTGCAAATGAGGCCACGAAGGCTCCAGACAAGGCTCCTCCTCCTCCGGATCGGCGGCCTCCTGGCCGGTGTTCTCGTGCGAAGCCGGAGGCAGGCACCGGAAGAAGTTGACGGCGACCATTCGGATCATCTCCTCCTGACAAACCTCCGTTATCTTACCCGAGCCGGATTGGATGAAATCCACAAGCTCTAGAAGTGTCTGCCTCTTGATTTCCTTCTCGCGGGCGGATTTCAACGTGTCGCTGAAGTCGAACTGGAAGCAACAAATCTGGAGCTTTCTAAGGAACAGGTTTTGCCGCTCCGATACCGGCACGTCGCGGAAGAGAGGTAGAGGCTCGACAGCGTTCATCGGCGGTGGAGCGGTAACCGGCGTCGGACCTTGTGAAGTTGGAGGCGCCGCACGTGACGCGTGGTTTACAACCACATTCGAGTTAGGACCCGACCCGGAGTTCCTACCCGGCGGTCCGAACCCGTATTCGCTGCCCTCCGATTTCGAGGGCTTACGCCCACCTTTCATGATTTTCTTGAACATCCTTCCTTCAAACCCTAACCCTACTACCAAACGCGAGCGCACACACACACGGGGAGTATTGTTAATCCTATTATCAATATTAGTTTTAATCAGATGGTGTTGAGGTGGTCGGCGTCAAAGAGTTTGGATACCACGGAAAGGAGCGGATCAAATCACGAGAAAACGGATCTGAGATACAAGTCGGAGACCAAATGAAGCCAACTGGAGATGAAATTCCCCTGTGCCCGAATCCAAATGACCAATCATTGGAACCGATCCCCGGAATGCCGGTCAGGTGATCAGACGGCGGAGGTTAATCCCATGCATGAGAGGGAGAGATAGAGACGGTTCTTAGAGAGAGAGGGAAAGAGATTATGGGAGGGACAAATAGTGGGAGATAATTAAGGCAAAGAGAGTTCAAACAGATGGAGAGGGCGAGGAGGAGAAAAGATAAATTTGAATTTGATTAATCATTTTAACAAATATAACTGTTTTTTGTTTTCGACGTAAGTAGCATCTCACTCTTCACTAATCAGTAATCACACTTTTTTCTCTCTCATTTGCTATATTTATCACACTTCGTTCTTTAACAATATATTACAGAATGTTTTTATTGTCTCTTTGGAAAATTAAAAGCTATATATAGATAGACTGTTGTTGGACACGTGGCTTGTGTTGATTTTGAAACTGTGTTGGAACTGTTGCGTATAATTGGGGTGACAATGATGTAGTAATATTTTGCTTTCCACTTTATTAGGGACCAATCCGCAAATTTAGCGTACGAGATGGGACGACAGTGGGAGAAATTTGGATCTCTTCTCTTGGGTTGTGGGAAGAAATAGGCTGGAGTATGAGACGTTTTGTGAAAAACACACCCACCAGTATGGTCTAAGTTCTCGATCTTCCTTTTCCTTTTTCTTATAATGATTATATATCATATCAGACTCCTTTTACACTCCCTGAAAAAATATGAACCATAAAGTGCAAATAGACTTTTAATAATTTTTATAATTATTAACTCAAGCCTAATTTTAATTAATAAACTCTACATTTTGTTCATATTAAAAAATCTAATATGGTATTAAAACAGGTTTCATCCGGATTATTATTTTTTAATTTTCTATTTAGATGTTCAGTCTCAATGATCTGTTCCGATTATTACTGCATTTATTTCAAGTAACAATTGAATATTTATTTTTAGTTACACTTAAGAGGGGAGTGTTAGAACATCTCATATTAACAAAATATAAAATTATTAAAAAATTTATAAATGATAAAAGTCAGCTATTCAAAAAAAAGCTAGTTTTAATCATTTTAATAATGATGGACCTAAGTCCATTGGACTTTACATTATGCGTATATTAAAAATTCTAACAAGAACAAACTACTTACTAATGTGTTGCTAGATTTTGCCTTTTCTTATTTATAATTAAGCAATTATTGGCATACTTGATGATAATCCATTAGATACACGAGGCAAATTCAAAGTTACACGTGGCTATATTAGGAGGACATCACTTGTAATTTCCCCTGTCAGTATCCGTAATTCATTGGTGAGTTTGTTCTTTTTTCGAATTAATATACACGAGAAGCGATTGGTCTTACATATCTTTTCTTACATTTCATAAGCGGTAAATCATTTTTACTTTATAAGTAAATTTCCAATATACTCTTGACAATTATAATAATTTATACGAAAATAAATTACGAGATAGGTCTATAGTAATAATATTGTAATTTGGAATGATAATAAATTTTGTTTATATTTCATTATCAAAATGAAAAGTACGAGTGAGAAACAACATTGCAAAAAGTTGGTTTATCATGGGATGACAAAAGGGTCTGACCCAGCCTGAAATTAACAAATCAAGTTTGAATTGATTGAATTTTAAGTTCGGTTTTCTCTGCTCGATTGGGCCTCGGGCCATATTTGAATTTAAGCTCGGGCTAATTACCTTAAAATTATAAATAGCATAAACTTTCATGAACTTCCATTATTATCTCCCAATAAATATTGGTTATGTTAAAAACAAATAATGAAGTATGCCACACAAACTTTTTTAAAAAAACTTTTTTATAGTAAAAAAATTTACAATTACTATTTTTCATACACGTATTAAATAAAAATTTTAAAAACGCATTTCAATTTCCTAATTTATAATAATTGTTATTTTTAATTCAATGTTACGAAAATTGTACTGAAATTGATAATAGTTTTGCCATATATATGAGATAGTATTGGTAGCTGGCAATACCAGATACTCTTTTGAATAAAATTTTAAAACTATACAATAATTTTAATTTTATATAACTAAAATTTAGTCTATTATTATAAAATTATTGTAAAATTTATTAAAATAAAAAATATTTATTTTATATTTTAATATTTTATAGAATAAATTATACTTATATGTTTATGGGGAGAATAAAAATAATTTTTAAAAATATTTTGAAAAAAAATAAAATATAAAAATAATATTTGAAGATAATTGTAGCTAATAGGCATAAAAATATGTTTAGTTATATAAAAATTAATTACCTGTTAAAATTTATTTCCATATTATAATTAAAATTAAAATACTTTAAATTTTGACTCAATAACTCTATTCATTAAAACTATCATAAATATAATTTTTAGACATAATAATTATTTTAAAAATATTTTTATATTTAAAATTTTAAAAATTAATTTAATCTTTTATTTTTTAATTTATAAATTTGACATTGTATCTAACTTAAAATTTCTTGATATAACCTAATACTTGAACACAATATGGTAAAAAGGACTTTATACCAACTTTTACTTGGTATAAGTAGAAGATTCAACAAATTGATTATCTTTATAACATACATTGAATTTTAATATATTCTTTTTCAACTTAAAAAATTTATGTTTGTTTGTTATTATAATTAATATGATATTTAAATAAGACAATAAAAATAGGGATGATGACAGGACAAACCAATCTTGAATTATTGAGTTTGACTCTAACCGCTTCAAACTACTATCAAGCTAGTCACATCAAAACAACATTGTTTTAATGTAAGATATTGAAATGAACTTTGGATCTATCTCTGGATTAAACTTGACTTAAAGTTCAATAAATTAAAACTTAATTTATTAAATTAGAATAAGGTTGAATTGCTAATCTAAAAGGAAAAAAATCAGAAGCTTTCTCCAACCTTAGAAAAATTTAGTTTGAATAAAAAGAATAATGGTCTTAGACTTATGATTCTATTTGAGTTTTAAGTTATACAGAGAAAATTGGTTAACTTAGATCCCTAAGAGGTAAGTCTTAAGAGTCTATGCCCTTTTAGAGATGAAGAGTTTGTGTCTCAACTAGTATACCTGACGTTTTAGCTATAATTATCTTTGTTTATCTTGGAGCTCGTATAGAGATCTGCTTTATTATATTGCAAATGGTTTTCTATCATTCGCATAACCCTCATCTAGTGTTCCTGTGTAATATCAAAGTCATAAGCTTCTTTAGTGACAGTGGTAAAGTTATTATTGATAAAAGTGAGTAAGGAGAACCAAGATAACCATGGATGAAGTTCCAACCTCATTAGTAAACTCAATTCATTTCTATTAAACTCTTTCTTTATGACAATGCCCTTTTGATCTTAGGAAAACCCTCTCTAGTAAAATAGAAAACCTTGTATAAATGACTCACTTACACGAAGCACTAAGATCTATGATACTCATCTACCCTTTTTAGCCCATATAATCTATATCACATATTTAGATTATTTACAAAGAGTATTCGCTCTTTAGTTTCCACATATAGACCTCAACCTAAAAAATTGATCTAGGGTTCTAGATTAGACCAATATGGCTTAAATCCACTTTTACATAATTATATGTAACTCTGGAGTTTTTCTTTAAACTAATTTCTTTATGGCAAAAACAAGGTTACGCATATCTCCATGTAGGCACTATTTGCATGGTCTTAATGTTACATGGAAGAAAAGAGATTCCACAACAACTTGGATTTCTCTATTAGACACAATGTATACACTTAATGTAATGCTTTGATCAACACCCTCCTGACCACTCTTAACAATAGGAGTGTGACTATTGCTTATACTTCAACATCAAACTTGATGATTTGACTCAATCTATAAGACTAAAAGTTCAAATTTAAATTGTTGGAGATGACTAAGATCCTACAACTAGCATGACCACACTTCATCATTATATCATTTATAGATTGTAGGACCATGCTTTAGATCTAAACTTTCTAATCTTACATGAGATTCCTTTTCTATAGTAATAGATATGTCTCAAAATGATATCATAATCATCCAAATTTTAAGATAGTTACCTCCAAAAAAATGGATGAATTAATGCGTATGAAGTGGATAATAAACTACGAAAAGGATTTTTTTACTCCTTATTGTCACTCTATTTATACTACCACTCCTCTAATCTTGAGAATCTTGAAAGATGGTATAGTTAAATATATTTTTAACAATCTTGAGGAAGAGAATCTAGAACCACCCAGAGCCTCTTCTGGGACAATATTTGTAACATCCCATCACCGATGGGAAGGGTAAATTGGTCATTTGAGACGGGTTAGGAGTGTGGAAACATATCTCGGC
>JANIJH010000005.1:70728013-70750654 GCA_024520975.1 Erythroxylum areolatum
TTGATTACTTTTGCAGGGGGAGCTGTGGCATGGCAGTCAAAGTTACAGAAGTGTGTTGCACTTTCTACAACTGAAGCAGAGTTTATTGCAGCAACAGAAACCTGTAAGGAGTTGCTATGGACGAAGAAGTTCTTTAATGAACTTGGTATCAAGCAAGAACAATATCAGCTATTTTGTGACAATCAGAGCGCTATTCACCTTGGTAAGAATGCCTCGTTTCACTCACGATCAAAATACATTGATGTAAGATATCACTGGATCAGAGATGTGATGAAGACGAAACAATTACGGTTAGAAAAGATCCATACTAATGAAAATGGATCAGACATATTAACCAAGATTCTACCAAAAGACAAGTTCGAGTACTCTCGATCAGTAGCAAGCTTGATAGAGCCCTCCATGTAGTCGGGAGAGGGAGATTTGTTAGATATGGGTCCCTCTCACATGGAGGGACTCCATTCCACAATTGTGGCAATCGGTGCCACATGCTGCTTTTGTTGAAGAACTGGAAGAATATGCTGCTTTTGTTGAATATAAGAACATGTTGTTTTTATTGAAAAGAAGAAATGCATCATTTGTTGAAAAGAAGATAAAAGACAGCTGCGTCACGCGATGGAGTGCCTATATAAGGCACTCCCACTTCATACCATCTACACACAACAAAAGATAGAGAGAGGAAATCAGAGCATTGTTTTTGCTCTGAAGTTAGGAAAAATTTTCCTAAAGGGTCGGTAAGTGACAAAATAGTGAGGTTAGTATTTTTAGGTTGGGAAACACCTTGTCAGCCACTATTTTGGTTTTTATCTCTGTATACCTAATATTCGTAATAGTGGAAGTATTATTCTGAGTTTTGTCCGTGGACGTAGCTCAAAATTAAGGGTGAACCACGTTAAATATTCTGTGTCCATTTTGCTCATTTTATTTTTCATTTTTACAAAATACACCCGCTGCGCTCAACACTAACCAAAAAAGCAAAGTTATATGTTAGAATTTCGGTAAACATAATATACTCATCAAAGCATTTGTTGCTCAAGGATGTGTAAATCATTCTTAATCCGCCGCAAACCAATATTTTTTATCAGAACAAAAGATTGGTGTCTGACAACATTACTCTCTAGACAAAGTGTAAACGAAAAAGGAACTATATAGCATTACTCTCTAGAGAAAGTGTAAACGAAAAAGGAACCATCTCATTGCCTATGGAAGCTCCTGCTGGAATGACTGACATTATGAAGACAAATTAGCAGGCTTTTGATGATATTTTATTCCTTTACTTGATTGAATTGTGGTTTGGTTCGTGTATGTCTAGGCATATGCTGACATGTTGCGGGTTTGTTTTGCTTATTACTACTTGTGCACATATTCTGGAAGGCTACTAGTTACTAGTATCATGCAAGACTTAGGAGGGGAGATCGATAGTAGGGCAATAGATTTTACGCCTTTATGTATTTTGAGTGTTTAGTTATTTCCAAGAGTATCTCTTGTTTATACTTAACTCCTTATTCTTTATAAAATTACTGAATTACCAAAAAAAAAGGAATCATCTGCTTTGCTTTGATCATAATAATTGACTAATCTAATTTAGCACGATAATAATAATAATAACAATTCAATAAAAATTTTGCAAGGATTCAATAATAGGTAGCATTATTCTTAATTAATAGACTAATCTAATCCAGCACTAAGAAAATATTGTCAGACATCTGAATTGTCCTGTAGCGCCTGATGGATCCTCCTCCTTACTTGGTTGTCCGTGGGTCGCTATTGGGCGGATGAAGATTTATTGCACCGATCTACAGAATCTTTCTTGTATAGTTTGGTAGTAAAAATGTTTACTACTAACTTTGGAAATTCTGCCCTTCTTATCGTAAATCTAGCGTCTGATGTTTGGATCTTTTTATTCCCCGTGAAGAATAGGACCTCTAGAATATAATGCCTCGATACTGAAATCAATGATGAATTGAAAAAAAAACCCTTTTCTCCGATTGACCCGAGAATGACTGCAAATACCTTATACCTGGCACTGAAAATGACCAGTTGCGTATGGTCGGGCATTTATCATACCAAGACTTTTAGCGCTTAGATATTTTAAGAATGAATGTTCTGATGTGACCATGATATTCCATGAAAAAGAAGCCCTTGGACAACTTGTTCTTGTCCCACAAAAGTAGGCAATATGTTTAACGTGAGTAATGCTTGTGACCCTGTTTTTGCGGTTAATTGTCTTCTTCAATTAGTCTTCCAGCTCTGACTTGGATCGTTCTTGGAAGAGGATAATATTTACCAACTAGTGACGGTCCAAGAGATTAGTGTTAAGCTAATTGTTATTGCTTAGTGATGGATATCCTGTGTGGCTCCCCACACTCCCACAAATGACGATTATGAAGTACAAAGACCTCTCTATATACTTTGCATTTACAGGGAATAAGATACAGCACAGGTATTTCTCGACTAGAGGATATTGGTATTGACTATCAACATCACCAGTGGATATTACAACGTGATAATTGCTACAGTATCTGCTTCACTCCTATCTTTGTCCCACCACCTTCTCCTTTTAACGAAATCTGTTAGCCTCACAGGAGCTGTACATCTATATGTTGAACAGATGATAAACTATGACTTGATTTACATATCATATGGTAGGAAGACATGAGACTCTGGCCATCTACAAGGAAGAAGGATACATTCAAATGTACATCACTCCCAACCCATTAACATCTTCCAAACGCCTTCCTCTATTCTGCTCTTTGGAATAGACAAACCTTCCCCTTCGTTTAGCAAGACTCTATACACCTCAAATTCACGATCTCCAATTATGCGCCTCCTAATTTCAGCCTGAAAATAAGATCACCTTAGATCACGTACACCATTGGAAGTAAGGAAAGGTAACTATGCTAAGAATTGTCAACCTTACGACAGCAACAAACTACAACCTTCGGAAAAATAAACCAAGATACCATAGGCTCCAATAAGAAAGCTGTGAAACATAGCAAGCTAGCAATAGACTCTTAACAATTCAGTAAGGATATAGGGTAGTACCGAAAAAATGCATGTCTTAAGTTGTTTGAGAGCAAGGGTGATGTCATAGAACACAAGAGGCCGACCCTTGCCAGATAACTCAACAGGATTTGCAACTAATAACTCTGTATCAGGACCACGACTGACAACAGCTACCCTTAGAGGACGCAACAGCTCCATCTCCAAACGAGACGATAGTGCTCTCTGCTTGCAAGGGTCAACAATCTTCTTCCCATCAGATTGCACAATAAACAAGTCAATCTCACAGTTCCTTCTTTGTTTTATAAAGAACCGTCCATAAGATATCTGTTTAGACAAGTCGAAAGATAGGAAATAAGGCATCTATTAGCTCCATATCTGTTTAGACAAGTTCAAAGATAGGAAATAATGCATCTATTAGTTCCATCTATAAAAGGTTGAGTAAACAAATACACTGGAATAATTATGCGGAAACTGCAGTCAACAGCAAAATGAGACACCTGCTTATGCATCATTACCTGTATATTATAATCTTTGAAAGTTCTCATTATGTCATATAGAAGACCTTTATGATCTTGGCAGACAATTTGAACAAGTGTATGACCAGGACTCAACGAGTTGTCCATTATGACAGAAACACTTGTAGAAGTTAATGAACTTGGCAGTTCATCAGGCATTTCCAAGCGAAGCATGTCTTCTCTAATTGTTGTTGGAAGAAATGATGATTCCTGTGAACATGCAGTAATTTCAGGACCAACCAATTCTATGTCACAGCTTATCATGGCATCTCCCATTACAATTTTCAACTGGTCATATGTATCTTCCTGTCTCTTATGGGTATGCAGCAACTCCCTGATCAAGACAGAGAAACAAGAAACATTACTTGTGAAAATCACGAGTTCATATTTATAGGACCTGTTTATGGACTAGGATAGGACATAAGCCAAAATAAAAACAGAAATAACAAAAAGACTATAAGAGAATATGAACATGAACAGATAATATCAATTCAAATATCCCAGGTAATATCAATTCAAATATCCCTGCATTTCATCCTACAAGAAAGGCAATAAATAAAAGTCAAAGCAAAGGGGCCACTATCGGCATTATAATTCATGTATTTATTTTCATTTACTCATCCTTCACATATAAAAGCAGATTTTTAAACCCCCCGTTAGCATATTTCTTGAACATGAAAGCAACTTATCTTGTAGGAATCAAATTAACTAATGGAGAGACAAGGACCCTTCAAATACAGTGAGGTACCAGCCCACTATCAAGATTCAATGGATAATGTGAATATTTATGAGATGCCATCTTATATGTCAGTGATATTCGCAAATGTACATAGACAAGCAGAGGTTAAAAGCCAAGTCTTTTGACACCAGAAGAATTTGTACTTATCAATGGTTTTTGTCATAACATTATGTTAATTCACATGTTACATTACACAACAGCTTCAACAGAAGGAAAAGTAGCATAAAGTATACAAAAATTAACCTTTAAGTTTTAGAGGGAAGAAATGAAAACCTGGTATCTGTAACAAAGAAAAGGTCTACCACTCTCCCATCAGGTGTTGTCGATACTTTAACCTTTTTGATATTGAGTTCCAGCTCACAAAGCACTCCCGTAACATCTGAACAAAAGAATTCAACCAAGGTCAGTGGTAATGAAGTTACATTCATTCAGAATATCTAAATCTCCCAATGAAACATTCCCATGGGAAAGCTAAGATGACATATTACCCAGTTTAAGCAATGACTGCATATTGGATGCTATCCCACATGATTCCACAAACTCAAAAATAGACAATTGAAATTTTGTAATCTCACACAAAAACTTTCAGATATAGTGGCTAGGGTGAGGGTTTGATTTCCCAAGTTTCTATTTTGTTTATAGATCATTAATCAAATAAAAACGGGCACACAGTTAGAGATTCCAGAAGAATTACCATGTAAAAGGCCTCGTCTATCATGACAACACAACTTCAAGAGGAATACATCGGGAGGTCCTGGTGGCTCCAATTCTGACCGGTAGTAAGAAATTCCACAAGCCGAAGAGCAAGAAGGGCAAGCCCCTACTAGTCTCCTCTTTAGTAAACCCCAACGAGTTTTTGAGTTGCCAACCACCCAAAACACTATGTAGCACCATTTCCCATCCGTAGAGACATCTACACCAAATCAGAAATCGCCAATACTGACAATCAGAAACCTATTCCCCAGCTGCTTTTGACAAAATTATAGAGGTGATTTATTATCCAATTAGTTTTAAGAGCTAAAGAATGAAAGACCAAAAAAAGAACTTTTTTTCATTTGGATATGATAAATCTGTGACCCATCTTAGTCTTTTAAAGAGAATTTTCTTTTAAGGCGTGAAATATAACAGAAAGCTTAACTACCATTTACATAGTGAGGAAATAGACGAAAGTGCACGGTAAGGGAAAGGCCGTAAGAGAATTCCTGGGCTGAGTCGCAGAAAGGGTTATGGAAAAAGGATAATAGTCGACAAAGTCGAAGCAGCTAAACTGAGAAGTTAAATACTATCAAAATCTATCACTTGCTTACCTCCTCTAACGATGCCGAGACCAAAGAAGAGTATAATACGACACAAATCGCAACCAAGTCCGGTCTTATCAGGGCAATTAACAGTGATCACGCTCGGTTCTCCTTCATTCTCTGATTGACTGATGATTACCACATCGTCGTACGGAATACCCATATCCACTTTCTTGTTGTCAAAGGTTGTCTCTCAATCTTTGCTCTCAAAGACTGAAATTTTCCTACTATATAAGCAAAGCTATTCACGTGCAACTATTTTTAGCTTCCTGGGTTTTTCCAGCTGGCTCTGTTTGAATTGTTGGCGTTTATAGAAGAAAGCACAGCAGAGGCAGTAAAAAAACAAGAGGCAGACGGAGAAGACACTTTCCTCTTTCTTTACTTCTGCTTCACTTGTTTTTGTTGTTGTTTCGTTGTCAAATTTTTATCTTCCCCTTACAATTGTCCGTTCTAACTGTTTGGTTAGGTAAATAGTTGACAGAGGTTGAAAATCTCGAGCACGATATGATCTGACTCTGATATTGGAGACTACGTATGATTGCCAATTTTGTGTTCTTTATTTGATCATCAAACCAAAATTTGTCT
The DNA here is from genome assembly GCA_024520975.1 of Erythroxylum areolatum. Lineage (NCBI taxonomy): Eukaryota > Viridiplantae > Streptophyta > Magnoliopsida > Malpighiales > Erythroxylaceae > Erythroxylum > Erythroxylum areolatum. The sequence continues at coordinate 70,734,154 of JANIJH010000005.1, forward strand.
TGTTTAATGATCGTGACAGAGACTTCAAAGTAAAGCACAAGTGCACAACACATCATATTTACATCACACACATTGGAACTCTTCGCAGCCTAATAATGAAGCCATCAAAATTGGATTTTGTTAAAAGTAGAACTGCACAAGTTCCTGTGAAGACTATTTTTCTTGTCTCGCAGTTAAATTAGAAAATGGACCTTAGAGTGCTACTTTCGATTATGATTAAAAAATTGCGAAAAAAAAGGAAAGATATGAAGATGATGACGTGGCAGATTACTTTATAGGAGTATGACCATCGGTCTTAGACTTGGAAGTCCGATGTTTGAACTCATTTACGGAGAAGTTGGAACTTCAAATTATCGTATATATCGGGATAAGTGGAAAGAGGGAGGCTTATGATATATTTCTATTTAGTTGAAACATCACATCAAATCTTAACATTTATATTCTATCAAATTTTATTTATATATTTATCTCATTTGTATATTATGTTAAATTTACGTAAATATATTAATAAAATTTAATAAAATATGATATAACCAAGTTAACAAAGTTGTAATCCCTCTAAATTTTCAATATCAGAAGCCGTCAGCTCCTGTCAGCCACCATAAACGCGTCCCTATGATCTTATGTGGTCTGCTCACTCTGTCACGTGTTTTTGCCTTGACGGAGATTTCAAGAAAAATAAGAAGACTCACGCTTTGTTGTCACTCTCTTCTGCCATTCTCATCCCCCCAAGCTTGTCCACCCAGCCTAACCCTATCACTCTCCTAACCCTATCACTCTCCTCTTTCTTTTTTCTTATTTGGTGAATTGTTTATCCAAAAATAGGATTTGGGTGTTACTTGTTATGTGAATTTTAAGATCAAGCACAGTTGTTGTTCACGGAGATGATGTTAGGCTAGAGTAAGTCAAGATCCGAGTTTTCTTAGTTATTCGCACGACCAGGCCCCCTGTCTCAAGCAACCACAACAAAGATAATGGCTTAAATCAACCCACGTAACTTGACAACCAAAACATGATGTGATTATGAGAGTGAGTGGGAGTGGCAGATAGAGACTAGGCAACAAGTGGATATCTTGAAAGCTTTCGTTTAGGAACATGTTGCTTTCTTCGTGTAGTCATCACCACTTTAAACAATGTCACTTCGTTAAATGAAGGCTGTGCTCACAGGTTACGACATGTCGTGACGCCACGGCTTTCCGTAATTGGCCAAGCCGTTTATCCCGTTTATTATGTGATTGGTAGGATAGCATTATTATAAAGGAGCAAGACTGCAGTAAAATTTAGAACAAGGCTCAAAATGACGTTCAAAACCTGTGGTTGTAATGTGAAGAGATTACATTAATTAACATTTTCTGTAATTTCTTATCCAACATACGGGTTGGTTTTGCTAATTAGCTTATTTTTATATTTCTTGCTTATTAGAGATAAGTTCCGCGAGGTTTTTTAGTTGGTCTGGTCTATCTATCATTGCTTTATTAAGAGGCAAGGTGAGGTGACATTTGATGACCAGGCTTAAATCTACAAGCCTTGTGTTTGTTGTGGTCTAATCATCGCAGTCCATATACTATAAACTATTGTATTATTTTAACACATGATTAGCAGAGAAGGTCGGCCGATGGAATATGAAAGTGCCAAATAATCCTTGGTTTATCGCCCATTCCAACAGCTTTAAATATCTATGTTGACTTTGTAGAGAAGGACCAAATTGAGATTAAAAGAAAAAGGAAATTGTTGGTTACTGTGGTGGTGTGCGACCTGAAATTGCTGATGGTGGGCTCCAAAGGCAGTAGGTGGGCAAAGATTGCATTCAGATATGCATTTAGGTGCTTCGGCTTTTTGTTTGTTCACTTTTCCCAAACCCTTTTCACATTTATGAATCTGTACAGTGTATATAAAACCAGACTCTTAGGTGAGCCCAAAAGATATTGGAATGTTCAGTCTTTTTCCAATCACTGCTGTTGCCTAAGGAGAAGACCATTTTACATAGGCTTTTTAGTTTAAAATGAAAATTTAATTCTTGAAATTTGGCTATAATATATTGAAATATTTTTTTGTTAAATAAATATTAAATTTATGAATTATATTTTAACGTACATTATACTTTAAGAATATGTCGAAATATAATTGATAAATTCAAAGTTTATTTGATAAAACTAAAGGGATAAGTATACTTTTAAAAAGAACTCGAAGACTAATTATTGTTAACTATATGGAGAGACTCTTAGTAAACTATGTCAGTAACAGATAAAGCTAATCCTCTTTCAACACGTTCGAAGCTTTACACTTTCCTTTTTATTCTGCTTTTGGTCATGAATTTTATTCTTTAAACCCACTAGTAAGGCACTGAAAAGCAAATACATTAGACACTATGCCCAATTCATTTCCTGGCAAACTGAACTTAGTCATATAGGCATATTCTCTCACGGATTCCACCATTGGAGGCCATTACTTGCTGAAACTCTAGTTGCGTATGTGAATCCATCACCTGCCCCCGCAAAGTCTTGTTATATACAGTGTCACTCACCTAGTACTTGGTTTACTGGGTTGTTCTTATCATGTCAACACACGCAACGTTTAAGTTAGCGAACAGCATTCCAAGCAAGTTAGTCTAAATCTAGAAAAGTTGAAGATAAGTTAGCTTTCATTGTCAGAACAGCATTCCAGGCAAGTTAGTCTAAAGCTTGAAAAGTTTTTTAAGTCCAGAGTTGTGGGAGGGAGCGTTTTTGAGGAACTAGCTAGTGTGGCTGGAATGGATTGGTACTGCTCAAGAGACGTAACTGCTTTCACTCAAATTATAGTAATATTGGAAAACAAATGCAAGCATCAGTAGTGTGTTAGGTTTACTACCATTAGTTAGTGAATGCCTTCACATATCTACCTGTTCTTCTTCATGACGCATCTTTCATGTATTCTTGATTCCCAGCCAAAAGCAAATGAATTAAAAAGTTGCTATTCTTGATGTAATTATTGGCATCGTTGCATCAGCACTTGCCTTTTTCACTTTTTCAGGAGAGAGTTTCACTGTTAGTATTATGCTTGAATTTTGATTTTATTTATTGTGTCTGGACTTTTTAAAAAGGGTGTTTAAAATACTAATTAATCCATATAAGCTATAAAGAATTTATATGTTTTTTTAAAATTAGGAAGGATATAAAAAATTTAATTTTTGGTCACGTGGAAATTTCTATGAAGTACAACCCTAGTCCCCATTTAGCACTAATTTCTACGACGACCGCTCAATACTTGCTCATGTTCAAGCTATCAAAGAATGGTCCTAGTTTCTGAGCTGTCTTTCATTTGTCCTTTGCGATAGTGAATGAAAAAAGAGGGCCAATGTCTAAATAAAAATACTGCAAATGCGCAGATAAATACATGGTTCTTGCAAGAGATTCCCCACCTTTCATAAGCTACAAATAGACTTACACCAGGACAACCGGATAAAGCACATGGTCAGATTCAGTAGTCCAGTATCAGCAGCTACGATTAAAGTCATTTTCCTTCCTCTTCCGCGAAAATTACGTTTCATCTGCCAAATAAGATTATTTTCTCTGCCTTGCATGGCATATTCTGATCGAATAGGATGACTTGTGGATCTTTCTTAGTTGAACAAAAATGGCTAGTTTTAACTTAATTTGGAAATAAGTGCCTGTGATCCTGTTGCCTTAAAGACAACTAATGACATGCATGCATGCGCTCTTAAATTCAATGAAACTGCTCAGAACGCCAGCATCATTCTTACGCAGGACTAATGTTTATCCAGTATTCAAGTGATTACTCGCATCATCAGAGGTCCCACCTTAATCCCCTTGGCGCTAGTAACTCCCCTGAAATAATTATAATCATTTGATGAACAGGAATGGAATCTATTTCTCTTTGTGGAATTTCAAGCTCCAGATCATACAGATATGACTTTTATATTCTACTAACTCTCTCTCAAATTACAAAACCTTTGAATATGAGGCTGAGAGTTTGATTCTTAATAGTTGGCATTCTTTTTTAGGAAGTACTCCCCTTTAGTCCTGCTTAGAATCTCCAGTTGCTACAGATTTTGATACAGGAACCTGTTCACTGGTAACACTTTTTTCATCCACCTGCTAAAAGTATAAACTTGCAATTGAAATCCACAGTAATATAGCAGAGAATTGAGAAAATATGGGAAAGAAAATGAACAGAAGAAACAAACAATCTCTTGAGTATTTTGACAGTACAATAAAACCCTAAAGTCTCTAAAACCAAAGGACAGAAAAGGAACTAGAAAAAAAAAAAGGAAACAACAAACTAGTGGCCGGGCGAATCATCTATACACCCTTAGAAAATGAATATACACGCTGATATGGGACCAACCATGACAATTCTACAGTGTTACATTAGTAGTTTATTTCAATTTCCATTGATTTATTTCAAGTTAAATTCTTGTTAATGTAATATTCCACGTTCTAATAAGATTTCTACTTGAACAAGAAACAATTTTCCCATTTAGCTTAAATACTTAGTTTGTTTTCAATTCCATTTCCTAGTTGCATTCCGTAAGTAGCCTAGCCTGTTGGTGAGAAGTTAGCTCCAATGTCAACCAGCTATCGCCTGTAGATTAGTTGATGCTGAATTCAGTCTTCCCTAATTCTTCTTGTTGATATCAATTCGTTTCTTCCTGTTCTCTCTACTCTACTTATTTCTTTCTTACTAAATACTAGACTTTGTCTTACACTACACATATACATAACTGCTCAAAGGCAAACTCATCACCAAGGTCAAGATATAAAAACGCAATAAACAAAAGATATGCAGAAAATTAGGCAAAGCATAATGATATCCAACAACTGTATATCTATTCATGCTCCACAGGCCTTGCACACAGATCAACAAAATATAAATAGTATTTTAAAAATTACCTGCAATTTGCTAACTATGATTTAATGATAGTGTTGAAGGAATTCAAACATTCATAAAATTAATATAAGGCACACAGCTCCATTGTAGGGTACTCAGAATTGAAACTTTTACATCACTCATTTGGACGTTTCTATCTTCTGAATCATTAGGTATAAATTACAATTTTCTATCTGAACATCCTTTGAGTTTCAATATGTCACTCTCCATTTTCTTCTGCCCCTCAATTGTCCTTCGTAAACTGATATTGTCATGTAAACTAGGAATGCACTATATTTCTCTTGCTTCCTTTCCATGAAATATCCCCCTCTTTGGCTTGATTTGAATTTATTTTTTTGGTCTCAAGTCACGGTAGGACAGCACTGCACTGTATTTTTGTTTGTAATATTGGAAACCAATTTGGGTAACCTTTGACTTTCCTCAACCCTTCACCACCCATGTGTGATTTGTACTCATGATCTCTCTGTCATAAACATGCAACAATGAGGGTATCCATTATCCACAAATTTGGGTCATTTACTTCCTTTCTGGCGTCTTTATTCTAAAATTAAGCACTCATATGGTAAGTATGGGCATGAGGACATAACGTCAAAATGAGAAAAGTGCCAAACCAGTCCTTATTTTGTGCACCCTAAGAACACAAAGACACATGCTAATGCCCCTTAGAACTCAAAGCCATCCTATTGCACGTCTGGCCATGTCATCGTTGTGTTTCTGTTACATTAGTAGTACACTTCATGTACAATAGTATGCTTATTTTCTATTAAGATTTCTATTTAAACAAAAAACAGTTTTCCTATTTAGCTTAATTCTTTTCCTAGTTTTTTGGAATACTTTTGCGAAAGAAATTCTTCTAGCCTATAATAGATAGAGGAGCTTGAATTCAATTTAAAGTTTTTGCTCATTGACTAATTCATCTTCCCCTTCCTCTCAATTCTTCTCTCTTATTCTTTTCTACTCTTCGTCTTTTCTCCACTCAGATTCCATCTTTTCTTCTCTATTTCATCTATTGATTTTTATGTTTGTAGAATATGTACTACTTCATACACATACATAATTGTTGAACTGCAAACTGATTACAGAGGTCATGTAATGTAAATACATTGGCAAAGCAAATGATACCTAACATCATATATCATAGAATGATTCAGCCTGACACACAATTGAACAAAAAATTATGAAAAGTATTCTAAAATTTACTTCTTTTTGGAAGTTATTCTAAATTTTACTTGCAATTCACCAATTATGATTTCATACTTGTGTTTCATGGTCAGAGCTCCATTGTAAAGTGAATGACAAAGCTGAAATTATCAAGAACTTTTATAAATTGCTTCTTGCCAACTCAGACATGGAGTAAGATTAAGTATGAAGGAATTTTGAGGGCAATCATGGTGAAGCAGCATGAAGAAGTTAACAGCTTCATCAGTCTTCAAGCTGCCCCACCTCATAGTCCTTTGTGAAGTAGCAAGGCAAGTAACTGGGTAAGTGGCAAAAGTATCCAAGTTTTGATAGAGTTGGGTCACTAGCAGCAACTACTAGAGTTATGAATGATATACTAATATTAATGCACCTGTAAACATGTAGAAAAATGACTCAAAATATATTACCTTACACATGGAATGAAAAAAAAATCCAATAGTTCCAAATATTAGAGAGCATTTCTCTTATTTGACCAATTTCCACAATTAGGTATCTTATCATATTTTCATGTTTCTGGTACATCATTTCCCCAACTAAACAAAAATTTAGCAGGCATATGGAGAAAAACAAGATTGACCTCTTTTCAATTTTCAAAAGATAGAAGTTCCACCCAACATGTTCTTTAAGATAATGCCAATTATTCAACAGGGAAACACCAAAGATGTGCATTCACCTCAGTCAAAACTCAAATCTTTTCAAGAAGATATATTCAACTTAGACACTAATTGGAGAATATCACTCACTAAAAACAAAAAATGTTTCCTACTCCAACTACCACCTGGATAAGTCAGTCTCAGTTTACACTACAGAGATTCAGTTTTTATAAATTCAAAGACCATAAAATATAAGAAATAACTCGCAATTAAACTAACATCGAATTGAAAGCCAGTTACTCACTTTATTGGCGCTCTCTGGTTTAGCTGCAGGCTTATAGGGGCAGGCAGGTGGAGCTCTCTCTGGTTTCCTGTACTCCCATCCAAATAGCGCATAAACTTTCCCCTAACAGAAGATTCATCATACAATTTATACACCGAAAAACGTTAAAGCTGGTAACTTTGACATTGAATTCAAGCATTAACAAGTGGGTGTCCAGAGAAAACCCTCTAACCATGATATAATCGAAAAAAAGGGGCAATAGGTTGACGATTGGGACCAGGAACAGAGGCAATAAACAAGCTATGCAAACCTAACACAATAAAATTTCAGGTCAATAACTATTTCCAATCTGAAACGAACTGAAAACGGAAAAAGAAAGGAAAAGAAACACTTTTTACCATCGTCTTCTGGGATTTTGAGGTAATTGTATGCTTCTATTCTATTCTATAAGTTGGATTTGATTCTATTTCAGCATTTATAGCAAAGGCGAGCGGAGAAATTCAGGAATTCTGATATATATAACTTCTTCTAAAACTTAATAAAGCCCACTCTAAATCGATCCCATGATCAGGCCAGTCCTTTTTCATGAGCCCATCACAGGTTTGAACTAACTCGTGGTTTTTTATGTCATAAACCCATCTATGCAATTGTTAGTGAGAGGATCGATCAAATTCAGACCACTCTCATCCTGGTCCAACCGCCACGACGCTCACTGCTCCTGGTTCGACTTACTCTCTACTCTGCGATCCCACGGCTCGGTCATCTCCGTAGACCCCATTCCTTATCTCTCCAACCCTTCTTCCTACCATCCTCTGCAACCTTCACTACCTCACCTTCATTTCCTTCGTCGACAAGTTCAACACCTCCACCCTCTCTCTTGCCATCTTCGACTGTCGGAGCCTTCTTTTCTTTTTTGTGACACTGATTTAGGGATGAATAATCCGTAAATCCATCAAAAAAATTTCTTCCTAATTTGGAGAAGCTGCTTTTCATTGCTTGCTTTGTGTTCTTCACACAATGAATCAGTAAGAATCTTCCAGGAGCTTTCTCAGCGACCAATCACGGCATGATTTGAATGCAAAGACCGTAGCTTTGTGATGTTTGTTTGCGGTCCAATCAAACAAAAGTTTAAATGAGTTCGGCAAAGCACATGACCCACATTACGCGATCGAGAAACCGCATTCAACGCAAAACAAACAGCAAAGTTCGCAGGCCAAACAAATGAACAAGGGAGAGAGGTTTCATGTAGTAACAGTAGTTAGTGAAGAAGGGATGCTATGATCAAAAGACAGACGCTTTAGAGAGAGTGAAAAGTGAAGTTTTAGTCAGCTTGCACCTAAGTTTTAGACGGCCACCGACAGACATCATGGAGCTGACGAGACTTCCATGGATTTAAGGATAGGAAAGGAGGGCTCCGATGGACTCACTTCGGCAACTGCCTGTTCAGTTAGAAATATGAGACTTACTCAAAATATTAAAACAAATGTTAGAATGTATTTTTCAACAAAATCCAAACAGAAATTTAAGAAAACGAACGGCTTCTACTTTTTACAACATTAAGATTGTTTTCTGAATATTACTGAACATTTACTAAAATTTCGTTCAAATTTTTCAATTGAAGAAGTCCCTTTTACTACAATACAACACATTATGAATATCGAAGATGATCACATGTTTAGGGGTATCCGCGAGTTATTGTGGGGTTGAAAAAAAAAATCCCTTCTACCATGTTACAACACATTATGAATGTCTAGAGATGATCACATGTTTAGTGGGCATCAACAAGTTTCTATGGATGGCAGTAACAGGATTGTATGCTTTTTTCTCCTCTTCTTATGCCGCGAGACAAACTAATGAGCAATGACGCCATCGCAGGACGTGTTAGTGCAGCGACAAATAGGTTTACCAGTGGCTAGCCAGCCATTGTAGCCATTTTCCAGAACCATAATGTTCCTAATTCCCCCGTCATCATTCCGCTCCTCAAGATAATTGGCAAACATTCTAGCACAATTTGGGCCTCGAACCTGCAGAAAATTTTTTTTCATTAGCTCCTGATGCGAATCAATCAGAATGCCATAATGAAAAGATTTGCACCATTAAGGAGGGAAAAGAGCAGGATCCATTTCGAGCAATTACCAAATCTATTCTACAACCAGACTAGTTCTCCCTCAACATGATAAACTGGTTTACTAAGCCCCACAAATGATATGGTAAAGGATGGATCTGCAGTGAGCTCGAATGCATTTTGGAATTAGAGAAAAGTGATACTAAATCTAACAAAATGGTCAATTCCTATGAGATGCAGCTTGATTAATGAGCACACAGAATGCAAAGATCAAAGTACAAGCGAAATGGCAGAGAATAGAATCTGCAATCACGTGAAGCTAAAGCATGTGAAGTCCCATGCATTGAAGTTCAACAAATCTTTACTGACCACATGAAAAACAACGGAGCACGCATCATAAAATTCCAGAAAAGCAGGCACATCTACTTACTCAATAAGACCAGTTTCCTAAGGCAGATCAATTGTACAAGTTTTGAACTACATACTTGGTTTTATGAACTGTTTTTCAATTCCGATCAGCTATCTACTGAACCAGCTTAAGGCCAATTCCAGCAACAATCATCTTCTCCCTCCATTCTTTTAATGGTGCAAAAATCAGTAATTGGACAGAACGCATTCCAGCATCGGGAAATAATTAATGCCAAAACTAATGAGCTTCTGAACAATGTTCCTTTAATGAACTTACTTTGACAGTTACAAAATGAACAATTAATTTCCCTAAACAAGCTCAATCAGGCTGACAGCACTAATACAACGTAGATTTGCCACTTGTGACTTATCTAGTTGATTTTCCTCCCCATAATCAGAAACTTTCCAAGAACAACTGCTGAGTGGATAACACATCCAATCTTGTGACCTAAATAAGCAGATGGTTAAATTAAGTTTCTGCCCGGACACATTGAATCTACAGATGCACGTCTATGCCATAAATGACCAAGATAGATGGAGTATACCACACAACCCCAAATCACGAAATCAGGTATAGTTATTTGTTTACAGACTGTTGAGCATCTCCTAAAACAAATAGGATGGCACTACTAGACTTTTCTAGGTAATAGACCATTTCTTTCAGTTACATCTTCTAGTGGACCCTAATCAAAGAGGCAAAAATTTTCAAGTCCAGCGATTTGACCTTTTCTCTTCTCCGATGTAAAACATAAATTCACGCATCTCGTTGCAGTTATCGATCAAGAACAGAAACTTAGCACCAAAAGAAAAAGAATAGGAAAATCACAAACCTGACTTAGAGCGCAATGAAAGACGAGGGTATCTTTCCCTTGAACATCTTGAACAAGATTTGACATCCTATTACCGAAAGTCCCACTCGGGTAGTGCAGCGACCCAGGTATGTGCCCATCATACTGCCTCTCGTGGTCTCTTTACGAAATTGCGCAGTTAAAGAAACCAACAACCATAGTCAACAAATCTTTGTTCATGTAAAAGAACCAAACCTCTAAATACAAGAGAACCCTGAACTGGATTTCTGTACCTGACATCAACAATGGCGACATTTGGGCGACACCTCATAGGAAGAAGCCGCGTATCTGTAATGTATGTGACGGTACGAGACATGGGCACGCCTTCTTCGGTCTTTCTTAGTCTGAAGAAATTGAACTTGAAACACATACTCGGTATTATACCAACCCCAATTGCTTTGTACTATACCAACTCCGATCGTGTGTTGCTGGTTTCATGGGGAAAATATTGATCCCGCCAAATCCAACGGTCAGGATCTCTCAAAAGTCTACAGCATTCCATCGTAACTGACTAACTGCTCCGTCAAGATGGAAGACATTCTGCCGTAGTTGAGCGTCCCCCTTTTGCTTTTTTGGTAAGCAAACGATTTTTTTTTTTTTTAATTTAAAGAGTGCTGATTGATGTCATGTAAATCCAATCCGCGAAAGAAAGAGGCTGTGATGCAACTAAAGGCTAGCCTGCTTAACTCATACATATTCTCGTAGTAAATCAATTGGTTGTTAATCTATAATATTATCATTTATTTAATAAAAAGTATTCTTTATTTTTGTATATTAAGTAAACCGCATTTGATACTAAAAATAAAATCTCTAGAATAATTACTGTGTAATTAAAATTATAATAAAATTAAAATTATAATATTTAATTTATGTTTACGTATTGTTTCTAAATATTCCTTGTTGTAATTTCATCAAGACGAGCATTGTTAATACAGTACAACTAGCACACATTATGTTTTTTTCTTATAAAAAAATAAATGATTTCATAAATTAAGATATGAAAATATTTAAACTAATATATGGGTGATTATTAGATAATAAGTCACTTAACTGACTCAATTATGAAAATTATGAATGAAACATTACTTATATCTTCCTCGATTTTCTTATCATGATGGTTGTATAATTGATCCTTAGGTTTAAGATTACCAAGGTATCTCGTATAAGAATTATTGTCTTTTGATGCTACTTATGAAAAATCCTAGGATTTATAATTCAGTCGGTAGTAATTAGACACAATATGAACCATATGGAAATAGTTGAGTAAGTCAATAAAGGATTCGTCACTATAAATTAATTAGAGATAATGTTTTACTGTTCTTGATTAGCAACGATTTATGAAATTCTTTAGCCAAAGTAAATTGACATTTGAAATGGCATTTTTAAATATCAACTACTAATTAGTACGAGCGAACATGATTGAATGAAAAGAGTAGACACAGTATGCATGCTCTATCCAACTGGAACATTGGATGACGAAAAAATTAAATTATACATCATAATCATATATGGACATGTTAAGTCAAACCACTTTGACATTTATGATATTTGGATGACCATGATATATTGATAGACGTCAATCTTAATCTATGATTATAAATTATTTAATTGAAAAATGAAAGATTAATTAAAAAAGTTTTAATTTATCTAATTCTGATTATAAATTAGAATTATAAGTTATAATCATTGTTAATGTATTAGGAATCTAACGGGTTGCACATTAAAGAGCAGTTTATGAAGGAAAAATCAATTTTAATTAAGTTGTACTTAATTATAAAGTTTGAGAAATTTTGCGAATCAAATATAAGATATTTGATTTTATTAAAGTTAAATTAATTATAATTAATGAAATTTAATTTAATAAAAATTACAAAACTGTAATGGTTTTTCTATAAATAGAAATAAACACCAAGGAGCTAGACTTCTACTTATTTCTATCAAAAGTTGAGAAGTTGTTCTGTGATACTATCAGATTGAACAATTGAATAACTCGTAGTTGACCAATCAGAAAAGGTTTTAAAGGATTTCAACCTGGAAAATGAATCAGGTATGATTTTATTTTACAATTCGTGTTTATATTTTATTCAAGATATTAAATTATCAAGATCCGTACAGAAACTGTAGAAATTTTTTTTCCACTGCGCCCGTGATTTGATCACAATCAATTTCCAACGGAAGGTTGAATTTTGCACTTCATCCTCAAAAATGGAAATAGAATTAAGGCAGTTAGAGTTTTAAGAAAACAATCTGGATATTGTGTTTGTAAATTTACGCATGGTGTAAGCGGTGATAATACTTCTTCTCTGCTTAAAATTTAAAAATAAAACATTAAATTTCTTTTATATCTGTATTAATGACTCGTTACATGTCTTACGTAATACATCAATTTAGTACAGTAAATAATATATTAAAATAAAATTTTAATTTTTATATTAATTAAAATAAATTAAATGTAAAACTAAAATTAAATCTCTAAAAATTTCTTGAATTTTAAACAATTTCTTATTTTTTAACAAGAATTTGTTCCGAGTAAAAACACACTATCAACATAATCCCTCTCAATTCTTATTACCTTATAATCATCACCAGTAAAATCATATTCAAATGTCTTAATGCAAAGATGAATATCTATTCCAAGTTTTAAAATGAGTGATGTTGCAGTTCTTTTAGATTATGTTAGACCCTTATGTCTAAACTAGCATATAGGCATTGCGCAATTGCGCAATGATAATCCATACGAGTATAATGCCCACATAATTTAAAATTAAAGTGCATATATATATATATTATGTTTGAATGAATGTTTTGTAATTTAAAACTTTGTGGGAAAACATACAATTGTGTAATTGTGGATAAAATTTTGTCAAAGAGAAGATGTCAAAATATACTAGTTAGAATATTTAAAATGAATTAATAAAATAAGTAAGTTAAAATTAATAATTTAAAAATAAGAGAATTTGAAAATGTATAGCAACGAAGAAATTAAAATGATAAATGGATGAAATATCTGAGCAAATATTGTGAAATTTATATAGAAGAAAATATAAAATAGATTAGTAATTGTGAAATATGAATTTTTAAAAAAAAATTAAGAGAATTGGAGAGTATTTATGAATATATTATATTACTAATGGTTAAAGAATATTGTTAAATATTAAAATATATGGAAAGGAAAGATGCCGGCATCTAAGTGAGAGAGAAGCATTTTTTAAAAAGGAGAGAAAAAAGTTTTTAAGTAGCACAAACAACCATTTCTTGATAAAATTAAATTTAAGTGAAACAGAATAGAGGATACCTAAACAAGAGTTTAGTGACTCTTTTCCCCTTCCTCGGCGGTTTGTTATGACCAATACCAGCAAATAGGTGCAACAACGTTTTTCCAGCGCAATAATAATAAGCAAGCCAAATTGTTTAACTTTTGGAAAACATTGGGAGAAAATTTCTCAAACAAATGGAAAAGACAAACTAAAATGAATAAACCCTCAAAACCTGTAAGAGCTATTTATTGACCAACCTTAATCGGCTTTTTACTTTAGTCATAATACTCAAGTATATGTATATTTTTCATTAAGATTTTCAAATATCAAAAATTGTAATATATCAGTAGATACAAATATCAACAAGTATTCTAACACAGATATGCACTTGCCACCAACACAGTTGTATGTCTACAAATGCACAAATAATTTCCATAGCTCATGCATATATAAAACTAAAAGATGCATAAACAAATAAAGCATCAAAAAAATTCAAAGCAATGTCAAATCTTACCAGATGTAATGGGTAAGTCATAAGCATCAAACAAAAAACATGCATATCTGCCAAGAATCATAAGCAGTAGAAGAAGTTGAGACTAATTAAATAAAGAGTCATCAATAAATGCTGTAAATAAGACAAAAAATTGTTGCAACTTTTGGAGCATAATCCTCCTTAACATACGATCTCAAAATTCCAACTGCACTATCTACCTCACGTAACTCTTTGTGCATGCATTCAAAAGCTAGTGTTTGCCTACAAACATCACTTGCCAAATAATAAGTCTCATACCAGTATGATATTGAAACATCCAAAATTATATTCACTTAGTAAATAACAAATGATTTTTACCATTTTTTCTTTATCGACAAGAGTGTGTGATGAGCTTCCTTCAGCCAAAAGCCTAGCTATTATTGACATTTTTCATTTCCAAGTGAGCATAACACCGGTCTTGAACACTGACTACTGCGATTGTAAATCTACCTACACATTGAACAAAAGAAATTATAATAGTTAGAACTATTAACATCATTCAAAAGTAAACGATTGCATCAACCAAAATATATACAATTAAACCTCAAAGTTAGGAAGAAACAAAGACCCCCGACAATAAAATCACAGAGGTTACAAAAATATATACAATTAAATCTCATAGTTAGTAAGAAACAGAGGTCGCCATAGCGACAAAATCACATAGGTTTAACTTTGAGAAATGATTATCATGCAATCCAACTCAAATAATCATCCATTATTTCAAAAATAGTACCAATATGAGGGTAAGAGGAGTTTTTTGTAGAGAAGAGAGAGGAAAAAGCTTTCAAGAGGAAGATGTAAGCTAACATATTTTAGCAGCAGCAAGAGCAATATTTCTATATTCGACTTCAGTGCTTGATCTAGCAACAGTAGATTATTTCTTAACACTCCAACAGATGAGGTTAAAGCCAAGAAAAATATAATAGCCAAAGCTAGAACGACGATCATTAAGATAGCCAACCCAATCAGCATCACAATAGACCTATAAGGTAAGAGAAAAAGTTTGGGTTAAATGTATACCTGAAGATGGTGTAGATCGGAGTAGTAGAGAATTCGTTTCACCACGGTCTATTGAATGCTGGTAGGACATTGTAGAAACTGAGAAACTTTGTAGATAGCAAATTGAATGTCAAGGAAAGTAATGCAAAGATATTGTAGATCACCAATTTAATGGAGACAAAGTGAAGTTCATGAAGTTTTTGATTGAGGTGATGAAACCAAGCACGTGGGGCCTGTTTGAGATCATAGAGAGTTTTTGAAGGCAACAAACATAAAAAGGATGAAGTGTATCTATGAAGCTAGGAGGTTGAGTCATAAAGACTAGTTCTTAAAAAGTGCCATTAAAGAAGGCATTGTTGACATCGAGTTGACGAATTGGCCAATTTTTAGAGAAGGCAATAGCAAAGATGAGACGGATGGTAGTGGATTTGACAACTAGGCTAAAAGTATCTGTGTAATCTATATTAGGAGTCTGATGATAGCCCTTGGCAACATGACGAGTTTTATAGTGATCAAGAGATCCATCAAAATTTTGTTTTACGCGAAAGACCTGTTTACAACCAACAACATTGGCATTAGTGGCGGAGGGACAAGAGTCTAAGTTTTATTACAATAAAGAGCTGTGAACTCGTCAAGCATGGCCTGATGCCAATGCAGAAACTTGTTGGCTTGAGTGAAAGAAGTGGGATTAGGATCATTAGGAGTCTGTATGTGGGTAAAGTAAGTGACATAATCAGAGAATGTGTGAGGAATATGAGTTTGATCACAAGTGTGAGTGACCATGGGATGATGTGGGAGAGCGGGTGGAGAGGAAAGAGGTGGTGAGGGAGAAGAGGTTCGAAGTAGAGACATAGGTAGGGGTAAGGAGATGAAGGATGAAGGCCCTGAGACAGGAGAGGGAGAGGAACAAGTATAGGAAAATTCGGTTTCAACAAAACAAACATGACGAGAAATATATACTTTAGAGGTGATAGGTGTTGGAGCCCGTTTCCGGAGCCCAACATCGGACATGAAAGCGCGGTGCTTGGTGCGTGAGGTGAAACATATAAATTAAAAGAAGAAAGAAAATCCCTCGGAAGCACAAGGGGGGCGTTGTCGCGGCGTGTGATGTCTCGCCGCGGCAAGCGAAGCAGCACTCACCGCGGTGAACCCAACACGCAGCTTCACCGCGGCGAGCACACGGCCTCGTCGTGACGAACGCCTCCTTCGGCCCACCGTGAACAAACTTGAAACTTTCTCTCATTTTATTAAATCAACCCATCCCAAAACTTAACAACATACACTCAAGCAAACTTCTAAATGATTCAATGCGAAAGAGTTGGAACAAAAACATCTATGTCTCATTAATAACCAAAGATGAGTTTTACAAAGCTTTAATAACATTTCAAACCAAATTACAACCTTTGAGTTCAAGAGCCAAAAATACAAA
>JANIJH010000005.1:70757540-70768744 GCA_024520975.1 Erythroxylum areolatum
TCGCTCGCCGATTGGCGCGTGTGTCGCACGCGCGGGCCGCTGCCCCGCGCACCTAGCGCTATAGTGATGTTGGGCGCGTGTGCCACACGCGTCCGACGTTCTCCTTCGCCTCCGATGCTGGAAGAGATTTTTGACGTCCCAAGAGCCCGTTTTTCGCTCCGTTCGGCCCGTTTTCCGTAGCTAGCCTTATGTATACTACTTTTATGCAATCAATCACGCAAAAAAGCTGAAAAACGAATCAAAAACAACGGAAAACCCAAAAGAGATAAAAACCGAAAAACCTTCGTTTCCGGTAATCCGATCACGTAACCGCTCTGATACCACGTTTTAGTACGTAGAGGAGACCTTATTATGTACCCCATAATCACGTGAAAGGATAAAAAACGAAGGTAATGCGGAATACTTGGATTTGGTTCCATCTCGGATTCTGATGCCGATTTCGAGCTCCAAACGTCTTTGAATCTCCCGGGTCCTTTAGTAGAAAGCGCTCACCGACTCACAGGCTAAGCCTTTCTACAGTTTCCTCAACGTTCCAAGCTTCCTTAACGGGTCAGGAACTTTATGCTCCTGAACGTTCTCTTTATGCTTATGAGTAACTGCAGGAGACCTAACCTATATATAGCTTCCATATCAGGCTTCCCCATCACAAGGTCGATATGGACCCGGTCCACACTGATCGAGACCCATTTTCTACCCGGACTTCGACCCATTAATTTAGATCATTTATTGGGTCACTTTATTATCTTTATCCGGATCAAATGGCGTAACTTAACCGGTAATTTATTTAAAAACTAAAATTGCAATTAATGTTAGTCCAACTTCAGAGACATTGATAAAATTGTCCTTTGGGGCAAAAAATGTCTAACAACCATTTCATTTTAAATCTTCATACCAACACTAGAATGTCCAATTATTGGTCCTATTTGTACTTGTATTTCCATATCAATACCAAGGGATAACGAATTTAGAGACAAAAAAGAGGCTTGGGGAGAAATGTCTACGTAGTCTTAAATTTGGTATAATATCCTTCATATACAGTTGGTAGGAGAATGTACACTCGTACCATTTCCACTAGTTGATGAATCAAAATGGAAAGTTCTACTTTACTCTAGTGCTGAAGACAAATAGCCCCGAGTGGCAGTTTGTCACATTATTCATTAGGAATGCATTGAACTAAGCTTGCTGGTAATCATAGGAGGTGTAAATTGGAAAATATGGCAAATTTATTAAAAAACATGCTTCAAATTTTTTGGGTTTCCACAATTTAAGTCCACTCTATTAGGTGCATCCCTTTGTTTGCGGTAAACAGGAACTATTTTGTGAGGCATAACATAGTGATGTTTGATTTTCATATAATCTGTTTCTTCGAGGATGTGTATGTAGTATTTTTGGGTTTTGACATATTCCGAAGCTTATATTGCCATCTTTTAGGAAAAGCATTGTTTGTTACTTTGAAAAGGTCTAGGTAATAAAACTCATTTTTAAATTGTCAAAATATTTTGAAAATGTTCTTTATAAAAATTTTGCTTTTAAAAGATTTTTTTTAAACTTGCAAATCATTTGAAAAGTTTGTTGATAATTTTTTTTAAAGGTTTTGGTTTATGTAAAGCAATATTTCTTGTTGCATTTTTAGCAACCATTTTTTCAAGAATTTGCTTTTGTGGACATTCGTCAAGTGAATCCCTCATAGTTAATTGTTAAATCTAGGGTTGTTGAAAGACGATGTTACCACTCAGAAATTTCCACCATATTATATGAGAATGAAGCATCACCTTGGCTTTTTGTTAGGAAGGTAACAATTTTTTCTTCTTTTAATAGCTCTTTTCAGGTTTTGACTAGTTGCACCATTATGGGCTTTGATGGAGATGGTCCGACATAGTTAGGGGATGGGCTCACTTGACTTTTTGGGCTTTTAGTTGAGGCTTTAGAATGATGTTTTTGCTTTTGAAATCATAACGTAGATTGTAGAAACTCTAAGGTTAAAAAAATCAGCGATAGAGTTTGCTTCACCTTCAATAAATTCAATATCAAAATCAAATACGCTCAAAATAGCTTGCCATTTTATAAGCATTTATTTTGAAGCTATATTTTGAATATCTTTTAATAAAACTTCTTTTGCAGAGTTGCAGTCAATATAAAGCAAAAAAAATTATTTAATAATTCAACTTGAAATCTGGAAATGCACACAACCATGGATATAATTTCTGTTTTAATTGTCGAGTGATTACTTTAAGTGGGATTCTAATGTCCCAATGCGAACTTCACAATTCGTTCTCTATCATTTACCTTTTGTTTTCCGTAACCTAGATCGAAAGCATTCATTTCTATAGTTTTGAAGGCATTAGGATAAGCTAACTATAAGATGGAGATGTCTTTGATCATCTCTTTTATTTGTTTCACTAAGCTGGTGTGTTTCTCAGACGATGGCTTTGGATTTTCTTTCTCAACTTACCCTGGAGAGGCTCATAAAACTTATTTAAGCTAGTATAAAAATCCACATCATAGTTTAGGCTTCCTAAAAACCTTTGCAACTTTTTTTTTTAATTAGGGATTACATTGGGAAGCTTGTTGCTAGAAAGCTAGCCTTGGTTTGGAAAAGGCTAAGTTTGGTTTTAACACTACTAATTGTTTTTTTTTCTAATGACATGGATGAAAGTCTTGATGTATTTAAAATATTGCTCTGAAAATGAGGAGAATATCAAGACAACATCAATACAAACAATACATAATGAAAAATAAGGGGCAAATATCTCATTCATGATTCTCTAGAATTTATAAAAACATTTTTTAATTCAAAAAGCATCACATTCCACTCATACTGACCAAATGGGAAAGCAAAAGCTATTTTGTACCTATCCTTAGGATCTATTTGGAATTACCAGAGTCAAGATTTCATGTCAAATTTCTAAAAGACTTAGGCATTGTAACAAATCATTGTCACTTTTTCTACATATTTGTTCTAGCTCTTTGTTCATTTGGATAGGTATAGCTTTAGTTAGGATTTCTTAAAATCTTTTTCTTAAGGAAAATTCATAATATTTGTTTCCTATTACAAAATGCATTAGGCATATCAGAACAGATTCCATTCTCAATATGTTTTTTGTTTTGTTTGTTCATATTGTATTTGGTTTTCTATTCTTTCTGTTACATATCATTCTTCAAATATCTCAATTGTTTCTGTTTTTCACTAATGATATTGGCCAATTGGTTTTTGTAAACGGAACATGCTTTGTTTAAATTAATATTCCTAATTTTGATGTTTCTATGAAAGGAAAGCACAATTTCTTGTTATTGATTTTTTATTGAAATGCTACTATGAATCACTATGTAAGGGTTAATAAGTTTCATTAAATTGGTTCCTAAGATAATTGTATGGTGTATATCATCTATAATCACAAAAGGATGTTTTGAAAAAAATTCACCTCGGTAATTATAGGCATCAATTTTGTGGTTTATCCTAAGTTTTGAGTTGTTGGCAGCTTTGTGTCATTAATAAAGTCTTTGCTTACGTTAAGAGTTGTCCTAATCAATTATTTTTTGGATGTGATCTTAATGGGAACGAATAGAAAATTTTTAGGTATTTTTTTCGATGTTTTTGAGCTAGAGTTTTTTATTGATTTCGTCATTTGAATCACATTCTTCCTTATTGATCTTTTCCAGCAAGTTTTTTAATAATTTTACTATCCTTTTTTATTTTTGTTTGAGGGTTTTCAATTTTTGTTTTTATCATTGTAATTTCTTGGTATAGGCTAGAAAGGGTTGATTATGAGTTTTTGTTTTCCTTGGCTTTGTCTAAAATGTTGGTTAAATTGTAGGGTATTATAGGATGTTGAAGGTAAACTTTGATTAGGGGTTTCAAAGGATCTTTGTAATTTTTACAAATATTCCTTCCGTAACTAGGTTCTTAAATGTGATTTATTATTTCTAAAAGGAATTTTTGTCTTTAATTAACATAATTTCTTGTTTTCTAATTCCAAAGGGGTCATTTCAAAAGTTTCATCATCACTTATTGAGCTATTTTTCATTTCCAAATTCTTCATCAAAATATTTTTTAGAGGACTCTTTATCAAAAATCATCAAGGCTAAAATTTTTTCTAATATTTCTCGATCTAGGTCTAGGTTTTGGATTTTTCTATTGATCCTATAGTACCTAGTTATGTGACCTTTCTTATTGCACCTATTACACGTAATGTTTTTTAGTTTTGATGTTGAGGGAAAGTTTTGGATTTTGCTCACATATTTCCCATTGGGTATGGGTTTTTATAGAATTTCCTACATTTTTATATATGAATTTGATTCTAGATTTGTTCCTTGGGGTTTCGCTATAGTCTCTATAAGGTCTTTTTCTATTACTTTGGAAGATATCAAATTTCTTTGAGTGTAACTAATAAGTTCACCAAAAGTTAATCTATCATAAGGAATTTGGTTATTATGGGGTTCGCTAATTTTGTTTCTCACCTTTTCATCTAACAGAGGAGGTATTTGCTAAAAACTTCTCCTTATAAAGGATCACTCTTGTTAAGAATGTATCTTTGTAAAACTTAAGATTAGAAAGTTTATTTACCTAAACTTGGACAAAAAATTCAACATATTTGTCTTTTAAATTTTAATGGTCTCCTATGAAATGTAAAGAGATTGCTAAGCTCAATATAAGAAATGCATCTTGAATGGGTTCACTATTTTCATGAAAAATTGTTTCATCTTCTTTATTGACTCTGACAACTTTAAGAATATCTAATCTTTAGGATTCGATTAGGTGGTAATCCCACAAAACTTTCAATTGTTCACAAAATATGGCTATTAAGAGTTCAACTATTCCATGGTTAGACGTTCTAATTGGTTCTATAAGCATTAGCAACCACTGTCATTTGTTTACGTATATTTTAAATGTTGTATTTGGAAATACCATATATATTCCATTATTAGACATAAGAAGCATTATACCTAGTCTATTGCAAGACATTAGGTTTTTTATTTATATCTATATCAGGGGAAATGAGTTTTAACCAATGAGGTTTTTGTTTCCAACGAAGTTTGTTCACTATAGGAGAAGAATGTTGGAGGCTTTTAGTTTCAATATTTCTTTCTTGCTCAATTATGTTCACTTCCTGGGAGTTACTAGTTTTGATCCTAGTTTGACTACTTTTGGATAATGTTCAAAGTTTGAGATGTTGAGGATTTTGGAGAATCAAAAACTATGTTTTCATTAATCTTATTCAATTGATTTTGGATGACGTTGAGGAATTCTTCATTATTCATTTTCCTATATTCCCACACCTTGTTTTCGATTAATAAGATTTGCATAAATCTTATATTGTTTTCTTGGGCATAAATCTCAAACCAATCAAAAAAATAAGATTTGCAATTATTAACAAAACCATAATATTTTTCTTGAATTTGTTTTCATTGTTCTAAAAAGTTGTTAAAAAATTACAATATTTTTTCTTTGTTTTCTAAAGAGTAAAATCATTATGAAAATATTTGTTTTCCACCTCAAAATCTTTTTCTAACACATATAGCTCATTATTCACATTTTCGATTATTAAAGAGAAAGTTAGAAATGTTGGGAGAGACTGTGGCTCACTATTTTTATAGAAGGGTTATGTAATGTTTTGTTGTAATCAACTTCTCGAAAGCTTGAAGATGGGATATTAGATATTGAATGCCTAGGCAAGTCTTTACTAGGGATATTGATCATAAATGGAATCTTAGGGACTCTTCCTAGGTCAATGGTTGATGTTAAAACAATATCATTAAATATTTATCTCATAGATTTTCTATTAAAAGATAGTTTTACCTTGCCGTCTGGGTATTGTTTCACCTCTTTGATTTTGTTGATTGGACTCAAAGGTATTTGCGAACTTGGATCTACTGCACCCTTAAGTATGCATTCCTCGGGCAAGTTGATGCCCTTCCACTTTATAGATTTTGAAACTACAATGTTGGAATCTATTAGATCATTTTGTAAAAACAAAAGTTTCATCTTTTTGACCATGAATTAGGGCATTTAAGCCAAATGTGACGTTTGTGGCTCTGTAATGGATTTTGTAAATCAAGGCTACATGGATGGATCCTATGTTCATTTTGTAATTGAGGGTTTTAATTTACAAAACTAAGGAAACTAAAATGTTTTTGTCCCTAACGGAAATCATTGGTTTGGATAGCAATTAAATAATATGAGACCAGTGCAAAGACTAGATTTTATAGAGCTTACCAGAGAATCATGAAAGTCATAGAACCTAGCGTCTCGCAAAACCTTTAATATGGAAATGTTTAGTCCTTCTTTTGTAAGCAGCGTCACTCCCACTTATACTAATCCTGTATGGATGTATTTAAACTCATTGAGTTTTGGGTTAATAGATGGATGGTTTCAAAGGTTTTGAAAGGGGAATATCAGATCCTTTAATTTTAATGGTGTAATCCACTTCTTGGAAAAGTATAAACTTTGATTGTTGGAAATTTTGATCTTGTTGAGCCTTAGGAATTTTCCAATTATCTATAGACTTTTCAAAGTTTTATATTATTGTCTTATCATTGTTCACAATCTTATCATTAGTACCAATGGTGGATGCATTAAAGATAGATTTAGATCCCTTAAAGAAATCTATTATCTAAGAATATCGATTATTTCAATTATGAATAGTTTAAACTAACAGACTTACATCATTTGGATCAAACTACTGGGACCACCTAACCTCAGTGAGTAAAATTCGATGGACTTAAAATAATATAGTCAATATTAAATCCTTACGCTCTGTAGGACACTTGGCCCTAATATAGGTTTCTAAAACACTATATTTATAATAAAACCATTATACCTATTGAGAGAACCCTATAATTTGGCAACAAGTTTCCCAATGTAATCCCTAATAAAAAAATATAGTTGCAAAGGTTTTTAAGAAGCCTAAACTATGTTATAGATTTTTATCCTAACTTAAATAGGCTCTATAAACCTCTACATTATAATTTGAGAAAAAAAAATCCAATGCCCTAGTATGAGAAACACACCAGCTTAGTGAAATAGATAAAAGAGATGATCAAAGACATCCCCATACATATCGGGGCAGATTCCCACTCAAAGCAACTTCTAAATAATTAAAAAAGAAGTTATATTCATTCTTTTGTGGATTTATAAATTTCAAGGTGAATTACTAAATCAAAAAATTTTGCTTTGATGGACTGTAAATCTACAAAAGAAGTTTTATTAAAAGATGTTCAAGATAAATAAATTTTTACAAAATGGCAAGCAATTTCAAGCATATTTGATTTTGATATTAAATTTATTAATGGTGAAGCAACCTCTACCTCGATTTTTTAACCCGAGAGTTTTTGCAATCCATATTATGATTCTAAGAGCAAAAGACCACAATTATGCAACTGGTCAAAACTTAGGAAAAGATACCAGAAGAAGAAAAAATAGTTCCATTTCTACCAAAAAGCCAAAGTGAGGCCTCATCCTCATTTAATATGATGGACATTTCTGAGTGGTTAAAACATCTTTCAAAAACCCCAAAATTAACAGTGACTTTGAAGGATTCACTTGACAAGAGCCCACAAAAGCAAATTATTTCAAAATTGGTTACTAAAAATGCAACAAGAAAAATCACTTCACGTAAACCAAAAAAGAAATTGTAGCAATAAACTTTTCAAAACATTTGTAAGTTTCAAAACAAAAATCTTTTTAAAGTAACTTTTAAAATAAAGAACACTTTAAAAATATTTGATGATTAAAATGGGTTTTACCACCCAAACCATTTCAAAGCAACAAACATTGTTTTTCCTAAAGGTTGATACTATAAGCCTTAGAATATGTCAAAACCCCAAGAATACTATATTCACATTCTTGAAAAAAGAGTGTGAAATCAAACACCATTATATTAAGCCTGATAAAATAGTGTTAGTGTCTTTATTTTCTATCTTTTTGTGTATTAATTTTCTTTCTTTTTAGGTTTGAAGTTATATTTAATAGAAATTAATCTTATTTTATATCAAGTTGTATTTTGGAACCAAATAGAAAGAACTGCGAACATTTTATAACAAAAAGAGCTGAACTAGGCGTTGAGCCTAACTAGACTTGGCCTTGTGCAGTGATACCTATGTAATAGCCAACAGTAGTGTGTTTAATGCATTAAAAGCAACCCATGCATTTTACTTAAAAATGCACAATATCAGTGTAGGTTTTTTTTTTAAAAAAGAAGAGAACAGTGACAATGGACCAATGAAGTTTATTTCTCACATCAACACAACAGTAGTGTAGAACAGAAGAGAGAGGGGTGACGACTTAAGAAACAAAAAAAGGAGAAGAACATGTCCATGGAGAAGAACAATGCCTAGCAGAAGAAGAGAAAAATCAAGCAACAAGGATGACTGTTGGATAGTAAACAAAGAAGAAAATCAAGAACTCCCCAAACATGGACAGTCCCAAGTATTTAGGAAAAATTATGATGTTGGGTAACTAAACTCTTATTTCTTGATTAACAGAATCCTAGCTATTGAACTCTAAATGTTGTGAGACTTTTGTTCTTCATTTGAATTGATTTATTAGTCAATTATTAATTATTTTCTGGGTTATTATTTGATTGTTTGATTTTACGACTAGGTGTGCAACTTGTTTGTGATTTTATTCAATCAATTGCTAGATTAAATAGATTGATGCTCAATTCTTTTAATCAAAAGTAACGACTAGAATTTTTGTCTACTATGTTAAGGACATGATTCTAGGAAAAATAGTTGTCTAGGCTAAATATACATCGTCTGTATGTTGTCTAGTTCGTCAATTTTCTTGATTCGTAAAGCTATTAATTAATTAAATCTGAGATCGTATCCAGGTTATTGATTAATAAGGGTTAATTCGAATACATGTTTTGGTTAATAAAGATAAGAGAAAATAGGTAAAGAAATTTACCATGACGAATGCTTAACCACTAAATTGATTATTTTTAGGGTCGATGATCTATGCAAGTCCAATAATGAAGGAGATTAAAAACCAAGATTTATTCCTATTGATTGTTAAATTTTC
This sequence comes from Erythroxylum areolatum, assembly GCA_024520975.1. Lineage (NCBI taxonomy): Eukaryota > Viridiplantae > Streptophyta > Magnoliopsida > Malpighiales > Erythroxylaceae > Erythroxylum > Erythroxylum areolatum. The sequence goes on from JANIJH010000005.1 coordinate 70,766,560, forward strand.
ATTGTTTTGCTATTAGTTATTTTTAATTTCATATTCTAATTAAATTATGTTTAATTCTTAATTAAAAAACTCCCCTTTTATTGCGTAACTACTAATGTCTAAATTCCTCGTGGGAATGATCCCTACTTTCCACTACTACATTAATTTGTGTTTTAAAAAGTTGGTTTCTTTTTATATTTGGTTGTAGGTGACAGCACTCACCATATTTTGGCATCGTTGTTGGGAAATTTTTGACTGTTCATGTACGTTATACATTCGAATCAATCTAAAAATTTATGCAGTCTTCAAATTGAGAAAACAATAAAGGCATTAAGAAAGCAGACGAAAGAAAGATAATAAGTATTGAGAGAAAAATGACAGAGAGAAAGGAACATGGCTACAAATCGCACTTTACGTCAATTGACTACTCTAACTAAGGACCAACAGCCTCACTGCATTAATTTTCCAAATTTGGGTGATAATAACACTTTTAAATAGAAGTTGGGATTGATTCATTTATTACCCATTTTCTGAGGTACATTGGGAGAAGATCCTTATAAGCACTTAGAAGGAGTTTGATGTTGTTTGCATGGAGATGAAGCCTACTAATGTCACTGAAGACAGATCAAACTGAGGGCTTTCCCTTTTCTTTGAAGGATGATGCCCAAGATTGGTTATATTATTTACCCACTAGAAGTATTACAACATGGGCAGAGATGAAAAAGCTATTTCTAGAGAAGTTTTTCTAGCTTCTAGGGTCGCCAATATTAGAAAAGAGATATGTGACATCCGACAAAACACCAGGGGGTCATTATATAAATATTGGGAGAGATTTAAGAAGTTGGGTGCAAGTTGCCCCATCATCAAATCAGCGATCAATTGTTGATTCAATATTTTTATGAAGATCTTTTATCGACTGAGAGGAGTATGATAGATGCTGCAAGTGGAGGAGCTCTAGTTGATAAAACACTAACAGCTATATGGGATTTGATATCAATTATGGTTTCTAACTCTCAACAATTTGGAGCTCGGAATGATTATAGTTCAAGACATGTTAATGAGATGGGAGTTTCATCGTTGGAAAGAACATTAGATGATTTGACTTCTTTGGTGCATCAACTTGAGGTATCTAGAAAAGAGGAAGCTAAGACTTGTGGTACTTGTTCTATGGTTGGCCATCTCACCGGTATGTGTCCCACTCTACAAGAAGACCAAGTTGAAGAAGCCAAGGCAATCGATGGTTATTTGGGATAATCTCAAAGGAAGTATGACCCATTTTAAATACATACAATTTAGGTTGGCGAGATCATCCAATCCTCCATTATGGCAACAATCAGGGACAACAAATAAGTTCTAATTTTTAGCCATATAAACAGTCTTATATACCTAGATAGCAATAGCAAATGGGAAAAAGTTCTAGTGAAAATAATTCCTTGGAGGCATATTCAAGACATTGGCCACAAATAGTATGAACTTTCAATAGAAAACCATGAAATTTTAGCATGATATGCAAGCCAGCATATAGATTGAGACTCAAATGAGCTAGATGGAGATTTCCATCAGTAGGTTGGAGGCACAAAATTCAGGAAAGCTTCCTTCTCAACCTGAGGTGAATCCAAAGAAGAGTGCTTGTGCTATCAGAATTTAAAGTAGTAAAGAGTTAAAGGAACCTACCCCAAAGGTTTCTAAGCAAGAAGTTGAAGGAGAAGTAGAGAAAGAAGTTCCAAAGCAGTCACAAGAGAAAAAGGAGGGTGATTCTTACATTGTCATGCCTAAGTTTAGTGTACAACCTCCTTTTCCTAGTCGTTTTGCCTAGTAAAAGAAGGAGGAGCAAAAGAAAGAACTTTTGGAAACTTTTTGTAAGGTACAGGTCAATATTCTTTTACTTGATGCTATTAAACAGATTTCTCATTATGCTGAATTTCTTAAAGAACTCTGTATCTCAAAGAAAAAATAATGTGGCAATGAAAAGGTACAACTGGGTGAGAATGTTTTTGCTCTGCTTCAAAAGAAGTTACCGCTTAAGTGTTAAGATCTAGGTATGTTTACAATCCTTTGTAAGATAGGTAATCTAAAAATTAAGAAAGCATTGTTGGTGTTGGACCCCGATTTTTGAGTGAAAATAAGATATATTCAAAAGTGGACGAGTTAATTGAAATTAAGTTGAAAATCAAGAAATAAAGAGAGAAAGTGTGAAAATATGAAG
>JANIJH010000005.1:70801761-70819064 GCA_024520975.1 Erythroxylum areolatum
TTATTATTAAGATTTTTAAAAATATGGTTGATGTAAACAGTAAACTAGTAAAGTGTACAGTACAACTGTATAATATACAAATATGAATTATTTTGTAAATTTTAAAAATTTTAGAGACTATTTCATAATTTTAAAAAATTTTCCGAAACAGTACCCGGTACCGGTACAGTTTCGTTCCAGAGCTCAATCTTATACCGAATCCGATACGGTATTCATAACTTTGGGATCAACTCTTGCAACCCTGAAAGCGATAGATCTAAGCATAGCAGTACCAGTTTTGTAAAGCAAGTCAAACGATTATATATATAACTTTAAATCTAAAATTCAATCATAACTTTTCATAATATTTAAATAAATTTTGTGTTATAAAAATAGTCTTACTTAGTTTCTAATTAAACATTACTAATTTAACTACAATTTCTTAATTTAAAATTGTGAGACACTTTGTTACATGAGGAGCCCATAATTCCTTCTACCTATATAATTTGTCCGTTAATCTTTATGCATACAATTAACTAAGAATGGAATCAACTGTTGAATCACAAGTACCCAAGGGATTACTTTTTCACGTAGGACTTTGGCTTTCTTTCAGAGATTCTCGGGATTTGCAACTAATCGCCAATAACTTTCACCACATGTCACCATCCATTGAACACCGCCATGACCAATAACGTTGTGTAGCGGAAACAACACTAAGGGCAAACACACTTCAAAATCCCAAAAAGGAAAAGTGAAAAAGGTAACAACTTTTGCTTTTATTTATAATGAAATGACGGTGGAAACAAACAATAAGCACACTCAACTCCCATGACCCTATGAGCATTTATCGCCCAATTCGATCCCTTCTCATTTATTTCTCTGAATTCCACATATTTCCTTCTCTCGTGATTTGTGTATCTCTGGCGATTGATGAAAATATACAAGGAGGTTCAATCATGGAGAAAATTAAAAGAAAAAGGTTCTCAGTCTAACTTCTTTTGGAAGATTAGCTGCCCTTTGCATGATTTGGTTACTTGCAGATGGTACTCATCTCAAGGCACACCTTCCATAAATGAAAGAAACAGCAGGACAGTAAAAGAACAATATAAAGAAAAGAAAAAAGTTTGGATTGGGATTTGTGGGCTCCAATTATGTGTCTTTCAGAGTGGTTTCCTGTGGCTGGCTATGCATGTGCATATATGTTCCTCCCAGCCTCCTAGTTTCATTTCAACGCCAGCACTCAGGTGTTAAAGAATGATCTCTCTTAGGGTCCCAACAATAATTATACACCATATGGTATCTTTGCACCCATCTCATGACCCTATTCTGCTGTCTTGTGAGCCCACCGGACCGGTAGGGCGAGGCGGAGACTGGATGGCACCACCGCGGTGCATAAGCCGAGCAACCACTTGCTTTAAAGTTAGTGTACCTCGCAACAAAGGGCTGGTACCTATAGTCAGCTTTGTATTTTCCATCCTCGGTAGCCCAAGAAGAGGCATCCCATATTGAACCATAAACCCACATTGGCCTTAGTGGAAATGTCGCATCGCTTTTTCTTGTGTACCTCCTGATGGGCACATCATCTACAAGGAATCTGCATCATCACAAAATAATAATTAAATGAGACGTTTTACCTTCCAGCATTAGTTCAGATTTTTGGATTATTCGGTAAATATGTAAATAGACATTATATTCATTTGTTTCTAGCCGTTGATGGATGCTACACTGATTTTTTTTTCTTTCCCCAACTAGAGAGATTCAGAAACATTAAGTGACCAATCCCTGGAATTTGACAACTTTCATCTGGAAAGTCATAAAAAGTAACTATAGTACTAATGCTTGTTGCCACAGATAAAAACTGTATGTAAGACGTCCGACACCTATCATTTGCCAGAAGGTATTCAGCTTCTTAGTTAATTTACCAACTCATTTCATTTTATCTTTGTAGCAAACAGCAATGAGGACTAAGCAAGTCTTTAAAGCATAATATAGCTTACATGATCTCCCTCGGAGTCCAGAGAATGGCATAATGGTGGAAATCTTTGGTTGGATCGAACCACAAATGGAACTTCATTTCTCTCCCAATGATTCTTCCATCACCACTTCCTCTTATGTACACATTTGTCTGTAATGTATAGGGCTTTCCAAATGTTGTACCAAGAAATTCTATGTCCACTTCATCGTGGTGTCCAGGGTGAGCTTCATTGTTTGAAAGCTGCCATTGACCAACAATAGACATTATAAGTAACTAGCTACTCCAAATAGCGAGAATGACCATAGTGGCAAGTTTGCAATATTAATTGTGACTGGTAGTGTGAAAGCAAATAACTTTTAGGGGAAAGCTCTGTTCTCACATAGAAAGCTGTTATAACTCCTGCAGTGTAACCAGGTTGGAGTTTGATGGAGGCACCAAAGTATCCCGACCGGAATGCCTTTACTGATTTAAATCCGCTTCCTGTCACGAATATAATTGTGGTCAGAAGGTGAAAGTAAGGCAATCAGTTAGATGATAGACAGGGTATACTGAAGTTGCCAATGGAACAAATGAAGTCCTCCTATACCTGGACTTAAAATAAACCAAAGTGAATATTACATATAGGATCAATTAAAAGAGTTAAGTTTGACCTGAGGTTCTATCTAGCCAGATGGTTAATGCACTATGGTCTACACTTTGATGAGAATAACCCCAGAGGTTTCTATACCCCTGATAAAAGCTCAATGGCCTGAACTTGGAACTTGGCCAATAGCCAGGTGATGGCGGCCATTGAGCGTTGCTTGAAGGGATCACAAGAATGAAAAGAAGCAAGTGGAAGAGAGCCATGAATGAGGAAGCTAGATGCGGAGAATCCTCTATGCAGATAGAAGAGAATGATTGGGGTTGTGTATAAATGCACAAAGGAACAAAGCTAGAGCTACATGGAGGAAGAGTGTGGCTGACAGATCATATAAAGTGAAGAAATCAGATCAGTGGGGCCTTCAGAGAAATGGAAGATGACTGATATTCAAAAATAACTGTTGACAAATATAGATAAAAATGAGGTTTTTGGGGTCATTTGTTACAACAACGGGGTAATAAGGACATTATAATAATGTGCAGGTTTCCTACCCACAACTACTTCTTTCCAATTATTTATGAGAAACCCTGTGAGATTGGCTTGAAAGGCCAGGAAAAGAAGAGTGGTGGATGGCTCTTTCTTAAATGTTCTTCTATCAGTTTTCAGTGAATTAAGTTTGTGGCAACAAAAGAGTTGGAGTTAGGGATGTAAATTTCCCTCATTAAAAGCTGCATGCATTCCTGTCTTGCTAGTGAATAACCCATGTCATTGTTTCTTACCATTCTACACATATTTCCTTCCTTGGCATATTTCTTTTCCTAGGAAAATGGGTGAAAAGTGGGTCAGATTCTGATACAGTCAATATTGTGGATCAAATGCTAGTTATGATGTGTTTGAAACTATGAGCATTGCAGTGGGTCACATGATATCAAAGTTCGGGTCCCACGTTCCATTTCGTTACAGGTAAAATGTTGGGAGTGACTGGTGATTCAAGGAATCGAATACAATGCAGGTTATGATGTTGAGTTAACGACATTGCTGTTTATATCTGTAAGTCAATGCATTTCTGAGGTCACGGATCACTAGTGAGCTATGTATCAACTTCACAGACGATAATTAATGAAGCCACAAATTGATGATAGTGGGCATTTTCTCCTCGACTTGTGTACAATTCAAGTCTCTTAATCGACAGTCTGAGAAGAATTTAAAGTTACTACTTGTTGTAGTTCATCTCATCCACCCCAATCCTTTTTGGAAGGAGCTGTTTTTTCTATTCTTGTTCACTCTCTATCTTCATAAAATTATTCCTTTCCTTGTACGTCAGTATTCCTATATATGCTATGCCAATACATACGAGACATTCATTTTCTTCCTGCCAAACTGTGAGTAAAGGTAAAGTTAAAGTGATGATGCCGATTTAAAATGACTGTCAGTGATCAAACGATTGTGAAAACCTTTGTTTTTAAGTAACCTAATAATGAGTGCCAATATATTGAAGGAATACTGAAAGTGGCATATGCCTGAATTATTAGTTAGCCGACTCCAGGAAGAGAGAAGAAAGTGAATTATTAGTTTGATAGGTTGTTAACTTCCACAGCAAAACTTGAGGCCCCTGTGCAACTAGCTATGTAGGTATCAACCTTTTTTCCCTCTGCTATGTACAAGCCATCCCTTTCTAGACATGAACATGGTCATATGAAAAGTCAAGCATGCTTTTCGCGGTCATCAGTATCTTATAGTTCAATGTAATTGGCAATACTGGAACAATTACAAAATTTATTTTATAAATTATATACTCTAAATAAGTTACTTAAATCGATAAGTTCAACTCAAATTAACTCTGTCGTCTCTAATACTCGAACGAATGTCTTAAAAAGAGGTCGACTAATTTAACAAGGCCTCTTCATCAAACGCAAACCGTGATTCTAAATACATGTGAAATGTGCTCCTTGGAGTTGGAGGTGATTCGAGCAGGGACCCGTTCACGGTCGCAGAATGACTCAGCTAGTGGCGACGTGTGAGCTAAAAATTGCAGATATGGATTGTCGGAGCCTCTATTGAAGACTGAAACATGAACCGGGACCATATCTATCAATATTTTAGATCCTCTGACGGTCATCACCAGTACTGTTGTGTCGGCCAGAATGAGCTTCAAAGGTGTTCATTTTGTGAGGTGATGTTGAGTGGGGGCCCTTTTTGCCGACAACTCAAGCTAGTTATATGTAGGTACACTGACGTACCATGTAATGTATTTTATGTGATTTAAGATTTGGTCACCCTGCTCGTCTAGGGTAGGCTTTCCATAATTTAATTCAAGTTAAAAGTGTCGAATAGTTTGTTATATTTTAAATCTTTAGATTTTATGTAAATAAACTATTAATAAATAAACTTAAATAATTAAATGATACATACTGAGAACATAACAGACAAAGTGATATCAATCAATGTATAGTAAATTATATGATTGTTGTTAAATTATTAATAACCAAACTTAAATAATTGACATACTGAGAACATAACAGACAAAGTGATATTAATCAATGTATAGTAAATGATATGATTGTTATTAGATCAAATGAGATCATCATAATTTTTATGATACCAAAATATATAGATATTAATAAATTTACTTTTAACAATATTGATAAATAGACTGAAAAAGTAAATAAATTATTAGAGCAATTAAAATATTAACAAAATGAATAAAGTGAAGTATAAATACAATTTAGGTGAGTTTCAAAACAATTCAAGTGAAGAACTAAAAATAAAAAGGAATCAAACACTTCAAAATGTAACAAATTATTGTAATTTTTTATAATCTTATTTTGGTCTTTTCAAAATAAAGTATTTTGATGCTTTTGGGCATTTTAAAGTATTAAAAATTAATGATTTAAAGTATTTTACAAAGATAAATTATGTAAAGGATTAGCTAGCCTAAGGGTTTAGATAAGCCAAATATAAGAGTAGAAAGTTCCACAATGAGTGTATGCTAAGCTAAGGACATGTTAACAAAATGTTAAAGATCCACATGTACTAGTAACTAATTGCTATAACTACTAACGAATCTAACAACTATTTTAAGTGATTTGGGTATACTACAATTAAGTAGTAGGAAGAGCGATCATCATTTTGAATAATTGTTAAAAGCTTGAAGAAGATAAATACTGCATTTGAGCATAAATGTGCATTATACAAATATATAATTCTAATTCATTTGTGTGAGCAAGAAAGAAAGATATTGAATTGTATATAATTGTGCTAATCACTACAACAAAATGGCTTATTAGCAACGAAATCGTTGATAATATCTGGCGATATTAATAAATCATCGCATAAATCATTACGCAATCTTGATAGTAAAATACTATAGACGACGTTTTAACCAAATCGTCCCTAAGACCTTTAAAGTAACCAAATCTTGTATCAAGCACGTTATTGTAAATGTTATCTACATTTGACTTATTTCCATTAGCCAATGATCTTTGCAGCAACTCTTGCATCTTATTCTCAAATTTAAAAAACAAAATCAATATTTAATTCAAATACTATTAGTTAGCACTATATAAATAAATAGTCTTATAATTTAAACAAAATTTTATACTTACTTAATTATTTTGCGTTTCTTCTGACATCCACTCTTGACCTTCCTTATAGTGAATGAGTTTGTATAGTATGATCCTATCACACTCTTATCTATTTAGTTCCTTCTCACTTTGTTTTATGAAGAAAGAAGAATTGAAAACACAATAAATAATATTGTATTTACACAAATGACAACAAATGATTTAGAGACTTAGTTGTGAGGAGTTTTCATTTTTCCTCTATTAACCTTAATTTTCTCACATTTTTCTTAAATAAAGAAATAGTCATTAAATTGTGTAACAAGATTAATGAAAGCAAATGTAAAGAGAAAGAAGACAAACCTTAACGTTGGCAAAGGCCCAATAATCACAGATTTGGCTCCAATCTTCTGGAGTCACTCATTCAAGAACATGTCCCCTCACTTCCTCATTTGAAAGAAAAGATTTGTAGTATTTATGTAGTTGATAACGATAATCCTTGGCCCTTTGTTTCAACAGTGAACTCATAGAGCTTGAAACTTCAGGGTTCTCGATATCAATGATATTGAGTTTTATCTGTGAACAAGTAAAAGTTAAATTATTCTTTAAATAAGTAAAACAAAATTGCATATAATTAAAAAAATTAAAAAAATTACCGAAACTTTGTTCAAAGCATTCTGTAGCAAGTTGTCTTGCTTCAACTGCTTAGCATGTTGAAGGCAAGGCAATTCAGTCCTGACATTGACTCCTAACTCACTAGATAATTTAAACGATTGAACCTTGTCAACAAGAAGACCTTGCGAGGCATCAATATGCATATATAACTTCTTGTTCATTACAGCATTCATGCGTTGCAACTTAGAATCTTTAGTGATACCTCCATCTCTTTTTCTGATAGCGGTATTAGAACCTGACAACAAAAGAATAATGATAAAAAAACATTAAATATGTAAATATAAATTTGAGCATAAATCTAATTATAGGTGGTAAAGATTAACAGATCTGAAGATCCCCCAACACTAGTTGAGGTAGATAAAGGTTGTTGCTCACTAGTTTCATTGAAGATCCCCCAACACTAGTTGAGGTAGTTAAAGGTTGTTGCTCACCAGCTTCATTGATGGATGAAGTTAGTGGTTGTTGTTGGATAGGGTCACATTGATATGTTGTTGTGGGGGAGGAGCAATTTCGATAGTTGCCACCTTCTTTCCCTTGTTTCTACCAGGTGCCATTATACTGAATATCTATAACTCAAATATCAATATTACATACAAACATAAGTCAAACATCAACAATACATATAAACATAACTAAAAAAGAATGCAATTCACATAAACATAAGTCAAGCATCAACATTTCGCATTAACATGAGTCAAATATGAACATTTCATATTAACGTAACTTAAATATCAACAATACGCATAAACAAAATCGAAACATCAATATTCCACATTAACATAACTCAAACATGAACTTTCTCCATTAATGTAACTCAAATATCAACAATATGCATAAACAAAACTGAAACATCAACAATCCGCATAAAAATAACTCAAACATCAACATTTTGCATTAACATAAGTCAAATAATAACAATACGTATTAATATAACTCAACCCACAACAATACATTTCAGATAATAAAAACAATTTGTTTACCTTCAATCATCATGATTAAGATCTTGAAAATCATCATCATTAATTACATTATAATTTGACTCTTCATCACTATTATATTCAGCAAGAGTATCATCATTGCCATATAATTCATCATCAATATTGTTTCATCTCTTTCTATGATAAGATTGGCTTGTACTTCATCCACTTATACTATATTAGGATTAGCATCTCTCCTATGAAATGATGATATATCTACATCTTCTATTCGAATGGTTTCATTATTCAACTCCGATTCAATCTCTTGATATACTTCATCACCATCCTCACTTATTATACCATTACCCCTTTCGCAAAAATTGAAGAGATTTTGGTGTTGAAACTTTTGAATAACCTTCCAATTACTATCCAATATAGTATCACTAAGGTAGAAAACTTGACTTGACTTGCAAGGACATTATCATACCATGTCTTACTAACATTAATGCTAGTAATACTCCCATTCACTTTCATGTCAGCAAGATTAAACCATTTGCACTTAAATAAAAAAACCTTTTTTTAATCTTTGATGTAATATAACTCTATTATTTCATAGATGACATCATAGAAGTCAATAAAATAGTCGTCATGACATCCCTCAACAACAACTCCACAATTTTGGTTTCTAAGTCAACTGTCTCGATCTTATATGTGAAATCTAATCTATATATGTTTTCCCGCATATATGAGGCTCACATGTCAAAGAATATAATGTTGTTGTCACCTCTTACATGTTACGACTATATAGTTGTATCATCTATAGGACAAAATGAAATTAGAAGTTAATTTGACATCAAATTATGTAACGTGGAATTCTTTGAGCCCTTTTGTATTAGTCTGTACTTGGAGATGATACTGTATATTGATATATACATGGTTGTATATGAGTTCAAAGATGTATTTAAGTCCTGTAGATACATATATAATGATTGATAATGTTATATGTCCTTACATGAACTTAGCGTTGATCGATATAGGAAATCATGGAGATTTTAGACATATAAGCTTTTAAGTATGTAAAACTGAGTCCATTGGATGGATATGACCATGGTGGTTGAATTAAATGTGTTCTAATACCTTAGGGGTGATTAGACATGATTTATAGACTTATTGGACACTTAGAAAGTTTAATTGGAAAAGTTGATGTACATAAGGGCTTATTTGCAAATAGTTAAAAGTTAAAGGACTTAATAGTAATTTTTCAATTCTTAGAGGACCAATATGTAATTTTATAAAGTTAAGGGGGTTAATTATTATTTCCAAGAGTTCATACAACCTAAAGGTAAAATGGTAAATTCACCATATTTTGGTCAAAGAAGAGTCAAAATTTGTGCACCCCCCATTTAAGACTTCAACACTTTGTTTTAATTAAAAGAGAGGAGAAGAAAGGAGAATAGAGGAAAGAAAGAAGCAAGTTTCGGCCATCACCTATTTTCCACCAAGTTTTTTATTCTTCAACCTCAATCAAGGTGTTCGAAGCTAATTTGGGGTCAAGAAACTCAAATATATCATTAGATTTGATAAAGTCTCAAATGATTTGAAGATATCATCAAGGGACGGTTTAGGTAAATTTTGTCTCATCTCTCACTACATTATGATTTTGATTTTGGTGTTAAGATATGTTGTTTTTCGTACTTGAATATGCATGAAACATAGTTTAGATTAATGAAATGTGTCATGGAGAGGGTTCTTTAATTCAAAATCAAAATTGCCCCCCTTTTAGTAAAAGTTTGTGAATTTTTGAATATCTTTTGAAATTGATGGTCTAAATGAATTCTATGGTGTTAATAAATGTATGATGTGAATTGATGATGAAGAATGGAGAAGATGTATGTTGGTGAAGGATTGGGTCTAAATGAAGGTGAAGAGGTGGATTAATGTAATGAGTTGTACAATTGCTAAAATGTAGCTTAAATGAAGGAAATTGGTTTGAATGGAGTAGTGGAATGTGTCATTGATTGGAAGTGTTACTATATGACATGATAGGAGCATGAATTATTATGATAAAGTCTTGGAAATGTGATTTGAAAATCATGCACAATAGGTGTTTGATAAAATGCCTAAGTGAACTTGATTTAGGATTTAAGGCTTTATAATGGTATGCGTCGGAAAACACTTTTATGTTTACTTATAGTGAACTTGAATTGTTGCTTAGATTGACAAGTAAAGGCCTATTATGCTTGGATAAAGATGTGCTTAATTATGTTTTGAAAATGAGTATGGGATTAAAGGCATTAAATGCCTTAGAAAATACAAAAGAAAAGCTAATGTCACTAGTAAAGAAGTAAACCTGTGAGAAGTTTAATGGTCAGATTCTAGAGCTTATAAGGAGTGATATTGTGTTTTATACATTTATGTGAGGGTGTATAAATATGAAATTTATGTTTAAGTAGTAATTTCAACATATGTCTTTTTATATATAAAGGCTTGGGAGCTGTGAATCAAGGAGCTCATATCGAGGATTGTTGAAGCTAAGAGAGTGTATACCTTCTTTTGAAGTGAGTTAGGAGAACCGTATTTCTCAAATAGGATTAGAACATCCTAAGTCAAGTATGATGACTGGTATGTGAATTTTGAACTTGGGCAAAGTATGGTAAAATTGAATTTCAAATGGATACTAATATTTTTATATATTTAATAAACGTCATTGTTTTAAACAACTATGCATTCAGAGTACAAAAGATAACTTTTGTTGTATGAAATAATATTTCAACATTATTTTTGAAACTGATATTTTATTACATATTTTGAAAAATGATATTGTTTTCAACAAACCTATGTTTGAACTACAAAGAACAATGCTTTTTGATGGTTTAATTTCGTATTTTGAGAAATGATATTACTTTTAACAAACCTGCAAATAAAATGCAATAGATAATGTCTTATTTTTCTGAAACTACGTTTTTGAACAACTTTGTATTTGGATTTTAAAAGATGACTTTTATTGCATAAAACAGTATTTTGGAATTTACAAATGCATAACTGAGTCATGTATTATGCATGTATTTGTTCTCCTTTGGCTTAGAGCTATGGTACGGTTTCATTTTATCGGTTGGACTTATAAATAAAAACATATTGCTTTACTTCATTTTTGTACTTAATTTTTGTCTATGATTTTTTGGTGATTGGTGAGGAGACGATTGGCCAATCGTGTGCTAGGCACAACTGATTAACCGACCCCCATACCTTTGATGTTGGTACATAAAAGTCGAGTCCACATATCAACACTTTTCTACGAAACTTGCGGGTGATTCCACACCTAGGGTCTGGACACTGACGAGGTCATCACCTAAGATAATGACGGTCTTGTCGATTGTAGTCCGGACTCACCACGGATGAAAGTCGAACCAGCACTAAAAATTGGTGGGTGTGCACATTAGTTTGGCTGACTAGTGGCGACACATATGATTGTTTTGGCTTATTCTGATATTTGTTTTCTAACGAGATTTGATTTATACATGTAATGTTTTTATGCATTTGTGTAATGGAACTGGAACCTATGTCCACAAAATGAGTGATTAATAGGCTAGGCCTATGTGGTTCCTAACCAGTATATGATAAGGCCTAGGCTAGGCCTATGTGTTTTTATGTCATGTATGTTCACTTTCTAGGTTATCTACACCATCTTGGTGTGTTTCGAGTTCTATTTGCGATATATGTTTTTCCTGCTCAATGAGTACACAATGTACTCACCCCCTCCACTTTCCAACCATATAGGTTAATTTGGTGAGCTTAAGGCTCTAAGTGTATCGTGCGGTCTTTCACATTTTCAGGACATTACTGCACGTGGATAGTCTCTGTTTGTACTTTTGTTGTAAAGTGGCTCATTAACTACCATTTTTATTCGATTGGTTATGTTGATATGTTTTATGACTTTATAACTTAACTCCCAACTGTCTTGTAGTTTGTAAAAGACCTTATGTATGAGCTTTTAATACTGTTGTTGAAATTGCCTCAAGTGGAGTTTAAATTCCTGAAGTTATGGTTAGATGTGAATATAGAAGTGTGTTTAAAATTGTCTGCAGGTTTTGAGATTTCTAAAATAAATCTGTTGTGCTGCCCAATTTTTTCAAAAAAAAGATATTTAGTTAGCCTTGCATAGTTGGATTAAGGACACCGTTAGTGTCCTTAGCCCAGTTATGTGGTGGTTGTCATAGGCCCGATATGGTGTGTTAACATAGGATGCTGGGCCCTAAGGAGGGTGGAGACTGTGAGATCCCACATCGGTTGGAGGGGAGAATGAAGTATGCCTTCTAATGGTATAGATACCTCTCCCCCACAAGACACGCTTTTCCAAGAGTGGGAAAAGCAAAACCGTGAGGGGGTTGGCCCTAGGGGCAACCCAAAGTAGACAATATCTGTGGGCAATAGTCTCAGCTTTTACAAATGGTATCAGAGCTGGTACTCGAATCGTTATGCCAGCTAGGCTGGGTCCTAAAGAGGATTGGACCCTAAAGGGGGTGGAGAGTGTAAGATCCTACATTGGTTAGAGAGGAGAGCGAAGTAAGCCTGATAAGGGTATGGATACCTCTCCTCCTAAGACGTCTTTTCCCAAGGGTGAGAAGAGCAAAACCGTGAGGTCTTGGCCCTAGGGGTAACCCAAAGTAGACAATATCTATAGGCAGGTGGTCTGGTTTGTTACAAATTATCATAAGTTCATAATATTCCACCAATATATAACTTACTTGAGTCCTAAACGATAATAGGAACTTAAGCTTATGTCTTTCTTTAACATTAATAATCCATTTGCTTCTAATAGACTCTTTGTGCTCTCTATTTAAAAAAGTAAATAGAGATAAGGAAATATAGATTGAATCACAAAATTTAAATATGACATTTTGAAACAAAAGTAATATATGTACTCCATATATATACTAACTCCTCGCAATTTTCAAAATATACCAATGGGCAATTTCGATTTTGTATTTAGTTAACTCCACATATTTTCTAACACTAAATGGGCTTACTTTTTGGGAGAAAATTGACAAGTCACCATCTTGATCAAATGAAAGTTACGTTCTAGTTTATTAAATCTTGTCTGGACATCATTTAAGCACATTAAACAAATTGTCAAACATTCATTTGCCATATAAGCCTCTACAATAGACCCTTCATGTCGAGTTCTATTACATACGTAATGCTTAAGAGAGCATAAAAACCTGAAAAAAAAATTTAGTAATTGTTACTAACTGGACAACTATATAAAAAGTATAAATTAAAATAAAATACTTTTTAATGGGGAACATCCATCGAAATTGAACCAGTTTACAAAGTTCTGCTTCGTATGGTAAGAGAATTGCCAAAAGTACCATAACATCAAAAAACGATAGGGAAATACTAGTTCAAGCTTATATAGAATCAAAGATATGTCTTTTTCATTTTGTTAACCTCTTCAACTTTAAGTGTCTTACAACATAATTACTTAAAAAAAATCACCCAATTGATCCAAAGTTAGTGACGCATCCTTTGAAAAACACCCACGTATTCCAATAGGAAGTAATCATTACAAAAGTACATGACAATCATGACTTTTTAACCTCGACACTTTTTCCTCTTTAATGTTCAAACAACAGGTTATATTAGATGCATACTCATTAGGAAACTTGATTGATTTAAGAAATTGACAAAAAGCTTGCTTCTCCTATTTTGATATATTGTAACAAGCAGGTGGAATAATGTACGATCTATCATCTCTTCTTTTCAAATGCAAATCTTTTTTTTATATTCATGTCTTCTAAGTTTAGAATAGCCTTAATTATGTCTTTCAATTTGCCATCATTTCCTATCATATTCCCTAAAATATTTTGACAAATATTTTTTTCAATATGCATCTTATCAAGATTATGCCTCAATAGCAATTCCATCCAATATGGCAAATTAAAAATTTTACTTTTTTATTCCAGTAACATATCGCTTTTGCTTTCTGTTACTTAGGTGTTTGCCAGGTGTAATGTTACCCAAATATGATAGCTGCATAACCACATCATCACCAGATAACTGCAAAGGAGCTTCACCTAATTCTTCTTTACTATTAAACAATTTTCTTCTTTGCCATCTATGCCCATATTCCAAGTAATGACGATGTCCCGTATAAAATATTTTACTTCGTAGCTTCATCGAATAAGTTTGATGGTTACATATAGGAAAGGCTATATACCTTTTAGTGCTCCATCTAGACAAATTCCTATAAGCTGGAAAATTATTTATAGTCCACAAAATAGTGGCATGCATTATCAAGGTTTCACTTTGAACTACATCAAAATTTTCTAATCCAACCTCCAATAGATCGTTTAAGTCATCAATTAATGGTTACATCTACACATCAATATCCTTACCAGGAGTAGTAGGTCCTGGAATAAGCAAAGACAATAACATAAAAGGCTCCTTCATAAACTTCCATGGAGGTAAATTGTATGGCACTATTATTACCGACCACATGCTGTAAGAAGTACTCATATTACTGAAAAGATTAAATCCATCGGAGGCTAAATCAAGTTGAACATTACGACAATCTTATGTAAACCATAGAAACTTTCCATTAAAGTCTTTCCATACCATTGAATTTGTTGGATGACGCATAATATTGTCATCAATGTGTTTCTCTTTATGCCACATTCTTACAAGCATGTATTGATATATATCCTAGTCTAAGGTCCCTTAACAATTTCTTTGCATCATAGTAAGATTTAGGCAATTTGTGTCCAATAGGTAGTGCATCATTGAGCAAGTCAATTAACATGTCCAAAAACTTATTACCCCATTTATTATAGACCTTCAAATGCAACAACTTGATAACAAAAGATAGTAGTGAGAAATTCGAGCACCTTAGATATAATTCTTCTTGAGCAACTTTCAATAACTTCCCAAAATTATCTTTTTTAATTCTAACAATTATGTTAGGCAAACCAGTTTCATTCATTGTCTCCGTATAATTCCTATAATCCTCTAACATCTAGCCAATCCAATCATCATCATCACCATCATCTACGTCATTATTGTTACTGTCATCAACACTTGTATCTACTGTAACTTCCTTCCTTACGTTTGCCATAATAAAGTCATGAAGTATAGAATGTATCTATGCCTCGAATTAGCGAGTGATTATATACCACATCTTGACTTTGAATGTCAACATTTAAGCAATCTATGCATGGACAAGAAATACGACATTGATCACCCATTTAATCTTTTGCAAATTGCAAGAAACTTTTAACTCTTTTTATGTATTCAATAGACCATTTCTGATGAGACATCCAACTTTTGACCATCTAGTACAGTTAAAAATAAATAACTGAATTACTAAATGCAATCCTTGGTTTATATAACATAACCATTAATCACTACAAGTTCATTTTCAAATTTTAAATTCAAACAAACACTATGGTATGTGGCACCACATGAATCGAGAAAGTAAATTCTTGTTGTGACTCCTAGGCTCATAGAATATTTCATCGATAAGCTTTATAGGAGCTACATCATAAGTTTCCAGCCTATATATCATCCTATGGGTTTATTATGCAAAGGATTGTCCATAATTGTAGGTGAATTTTTAATGTTAATCAAACAAATAATAAGCCATATGCAGTAAATATTTATGTAATTCATACATCTACTTATCAAGTATTCACACAAAACCAAACATAAATACTTAGACTATTAAAGCAATCCATAAAAACTCATCAATAATTCTAAGAATATTGCAAAGAACAACACAAAACAAACACCTCCTTTGCAATGACATAAAACCCAAACATATTGTCGACATTAGTTGGACGACTTATCTGGACGGAAGGACAATCACAGATTACAATGAAGAAGGACGAGGTTGGATGATAATCGATACTCTTCAACACAAAATGACGACTTGCAAAAAAGAAAATTTTGTATTTAATATAATACACTTGTTTAAAATAATGATGATTACTTTATAAATAGAAATGATTTATATTTATTAACCTTAATCTAATTAACAATTTTTAATACAATTTATAATTTCATACTATTTTAAACTTACATTATGCCATATACCAATGGGCTATACAATTAAATTCTAATGATATGCTTCATAATAATGTTTAATATTATGTTGATGATCGTAGTTGGTGGATTTAAATTTCAAGAGGATCACCTTGAATACTTGTATAAAGTTTCAAAAGGCTATAATTTTTTTCAATTGAAGATGAATTTTTTAAAGTTTTCTTCGATAGACATAACAAGTTTTTAGGGTTCATTGATAGTTGCTTAATTGATTATGAAATTATTCCATAACACTTAGCAATCATTGACATAAATTTGCTTAAGGTACTTACTTTGACTTATATGTGGTTTTAGGCACAATTTGGAAGCAAAGAAGTTAAAGTGAGTCAAAAACATGATATTTAGGCCATTTTTTGAAGATTAATTTTCACTTGTCTTCATGAAGCAATAAGAAGAAAATTAAAAGAAGAAAAAATGTAAAGAATAGTGGATGAAGATGGACAGCTAGAAAAAGAGAAAAAAAATGGCAATGCAAGATGAAGAAAATGCAGTGCAGGAGGACAAGGCAGGAGATGAAACACTGCACAAAAGCAAGGAGTAACTAGGAGCAAAACGGCGCAGTATGAAGCAAGAAATGACATCTGTTTGACAAAGACAATGTCTACGTTTCACACAGACGTCTACATTTAAAGGAAGCAATGGAAGGTTATAAACAAACATGAACAGTATCTTAGACCACCAATGTTTATTTGTCACATCATATGAACAGTAGCGAATAGAGAACAGAGCTTGCGATAGAGAGCTTGGAGGTGTAATGAAGAAGAGCAACTAGAATCTTCAGTAGGGATATTAATGGGGGCTGAAGCATTTTTCTGGGAAATACCCAAGGAGGGGTAACATCCTAACGCCAATTCGGAGGTGACATCGACATCGATGACCCGAGTTAAGTGTTTTTCTTTATTTTAGTTGTTTCTTTCTCTCATTAGGAATTGATTATGTTATCTTGTGCTTATTGAATTAGGTATTGTGAAAAGATGATTTTAATGCGTTCATTGAATCATTTATTTGCAAACCCATTACTAGAATTTCGATGTAATTCGTAATTGTTATGTTGAAATTCATGTGTAGCGACTAATGATTGGTAATCATTAGGGATAATAATACCTAAATTAAATGACACATCGTATGTGATTGTTGCCTTGATTAATTGATTTTTCTAATTCATAATGCTACTGCTTAATTAAATCTAGAGATCGTATCCTAGGTTATTTAGTAATTAGGTTTAATTAATGATTGTATCTTTATTAAGCTAAACCTAAGGGAAAACTTAGGCTAATTATTAACCTACGATTAATAGTTGTTAGAAGAGGTTTGAGAACAACAAATCAATGAAATATGCTTAATTAGGGTGTAGGCTGAGATTAAACCAATGAACAGGGTCCCTAACAAATTCCCCACTTTTATCATTTTTAACAGGTTTTCTGTTGGACCCCGTCGCCGAGACCCAACATTCGGACCACACAAGCACACATAAGCATAGAAGACCCATAACTCACCACAATAGGGGAAACTTGCAATAG
>JANIJH010000005.1:70819164-70849767 GCA_024520975.1 Erythroxylum areolatum
CTTCTATCTTTTTCCACTTCTTCTGTCTTTTTCATTAGTCTGCTTTGTACCTATCTTCTGTTCCATTTTAGACCCTTTAGAAAATAGAATCTATCTTCTAGGTCTTCATAAAAGTTGTAGATCTTGAAGTTCTCTTTCAAACCATATAAAGAACACCTTAATCTGATATCTATATGGAAAGTTATAGCAATTTTTCCACTTCTTCTGTCTTTTTCCATTAGTCTGCTTTTCATCTGTACCTATCTTCTGCTCCATTTTTAACCCTTCAGAAGATAGAATCTGACCTCAAGGTCTTCTTCGAAGTTGTAAATCTCAAGGCCCTCTTTGAAATCATCCTTAGATGATCTTAAACTGATATCCCTAGTGACAGTTATGCTACTTGTCCCAAGGCAGGTGTAAAATGATTGAGGTCAAAATCTGTTTGGAAATAGTAGAAGTGAGCTGTCTTGAAGTTTGTCTTGTGGGGGCACACCATCCTTGTGGGATACGCATTCAAATGTCACTCAGGACGTCGGGCCCGTGACTCACAAGGGCGGGGTGTCCAACAAAATGAATTTTATTAAACATAATAATTTTATGCTAAATTGACTTTTCATAAACTATTAACATCAATTCATCAAGGAATGTCGACGTGGAGATTAGTTTTCGATAGTAGAAATGAGCTTAACTGGGAAAATATGGGAAAATTCTATCTAGTGAAGAACAAATCGATGCAAAACAAATTTCCTCATCATACACTAATCACTGCTTACCTTCCATAATCAATCTTCTTCTTGAAGGTTTTTAGTATCATTTGGATTACCTCTCTTCCCTCATTATTTTTATCTTATTTGCATCATAGTAAGCTATCAAATGAACGTTTCATTGTATATACTATGTCTTGTGTAAAGCTTACTCCAATCTTTAAGAGAACATGGATGAAAATAAAAACGATTTCAATGTCCTGATGGTTAGTAGAGGATTAGGGCGATTGGCTGTTTTTAAACAATCGTCAATTCTAATTACTATGTTTGTTAAATCAGGTATGCATATGTTCAATTTTTGCTTCGTTGTATGGTTTGACTTAACCAGTTATTTAAGTTCTATACTAATTGTGTCTTAGGTGAAACGCCTCATACTGGCAGTTCATCTAATTTAGTGATCCATACTGCATCTAGGGATTTGTTCACTATATCCTCTGCAAGTTTAGTTATAGCTAAGAAGTTGTTGGAAGATGGTGTCAATAACCCAACACCAGATGGAAGATCTTTGATGTTTTCAATTGATACCTTTGAACACTACTGACTCTCATGTCACTTGAAATCTAAAAAAAATAATGATTTAATTTCCTTTTTGATGGAATAAGCATGAAACTTTATTTATTGTTATTTCTTTAAAAATTTTGAAAACAATTTCTCTATTAGTTAGGGGTAAGGCTGTGTATTATTGAACCTCCCCATACCCTACATATCAGTGGGATTCATACTAGGTGTTGATGTTGTTGTTGTTGTATGTATGTAAGATTATTAAACTTCTAATTAAAATCTTGTACTACTTGCATACATCATTATATTATATTGCTTACAATTTTCAATATTTTTATGTATTATTATTTTATTATTAATAAATATTAATGATTAAGAATAGTAGTCAACTTAATTTTATTATTTTTATCTTATAAATATGTAAAATTTTATGTATGTTTATCTTTTTATATCCAAAAAGATAATTTATGGAGTTTTAATGCATTATCTATATATTTAAACAAATTTATAAAGAAAACATAAGTCAAAAATATGAAAAATCATATATAAATGTCAATTATAATTAACTTTAGGATTATTAAACACACTTACTAAAAAAATTCATCATCAAATGAACTACTTTAGCGACGATTTTCTTTAACGTCGCCAAAACTGCGACTTTGGACATCAAAATTTTAAATTGTTGCCAAAAGTCGACATTTATAGACAATTTCAAATTTGTCACAAAAAAAGCATAGCAAATAGTCGGTTTTGTTGTAGTGACTATCGCAATTAAGCATAATTGTTTGAGCTACACAATGTGAGGTTTCCTTTTGATCATGAATAAGAATTGTGAAGAATTTTTCTTCACTTATAGTAAAGGAAGATAATAGTAAGAGTTCCTCTTCACTCACAACATAAAAGATATTATATAGATGATTTTTCATCATCTATTAAAAAAAGAGATAACAAAATTCTCAAGTTAAATTGAGAAAATAAATAAATTTAAAGGTTATTTAATTGAATTACTATAAATTAGTTTTATCTTTTTCTTTACTCCCTACTTATTATATTGTTCTTATTAAAAATGTGTATGATTATGGTTGTTTGAATTAGATTATTCATATATATTACAACAACAATTTTATATTCTTAAACAGTTTATCATTTAGAGGGCAAGCCCTAGAGTAACTGGTAAGGTTACTCCTTTATGACCAGAAGGTCACAAGTTTGAATCACAGAAACAATTTCTTTGTAGAAAATGCAAAGAGAAAGCTACGTATAATTGATGTCTCTCCTTTATACCCTTGTAAAGTGAGGAGCCTTTTACACTAGGTTTCGTTGACTATAAAAAATTTATCATTTAGTTTTTAGATAAGTTATAAAATATTATATATGCATAACCTAACTCTACTTTTTGGTGTACATGTATATGCACCAATTAAGTACCTTTCATTAAGATGACTACAATGTCCATGATTAGATCTTCATTGGAGTCTCTACGTGCTTGCACATGCTATCTAAAGTTGCTCTCTTTTAATCCACTCACGAATGTGACATATTTGCCAAGATTATCTGCTTGTACCATGTCAGTATCTTGCATCCAATCATAATGTTACACTTTAACATTCCTCTCTTAGTTGAACCAATTTAATCAAAATAGTCTAGATAGGTTTGACTGATCGGTTTAGTCCTTTTTTGGCTATTTTTTTATAACCTATATCAGTTCCTAAGGTTTTTGTCCTTCTTGAATTTATTTTTAGGTTTTCTTAAATTTCTCCTTTATCTCTGATTTTCAGGTATAGGTATTTTATTTCTACATTACGTTTTTTAATTTCTACGGTTGCTTTGAATAATTATCACTTTATAACCCATCCCATTATCGTGATTTTTAATGGTTATGTATAGTTCTTTTAAAGAAAGACTTCTTTAGCAAATTGTTGTTAGTGAGGTTACCGAACCCATCAAACAAGATGATGAGACATAAATTAGGTACAATAGAGGATCGATCGGGATAACAAAAATATCAAATTCAAGCATGATTTTGTAATACTTGTCAACCTAATATTAAGTTTAAATTTTAGTGTTTTGACTATGATAAAGATTCTTGAGATTTTTTATAAACATGTTATGCAGTTTTAAATGATGTTCATTAATTTTAGCTTTATTATTACCTTCATCATATGCATCAATAGCCTAATCAAACCATCCATAATTAAGTTTCATAGTTACAAATTTTATGGGATTAATTGTCAGGTTAGGATCTAGTTTAGTTTGATACAATCTCCCCAAAAAATTATGATTATGGCATCTAATTATGACTTTTTCATATTGATTGAGTCAATTAAGTTGTTCTTTTTCACTCTATTAGTAAACTTGACACAATTATTCTAGAGGTACTTCTAACTAAATCTTATAATAAGTCCCGATCCTCGAGTACTTCTATTACTAGTATTGAAATTGAGAGTTTTTCTTTTGCATATTCTTCTCCTCATTTTTCCTTAACAGGACTCCTAACTATTCTTTAATAAATATAACCTAATTTTGCTGTTACTACTTCCCCCCATCTTGTTTATCATGCCAAGTAATTATACTTCTTATTTCTTTATTTACACATGTTGTAATCATTCTTTCCCTCTAAGTCTAATTATTTAGTTTTGTTTCCTCTCCCTTTCATATACCAATTGTTCGTATTGTTCATAATTCTATTTTACGCATTTAACTCATAAGCAAATTTATGAATCTCACATATCTTTAAATGATCCCCTTAATGTGCCTAAGTTATCTCTCAAACTTATTTCTATTATTCAGTTAAGTGAACTTAGTGCTAATATCTTCTTTTAGTCATGGTTGTATTGTGCAAGATTCACAAACGGGTTAGGCTCCTAAGATAGGGAGTAAGATTGGTCATCTATTTGAGCTTATTTCTCTTCAGTTGCCATCTAAAGTTGTTACTATCATTTCTTTCAGTATTTAGCACTTACATCTCAGTCATGTTTCCTCTTATAAATTACGACCTTTTGATTTCTAATAGATTTCAGAAACATCCTCTTCACTAGTTAGGGATAAGATTACATACTACTGGACTTTCCCAGACCTTGTAGACCAGCAAAATTTTTATTGGGTTATTGTTGATGATGATTTCTAATGGATGTATAGATATGTTAAATATGAAAATTTTGGTTGTGTTTTATGTCAACTTTCAAAACATCATCCATTGCCATTTAATATTAGTAACTTTGCTTCTTTTGGACCATTAGGGACTTAATCATAATATTACCATAAATGGTTCCCAATATTTTGTTATGTTTGGTGATGATTATTATCGATATACATGGATTTATCTTATGAAAAAATTTCTCATAGTCTCCAATTTATATTCAATTTGCTAATATGATTAAAATTCAATTTTCTTACAATATAAAAAATTTTCACATAGATAATGTTATGGAATGCCAAGATATTTTTTGGCTACTTAAGTCATTATTATATAACATTCCTATTCTTGTACCTCTTAGCATAATGGTAATGCAGACTGTAAATACATGCATCAATCTCTTCTTATGTCATCTTCTTGTCTTGAATCTTTGTAAGGTGAAGCAACTCTTATAGCAATTTATATAATTAATTGTATCCCCTCTCTCGTCATCAATAATATTTCCCATAAGCATTTTATGGTCATTTTCCTGACTATCATAATATTCAAGTTTTTGGCTCTACTTGTTTTGTCCATCTTTAGTCACATGAATACACCAAATTACAACCTCAAGTTTAATTGTATTTTTTCTCAACATAAGGGTTATCAATGTTGGGATTCCTTTTCTCACTGTCTTTGCATTTCTTGTCATGTCACTTTTGAGAACATAAGATATTTTCTTCCTTATCTGCCCTTAGAGTCATTTCATCTCTTACCTTCCATATTGATCTTATTATTACTTTATTTATGATGATTCCCCTATAAATAGCTCAAAAAGCTCTGATCTACCTTTGCCTAGGTATTGTTGTGATACAAAACAATACTTATACAAAACAATTAATTATCTATTAATTTTAACTTCCATAAGTTCCTTTGCATATGCCTCTAGCAATATTCGTAGTGTCAAAGTTTTAAATTGCATTTTAATATTTAAAAAATTAAGTAAGTCTTTATTTATCATTATTTATTTATTTATTTTTAAAATATTATTAATAACACTTTAAATTTTATGAAGCTAAATTTTTATTAGTTCCTAATAATTAGATTGTTAATTTAGTTAACATAATGTCATAGCTAAATAATCTTGACTAAGTAGATGATGATATGATTTTAAAAACTATTTTCTCAAACATCGGTTAAAAGTATAATTTCACTTTAATTTTTTACAAAAGGTCTAAATAAACTCTTAATGTTATTTTGTATCACTTTTGTAATTTATTCAAAGTGCAACAAATATCATTTTAATAATATTAGGATACAAAATGATATAGAAAATAGTGCTAAGAAATTAAATAAAACTTGTTTAAACTCTTGTCTCTAATAAGGTGACAATTAAGTTCTAAAAATTTTGGAAGCTCATGGAAGACTAGATTAGTTATGATGTACAAGGCAGCTTGGTTATCACATAGGCATTTAAGAAGCAATATGAAAGTCTTAGAGCAGATAAGATAACCATTATGGTTCATATATTAAGCTCCTATACTCTTGTCTTATGCTTCTGTTGATAAACGAGAAATGGTAGTTTATTTCTTAGTCATCTAAGAGACAAGAATAAACCCTAAAAAATGTAGAATCTAGTACGGGAATGTTTACTTTTTGGATATGATGCCCAGTCTGCATCACCAAACACTTAAAATTGTAACCAATTACAGGCTAGGAAGAATAAGCCTTTGGATGGAGAGCCTTTTAAAGTACTTGAGCATATGCATAAGTGTTTTAGTGAGATGTAGTGAGCTTTAAAACAATCTGACTCAATTATTGAATAGTATGAATGATACATAATTGAGAGAAGTTTAAGTACAAGAGACAACCAACAAGTTTCCAACAGCAGTTTGATTGATCAAATAAATCTTCATTAATATTAATGTATTCATATGCCTTTGGTAATGGAGTCATGGCCACTTTAGCTCATAATTTTCCTACACTATGAAATATTTCCAACATATATTTGTGTTGATTAACATACATGCCACTATTTGATCGAGCAGTTTCTAACAAAAAAGGAAGTGCATATCCCAAATCTTTGATGGTGAATTTTGCAAGTAGGAACTTCTTAACATTTAGAGTATCACTTTCTCTTAAACCAATAATCAAGACATCATCAATATAAATGATTGAAATAAGAAATTAATCTTTGATGGTGAATTTTGCAAGTAGGAACTTCTTAACATTTAGAGTATCACTTTCTCTTAAACCAATAATCAAGACATCATCAATATAAATGATTGAAATAAGAAATTAATCTTTATTTCGCCTAGTAAATTGAAAATTATCGTTAAAAATTTGCTAAAAGCCATATGCTTGTAGATGAAAGGTGAACTCCTGATTTCATTGGAGTGAAGCTTGCTTTAAGTCATAAAGATATTTTTTTAGCCTGTATACTTAATCTTTCCCTGCTTTAATATGACCTTTAGGAGGTAATACCTATAGCTCTTTGTTAATGTTACCATGTAAAAAGACATTTTTTTAATCTCTAATTTGATTAAGTGACTATGGTTTCACAGTTATACTGTTAAGAAAACTCTTACTATCAATATAATCAACTCCCTCTATTTGATTGTTCCCCTTTTTGCAGCTAATCAAGCTTTATAAGTATCGATCATAGCATCAAGCTTGATTTTTGTTAGGGTCGGGTCTTGTTACTAATTTCGAGGTGACCACACGATCGGGTGAGGATTATGCGAAAGGAAAGTCGAAAGCATTCAATTGTAAGAAATTCAGCAACAGCAATTTGGTGGGTTCGCCGCGGCGAAGATATGGAAATATTTCCATGGACCTTTCGGGAGAAGTTTGCAGTGGCCAACTTTTGGCTTTGCCACAGCGAAGTCTCAAGGTCAAGCGAAGTCACCCTTCATGATAAATACCCAAATCTAATCTGAGTGCCTCTCGGGACAAATACGCCGCGGTGAAAGGCTGACTTTGTCGCGGCGAAGTTACCAAAATCACGCATAAATACCTTTCAGGAAAGGTTCTTCAGTTCCGAAACCCGAAAACCCAACCTTCAACACAAAATTTTGTACTCATACATATACCATTTCCATAACTGTCACAACTCAACCACAAGATAAACATAAACATACATAAAGGAACTTCTTCAAGTCTCATTTTCATTATTAGAACAAAATAGAGTTTGAACAATCTTTAGTTACATATCAACAAATACATCATTAACTTAATACCAAAAATACAATTGGATGCTCATATTTGATATGCTGCTAAAGCTACCCAAAAGTAATTGAATTAACTTAATTACTAAATGTAGCTATCTGGAAGTTTTCAAATGCCTTGCAAGGATCAATGATCTTTTCGTTTTACACCTAAGGAGTGGAAAATAATGGGTTGAGCTACAAAGCTCAGTGGCTAATATATTTATAACTATCAGTAGCGAGCCACGTAATCAAGTATATATATACATATATATTTATGCATCTATATCTCATCTTATTCTAGCAAGTCAATCACCCATAATTCTAGCTCAAAAACTCATAATTAAGGAAGTTAATGCATAACACATAAAGTGTACATTTAGCCATCAAACATACCACTCAAATGCATCATACTTGACAAATCAAAGATAAAATGCACAAACAAATGGCTTGAGAGTTCTATGGATCGAAATGGCGAAACCGAAATTTACATCATGAAAAAAACATGCACGTGACTAACAAAATGATTTCTCTCTTGCCCAAACACAAACAAATATTCATGCTCAATTCAACTCATCACATATTCACATTTCCATGCTTTTCAAGCTATTTCCTCCTTTTCTTATACAAAATGTCATAACATCACTTATGACATAACATGGTAACAATCATTATGCATTTTTTCAACAATCACAACAATTCAAATTCAAATAATTAGGCATATACACATACAAGTAAACAATTGTCTATTCACACAATAACTATAAACACATTACCCACCTAAGTTGCTTGAAAATTCAAGTTCAATTGTGCCCTTCCTCTTGCTCTTGGATAGGGTTTTCTTAGTTTCCTAATACAAACCAATTTTCTCATTCAATCCAAATTCAAATGGAAAATTCATAAAGCTTCAAAGAATCAAAAACAAATAACAAATTGAGCTTAGACTCAATCTACCCATAATTCATCTAGGTTAGAGAAACTAAACCCTAGTTTAAAAACCCATGAAAATCAAAAATGGGTTTCTTCCTCCCCTTCTTTGTTTCTAACCCAAACCCATTCTCTACTTCTTTTTATACCCAACAAAAGAAAGATGAAGTTTAACTTAACTTATTCCAAATCTGCTTCCTTTTTCTTCTTTCTCCTTTTGCCCATGATTTTCTTCTTCTTCTTTCCCTCCAACATTTTTCTCTTCTCTTCTTTCTTCTCTTACGATTCTCTCTTCTTTCTATTTAGCCAAGACCACATTTTTGCCTTGATTTTCCAATTTTGCCCTTCATTTGTCTCCTTTTTCCAATTATGCCCTCTTCATTTAATGTAACACCTATTAGCTCCTTTAATTTATTAATTACCATGCAATACTCTAACTTAATTCTAACATTCCCATTCTAATTTCTAATTTCTACTTATGCTTGCTAAATTAATGAGCTCAATTATAAAATAAACAAAAAAAATAAATCAATAAATGAATAAGTAAATAATAATAAAAAGAAATTAGGGTCCAACAATTTTTATCTTATAAACCCAACAAGAACTAATAGCTTTCTTTCCTTTGGGTGAAGTGACTATGATTTCGCAGTTATACTGTTAATAAAACCCTTACTACTATAAGTAATTGGACATAAACTATCAATAATCAACTCCCTCCATTTGATTGTACCCCTTTGATAGCTAATCAAGCTTTATAAGGATCAATCATAGCATCAAGCTTGATTTTTGTCTTATAAACCTAACAAGAACTAATAGCTTTCTTTCCTTTGGGTGAAGTAGAAAGCTACCAATGTTCATTTTCTTCCAAAGTTCATAATTCAAATTGTGCAACTTCCACCCATTTAGGTTTGTTTCTAACTTGATTATAAGATCCTAGCTCTTGAATATTTAAAATATTAATTAAAAAAGATATGTAAGGGGCAAAAAGATACGGTGAAATATTGTACAGATAAGTCTTTGGTGTATATAGAGAAGATGTGTATGAAATAATATAAACGACTTGAAGTGGTAAATCAAACTGATCATTTTTTTATACATGGTCATTTAACCATTATGGTCTATATTTAGGTTGAGAAATTTGTCTTGATACAGGTCATCCATTAATGGTAAGAGGAATCTCTAAATTTTCTGGCCAAGTAACATTTTCTTCACATAGTATGAAAGGTAAAGAAGCAGTGGTTGGAGAATCAACTTAATGATAGTAAGGATAAAAGTGTTCATGGAAAACAACATCTTTAGTGGTGAAGGCTGGATGGGTATAAAGGTTGTACAACTTATAAGCCTTCTTTCTTGGGGGAATATCCCATATAAATTGACTTAAAAGCTCCAGGTTTGAATTTATCTTTAGTAGGTTTAGTGTTAGAGGAAACACAAAGATAGCCAAAAGATTATAGAAAGGCATAATCAGAAGTTTTTGAAGAGAATTTAGTAATGTGTCTACCAAGAAATAATAGGACTTGATAATTCATGAATTAGATAAATGGCTATTAAGATAGCGTCTCCCAAAATTTGATTGGCAGGTTCGATTGTAGCTTAAGGGTTTAAACAACTTATGATAAATATTTGTGTTTATACTCCATAGCATCTTTGATGTAAGATGTTAAGGTCAAAAACAAGGTTTGACAGGTTTGGTTAAGGAATTTTGTTCCATTTGTTGGAAATTCACAAGTGGAGTCATCCCATATCGAAAAGAGACATAAGGATAAAGTGAGTTATATATATATAGGAATTTTGTTCCATTTGTTGGAAATTCACAAGTGAAGTCATCCCATATTAGAAAGAGATATAAGGATAAAGTGAGTTACATATAAAGATATGACTCACAACCTAGTGTTTTAAGATTTTAGGTTGAAACATAATAACCTAGTTGTATATGGACGAGATCTGGTTTAATTTCTCACCAGGATCCCTCAAAACCTGTCACCAATAACTATGATGAGCATAAAATGTGTATCAGTATGGAAAGCTGCTTGTATAGCCCCTAAAGTTTAACATGAATTAATTTAAAACAATCAAAAGTATGTATAATACTAGTTAGAAAGGGAAATTTACTTTGTTTGGATAAATAGTAAATATCACAAGATATCTCTCAAAATTAGATTTAAATTTAAGAATAACATCTCTTTGCATAAATTTAACAAAACTATATAGCAAATGGACAAGGATGGCTTGATGTATAACTAAGTGTTTGTTTAACTACTTTAGCTTCTGTTTGGTTGAGCTTATAACAATAGAGTTTTTATCAGTAAAGTTTTTTTCTATAAAGTTTTTCTGAGAAGAACTTTTCTAAGAAGTCAGTTGACTGTTTGACTGTCATTTAAAAAAGAACTTTTTTGAAAGAGCTCTATACAGTAGACTGTTTGGTAACATAAAAATAAAAGGCACTTTTAATTTTATCTATATTTTATTTTGTAATAAAAATTATTTATGTATATAAATATTATTTAAAGTATATTAAACAATATGCAAAGCACAATATATTAATTATTATATAATTTTAAACCATATGAAATATAAATGAAAATATATCTAGCCAAATCTTTTATATGAATTATAATATAAGTAAAACTAATATCAAAAATATATATAGAAATATATTTAAAAAGTCAAATAATATTATATAACTCCCAAAATAAACGTGAAAATAGGTTTGTGGGTATTATGAAAATTATATGTAAAACATAAGGAAAAAAACCAAAAATAAGCTCATTAATTGATCTAAAAAAATCTACCTGAAAAACGCTTTTTTAAGAAGCTCCAAATTGGAGTTTCTTAAAAAGCTATATTTTAGTTATCAAAAAAGTCATATCTATTAAAGAAGTATCTTTTTTTTAAAGTCAAACACTTTTTTTTTAAATGACTTTTATGAAAGAGAAAGTACTTATTAACCTTCCAAAAGCCTGTCCAAACAGGCACTTAGTCTAGTATACATGTGATGAGAAGCCCTTGTTTCAATTCTCCCAAGATCCAAAATCAATTAATGCAAGAGAACTAAGGGCATTATAGCATGAATACTCTTCAAAATGTGCAAATTTAACAAAATTTTTGTCACTTATTGCTTTCTTTCCTTCCATGAATCTTTCTAATTCCTATTGAATCATGTTACTTATTGTAGGCTTTCACCCATCAGCACCACATGTTCCTTTAGCATTCATCTCCAATGGTGTTTCTGCTGCTGCTAAATTAGTCTTTGCCTTTCTTTCTTTAAGCTCCTCATACAACATAGGTAGCCATAAATCTTAAAACATGTCTCCTTCGTATGTCTTTCCATGTGACATAATTCACACATTAAATCAGTTCTGTTAGCCGTTTCTTTCTTCCTCTTATTGCTCCTTCCCGTTCCATCTTTTTCGTAATTTGACATCTACATCGTAACACCATTCTCACAATTTATTAGTGATCCTTGCATTCACCTCTCCTTGTTTTTCAACCCACATATTTAATGAATAGGCTTTGTTTATGTTTTCTAAAGGATGACCAATATTTTATTCTTAACATGATTACATGTTTCATTCAATTTCATCAAAAACTACACTATTTGAGTTGATTTCTTCTGTAGCCTTTCCAACGCCACAAGTTCAATGACCAGAAGAACATCTTGGAATTGGCATTAAACATACTAATTCATCGCATTAACTTTCTAAGTTTTGTAAAATAATCTGTAACAATCATGTTTCCATGGGCGGTTGTACTGATTTCTTTGTGCACTAGTTGCGTACAAGTCTCCAAAGTCCGAACTGATTTCTTCTGTAGCCTTTCCAACGCCACAAGTTCAATGACCAAAATAACATCTTGGAATTGGCATTAAACATCCTAATTCATCGCATTAACTTTCCAAGTTTTGTAAAATAATATGTAACAATCATGTTTCCATGAGCGGTTGTACTGATTTCTCCATGTAAATTAAGGTCTTGTGCATTAGTTGCGTACAAGTCTCCAAAATCTCTTCGGACATCGAATTCAATATCTAGAAGGTCACTGTACCGTCAGCCCTACACAGTTACTCCAACGGGTCTTCATCACTATACCTCTTCGTCGTAGTTCCAAAAGTTTGGAACTAACCGTGGGATCAACTTAACAAGGATATGCTGCCATTCTGACAAATGGGCCTAACTTGAGTCTTGTACTTCCAGGTCCGATGCTGTTTTTTTCGGCCAGACTTGATTTCTTGTCTTTTGAATGTGACCCCTTTTAGCCGTTGGCATTTCACTTCTGAGCTTGAAGTCAGTTGTCACTTCTCATCCCACTTATGTATTTTGTAAATTTGTGATTTGTTAGGTTTTCCTTTTTTCCTTAAATTTAGGTAGTCTCTTCTGACTTTGGTAATAAATCAATAAATTATAGTGTTAGCAAACCAACCATGTACGCCTAATCTATTATACAGGGAGGGAGTTGGATGTTCTCAAACTAAATTTATTGGTGACTAGCTGTACTCCAGATAACACCAATGTTTCAAACTATATTATCTTACAAGTGGCTCGTTGTTTGGACTGTCACTTTGGTTAATGTCCAAAACAGAGGATCTCTGAATACAAGCAAGTGCAAGTCAGTCTGTTTCTCTTTTCTTAGGTTTTTTACCTTACAGAGACGAGAAATTATGAGAGAGAGGATGATGTATGCAGTCTAAACTTGTTTTTGTTGCAATCCATCTCAATGATCAAAGAGAATGTTTAGACAACCAATTAAAAGTTGATTCAACCCTTTATGCGTTCAAATTCAGCAACACTAACCTTATGATTATTTCAGGATCCCAACTTGAACATGCATAATTCATATAGCATTTAAACATGAGTAAGTTGTTAAAAGAAGACCTAATTTGCTTCGTACTGAAAAACTAATGGGAATTGTATATAATTAGTTCACCTGTTCTTATTTCCTAGACAAGATGAGCAAAATTTCAACGTACAGGAGTCAACTAACATATAGAACTGCCTTTGTTTCCTTGCAAAGTCTCTACTGAATACTAAGAAACCGTTTCTGATATCTTTCGTTTGAGAAAGCATGTAAGATCTAAGCTTCTTGTCTTCATTAACCTGCAATGGACTTCCTAAGCGTAGTCATTTTTGTTGTATATATATGCATGCGCAATCAAAACCAATGTGTTTCATTCCCGTTTTGTCATTATCTACCATGTGTGTCCATTATGAAATATAAACCAGTCCATGACTACAATTTGAAGGCGATGTCTGGTGCATTATTCAACTACTTGTCACAAAGTATACTCGTGAATATTGCCAGTGTTGATACGTTTAATATTCGCACTTGTAGGTTCGGATTTCATTCTCTTGGTGATTACCAACTGGAAGACAAGGCGAAGTCTGGTGCATTATTCAACTACTTATCACAAAGTATATTCGTTAAGGCATGCCAGTGTTGATACGTTTAATATTCTTACTTGTTGGTTTGGATTTCATTCTCTTGGCGATTACCAACTGGAAGGCAGGGCCTGAGAGCCCATTAAACTGTATAAGGTTGTGGGAGCAAGTCCGGTCTATGATGATTATGACTTTGTTTGACAATCAACTGATTGTATTAATTATTAGTTAATTCTATCAACTGCTAGTTGATAGCTGATTATATCAACTATTTTGATCAGCGGATTGCAATAGTTGTTTGTTAGAAATGTTTGATAAAATTAGCTATTTGTGTAAAATGACTTATAAGAATATGATTTTAAAATATATATATAAGGATATGAATATTATATATCTTAGTATTTCGTTGAATATTCTTATAAGAATTTATATTTTAGAGAAGTCATATTCACATGTACTGTTTCATCATTTATAAAAATTTTATACAACTCTTTCTATTTTCATTTTCGTTTAAGGTTAATATTTTGTTTCTAACCTATAACTGCATAAAACAATTATAAGAACAAACATTGTTTCTAATGCGTAAGTATCTAGGAACCTCAATTAAAAGTTACAATTGACTTTTATTAGTTAAAATTTTAGTATGAGCATTTTCATTTTTTGCTGTTTATCTTAAATCAGTCATCTAATCCGCTACCCTCCAAACAACTTTCTTAATTGTTTGAAGAGTCAAACAGTTGAAGACAACCCATCAACTAATTTTTAGCTGATTGGTTGTCTACCAAACGAGGCCTATTCTTCGCACATCGACCCAATTTTGTATGCCACATGAATTTGTTAATTATCAATTTTATTTTAGTTCTTTTATCTTTTCTTTCAAGTGTAATACAAAACATTTTTTAAAATTAAATATTTTAAATTAAAAATTAAGTGACCCAATTTGATTTTTTTGGTAGTAACAGACTTACGCGAATAACTCCAAAAACTTGGGAAGAATAAAAGAAGTTTTATTTTAGTTCAAATAAGCACAACTTAATGATAACATTTTTTTTTTATATAGAAAAGGAACAACAACCAATTACATGACAAGACGCGGGAAACATGATCCCGACAAATTTGCTAAAAGGAATACATGGCACCCGACGGGTGGACGATCAAAGAAAATAGGACCTAGATCAAAGTTCGCAGCATAGAGTTTGCACAACGGTTGCTCTCACGGTATATGTGGCGATGTACGACCGTCCAATTACGTGTGAACAACTCATGAATTTCTTGAACCAGGCTATTATGGACCGTAGACCGGCTGATCGAGGAAGAGATGAGTTGTAACACCACCACCGAATCTGCTTCTAATTCAACCCTTCGAAATCTGAGGTTCCAAGCTAACGTGAGCCCGGTATACATCCCTCAGAGTTCTGCCGCCACTGAGGAGCACCATCGATAACATCTCTCATTTTTAATGTAATTTAGTTTTGAGAGTTGGGTTATCTACGGGTCAAATTGTCACAGTGAAATTTTTGGGTTGGATTGATTTTCCTGTTAGTTTCTTCTACACGCCAAAACCTACTCCGACGTCATGTCAGAGCTTCATGAACATGGCTTTGTGCGTACAGATATTTTATTTTGTGTATGAACACAAACAAAAAATAAATATAACACGAAGTTAGGTTGACTTGAAGTTTTCATGGATCCAAGGTAGACGTATACCGCTAAGGGCAAACCTAGGTTCACTTGGGAGGATAGTCACAGGCATTATAATGAATATAACCGGGGTGTATAGAGTATTGCATACTGTTTATTTAATCATTATATATTATTATCTTTTTTAATTTTTTATTCATTCTTTTTTTTTTTGTTACAAGTGAGAAAAAACCAAAACTATCTCATAAAAGAAATATCACAAGCATCAGCCCAGATAATCAAGGAGAGAACGGCAAGAATCTCCTCCTAAACTTGAAAAATTGACAAAATATTATGACCTAATTTAATCAGAAAATCGGTTGTAAAATTACCTTAACAAAGCATATACTTAATAGAACAAATCCAATTTTTAGTAAGTAAAGCTTGAATATTCACAACTAAAATAGATAAGAGATGTGAAGAGAGAACACCACAAGTCACCATCTTGACTACCTCATTGCTATCCGATTCTAGTACGACCCGTCGAAAACTATGATCCCATGCAAAAATACCAACTAAGTATTTCTTAAACTACTTTATTTTGTAAATAAAAAACTAATTTTGTAATTCAAATTTATAATTTTTTTGTCACAGGGCCTCAAGAATAAATATTACTATCTTTTTTTTGTGGTTTTGGGATTTGAACATTTGTTTTCAATTATATCTTTCCAACTTGAAAAAGTCAAAAGGAATAGCTTGGCACTGCGCAAATTGTGGGTATAATTTCTACTTCCCTTTCAGAAAAATATGATCAAACCATGCGCGATTTCATCTTATGTAATTCTTTTATTCACAAGTAAAAATAGGTCAATGGAACACCAAAACTGGTTGAGAATGAGAATGAAGGATAAAGTATATGTATCAGCAGCTGAAAAGGACCGCTTCTTTGTCAAAGTTAAACGCGTAAGTTGCAAGTTGAACCGCTGAATTTTCTTAACATTCTTCATGTCTGACTTCCACTACATTTTCCCTTTTCCTTCCTTCTTCCAAAGTTTGGAAATTTCTCCTTCAATTTGGGACGGTATCAGGCTTACTTGGCGGCGTTAAAGAAATCCTATTAAGGATTAGACTGAAACACAAACTTTTGAACAATTACCAATGGCCTAAATACAGATTCATAGTTTTCTAACATACAATAAAATTGGCAAGAAATATAGAACATTTCACAATGTTATAATACTAAAGATGCCATCTTTCTAAGGATTGATCTTCTATAAATTGACCGGGAAATAAAGAATGATGCAAAGAGGACAGGAAATCAATAAATTTAATGGGAAAATCCCATGATATTATTACTCATTTAACTTCCTTGGTTTCCGTTTCAGCAAACTTTGTCTGCGTGTGAAAGAGGTCGGGCTCATATCATATGGACAGGTGCAGACGAAAACATACCCACCATTTTATTTAAATAGCTTTGGTTAGATAATCCCCCTGTGGCATCTAAAGAACACGTCTTTTCTGCTCTTTATGTGCTTTAATATAGTAATCATCCGAGGAACGAAAGCCTGACAATCCTGGCAAGAAGTTGAAGGAGAAGGAGAAGGAGAAAGGGAATCCAAAGTTTCAAAGTTTTCAACTTTGCCAGTCCATTGTAGTCAGAAAGGTGAATCTTACGACAAATTCTGGGATGGAAGTAGCTTAATACCATCAATCTGCTCGAGCCCATTTGCTTAGTTTACCTGGAAATCAGTTTACCAATGCCTGTTTGCTTAGCTTACATCGAAAAGATGGTCTTTTTTTTTTAATTCACAAACCCCCTCATTTCCTCAGTTTATGTATTCAATCTTTACGTGTGAGATTTTCATTTATCAGGGTCGATGGAGATCGATAAAGCAATCAGAGAAAGCGATGATAAGAGGCTCAAGACCAAGTACAAGAACGCCATCTATGTTATTCAAAGAGCTCTTGCTCTATATTCGTAAGTTTTTCTTTGCTTCCTTGTGGGCATTTGGCAATTCTTGGTGGTCATTAAAGATTTTTCAATTTTCCTTGTATTTCTGAAACTTAATGCTGAATTACGTATTCAGTTTGTTGCGTCAGGGGTTGACAGACGAACCCCATTTTCCGTCAAGATGACTTGAAATAGAGAAATGAGCCTAAACAACCTGCACAAACTCTTGAATTTACGAATTCTGAGAACTTGTTGAAGTTGAGGGGAGTAAACGCAGTAGGATAGAATGAGATAAGTGCATATCATAAACAGCATTTTCATTGTTACAAAATCAACGCTCTTCCGTGTTACCTTCCATGGTGATTCCAGGAAATGCATTGTTCCCATTTTACAATTTTGTTTCTGATTATGAGGAAAAAAAATTTCTGAATTTAGCATGTGCCATGAACAATGTCAATAGTTAATTTCTTCAAGTGAGGAACATCTTTGAAGAAGAATATTAAGTAGATAAATCACTTATCTGTGTTGATTTGTAAAAATGATGGAATAAATTTGCATGAAAGCATTTTGACAATATTCTTTTATATCTATCCAATGGTAATTTTGCACTTTCCTCATAAGTGGTTGTCTTCTGTTTAAGGAAACATGGAATACATTACAATGGATAGTCGTTTGGCATGTTCTTGTTGATAGTTTTATCCAAGTCAAGATTCCTTAACTTTTATGGTTTTCTAAATTGAGCATTAACACTCACCTTGCTAAGTCCTTTTTATTTTTTTGGAATGTTGGATGAAATTTTTTGAGGGAGCTGACTGAAGAATTGAAGTCACTTAATATTAATTAATGACAGTGTAACCAATTTTGGACATACTTGAAACTATATAAGCATATCTTCTTTGATCTTTCTAAGAAACGCACTTAAATGTCTTAGAGTTATGACGATATTCTGCGGGATGGTGTCTAGAATATAGCAATCATTTAAAATTGGAATAAGTTTGAAAAAAATTATTATCCATGACATATCATTACTTTTGAAGGATGTTCAATAGTATGATTAACCAAGACTATCTTGCCTCCTGATCAGCCTTTCTTGAACATTTAGTTTCTTGTCCTGTTTTGGAAGATTCATCATGTTTTGTCCCTAGACACCTACATGTAGGTGTAATGTGTCTCAGAAAAACTGGTATTGGTATTTGGAAAATAATTTCTAAACAGTGTGGCATTTCTTTATGAGGTTTTACACTGTTATTTGGACTCGAGGTGCACACATACATGCCTGCACATGTTCAAATTCCTAAAAGGTTTCAAGTGTTCTGGTCCTACTTGATCTAAAATGCTTCCATTCTAATGCTTCAAGTTCTACTAATGTCTTATTAGCAGGATTGAGGAGGTTGCCTTCAGCTTTAATGGAGGAAAAGATTCAACTGTAAGTTCTGTTCCATATTATCTTGAGCATTCCCTTATTTAATGTCTCATTGGCTATCATGATAAATCTTGGATGTTTAGGTTTTGCTGCACCTGCTTAGGGCTGGCTATCATTTGCATAAAGGGGAACAAAGTTGTTCTAATGGGGGTTTGGCTACTTTTCCAATCCGAACTATATACTTTGAAAGTTCTTCTTCATTTCCTGAAATCAACTCATTTACCTATGATACAGCTTCCAGGTGAAAAGCCTTTCCTCCTTGATTCTTTCTTATTTTTATAATGTAGGAATTCATAAGAAAGACCTTGGGAATTCTGTTAAAGTTGACATTATTGGGAATATTGATGTGAAGAAAAATGGTTTGTTTGTTCAATCAATTACTCTATTTCCTATGAGCAGCTATGGTCTGGAGCTGGATATCATCCATACAGATTTCAAGTCTGGGTTGGAAAGTTTACTGAAGGCCAATCCTATCAGAGCTATTTTCCTTGGTGTTCGAATTGGTGACCCTACTGCTGTATGTTTGTTGCTTTATCTTGAATACAAATGGTTTTAGTTTTCCTAATTCAGATCCCTTTTTTCAAAATTTGAGTTGAAATTTTAGAACAATGAAACATAGATTCCTGACTTTTCAAGTTTTGCTGCAATATTACAGGTAGGTCAAGAACAGTTTTCTCCTAGTTCACCTGGATGGCCACCTTTTATGAGAGTGAATCCTATCCTAGATTGGTCTTACAGGTATGGCCTTGTTCTATTTAAAGTGGTTCTTGTTCCATTGACAATTGGTAGTGATTATCTAAGTTCAAGTTGTTCTCTTGCTCTGGATGTAACATTTGAAGTCAACTTTGAACGCTGAGTTGTCTATGTTTCTTCGACAGAGATGTTTGGGCCTTTATTTTGACCTTGGCTGAGTTGTCTATGTTTCTTTGACAGAGATGTGTGGGCCTTTATTTTGACTTGCAAGGTCAACTACTGCAATCTTTATGATCAGGGGTAATTCATCTTATATGTTGTTTGAACTTCAATATTCTTCTCAAATTTTATAGTTGGATTGATGCATGTAGGGATAGGCTTCAATAAATTATGTTACAAGTCCGTTGCTGATTGATAATGGGGAATGTGCTCCCACTTGCATGCTAACCTAATCCTGCTTGTTAAACGATGATTCAACCAACGAATTGGATTTTACTTTCTGCAGGTACACTTCAATAGGAAGCATACATGACACTGTACCAAATTCACAGCTATGTATCAATGATTCCTCCAAATGTAGAGAAAACTTCAAGCCTGCATATTTACTTTCTGATGGTAGACTAGAAAGAGCAGGAAGAGTAAAAAAGTCTTCTCCTCCCATCACCAGACATAATCCTCTTGTTGACCAAGATAGTCTAGGTTCTAAGGGGAACTGCATACCCACTGCCTCAGTTATTGCTGTAGGGGATGAGATTCTGTAAGTCTGTCGTTGGCATCATTCATCTTCTTTCCTATACTAGATTCTGCTCTTCTGTTTATTTTCCCTTCATTTTTTTGCTATTTGTATTTTGGAAGCATTCGATATGCCATTAAGGATAAAATGTTTTCTAAATTTTAATAATTTTGTTTTCCTGTTTTAATTTTGCTAGTTTGTTTCTTCAAAAAATTCTCTTAATAGAAAATATGACAACAAACGCCTACTTTTTAGTACTGTAGAAAATTCCATTTTATTTCTTTCAATCAGATTATATAACTACAATTTGTATAGGTGAACTTCACTAAGAAGAAACATTAACTACATGATTGTGATAAAAAGAGATCATTGAGATGATTGACAAAAATTATTTTTCTTCTAGTCCTTAACGAAGTTGATAGAAAGGATCCCACTTGAAACCTTCCCCAGTAATACTAGAACTGAAGTAGAAATAATTGAAGCCAGAGGTTTGAACTTAAAAGAAGAGAGGTAAATTGGAGGATCCATGTAATATGAAGTCGTGACTAGCCTCTCAACATACTCATCTGATAAATGGTTGAAAATTTTTGCTTTTTGACTGTAATATTCTTTAAATTTCTGGACTATGTTTTACTAGGTCTCTAGGATTTTGTGTGCCAGCAGTTTTAGTAATAGGTTGAGAATCAACGTTTTATCTTTATGAAAATTTAGATTTTCACAGATGTGATTGAAACAGAATAAAATGTTCTCCATTTGTTATATTAAATGTGACATCTGATGTTATACATGTTCACATATGGAAGTTATAAACAACGAAAACCTGGATACCCAATTTGTCAAACTTAATAAGCCAAAATTTAAGGGGGCTCATGTGCAGAATAAGTTTTGTATTGCAGACACTCTCACATGCCTGCAATCATTTGTTTATGTTTCCTTCTGCTAATGATGAAGTTTTCATTACTCTTTTATATGTTCCATAGCTCAGATCTGGCACTGTTGAGGATCACTTGGGACCTTCATTATGTAGAAAACTCTGTTTGATCGGTTGGTCGGTATCACAAATTGCAGTTGTGCGTAATGATGTGAGTTCCATGTACCAAAATT
Source organism: Erythroxylum areolatum (assembly GCA_024520975.1). Lineage (NCBI taxonomy): Eukaryota > Viridiplantae > Streptophyta > Magnoliopsida > Malpighiales > Erythroxylaceae > Erythroxylum > Erythroxylum areolatum. The sequence continues at coordinate 70,840,556 of JANIJH010000005.1, forward strand.
ATCCTTACTGCATAGTTGAACTCAAAATGCTTTAAAGTGGTTACCTATTTGTGTGCCATTCTTAGATGCTGTATCCGATACTCGAAGTTAAAGATTGCTTATAGATTCTACGATTTGTTCATAGCTTCTTTTTATCACTTTAATGGTTGAGTTCAGTATCCTCATTATATTCAATCTTTGGAACTTGTTCTTTTCATCAGATAGATTCTGTGGCTGAAGAAGTTGAGCAGAGAATATCTACCAATGACATGGTAAAGCTGCATATAATGTTTATTAGACTTTTTGTTGAGCTGTGAATTTATCCAACGCAACTAAGGTGTTCAATCCTTCTATTTTGCTCCCTTATATAGTTTATTTGTACTTCGATGTTATTAGGTATTCATATATGGAGGGGTGGGCCCATTACACAGTGATATAACCTTAGCAGGAGTGGCTAAGGCTTTTGGTGTTCGCCTGGTGTGTTGTTATTATACGAAGTTTTCCTTTTCTACTTTTCTCAAAATGTCTCATACTTTCAGAAATTCATGTTCTTTCACACTTTCTTTTATAAGAGAGACAAAGAAAATAAGGTGCCTATCAGAACTTGAGATAACTAATAAACCCACTAATCCATAGCTTCTGCCAACAGTTGATTTTTATAGATATATAGGTATAGGCTTCTTGTTATTCAATTTAAACTTGTTTTGTTGCTCGATACTGCACTAATTTTGCCTGTTTAACTTTGTTCAATGAAGGCTCCTGATGAAGAGTTTGAAGAGTATCTACGGCATATTATTGGTGAACATTGCACTGGTGATCGAAATGAGGTAATGCATTTATTTTCATTTATTTATACATTTGGCATTAGTTATTAGAAGAAATGGAAGTAATAGTTGCTGCATTAAATGCTCAAGGACCGTAAATTTATGGGTGTTTGAGAATTCAAAAATTGTGCTCTTCTGAAGGTTATTTGATGTCTTTGATACATTTATTTAAAAATGGATCCAGTTACAGTAGTGCATAATTTTGAAGTTATGATGACTTTATCTTGATACTGGTCATATGGTATTTGATGTGGGCATATTTTCCTTGTCTTTTTGTGCTAATTGATGCACTAACTTTGCAACCTCATAAACTTCAACATATACGATGAACGAATATTTTTATGTAAAAGGTTCACACAACTTGAAATTTGATCTCATTTTCTGTTCCTTTTTACAGATGGCTCTTTTACCTGAAGGTATCACCGAGTTATTGCATCATGATAAACTACCTGTTCCTTTGGTATGTTTGTGGAAGCTGTTTGGATAAATTTTTTGTTTGTCCTTTTAAGCAATCCATTCAATTTGGTATATTTGATAGGGAGGAGTATTAGTTCCTCTAAAGTGAATATTTCTTTGCAGATCAAGTGCCAGAATGTAGTTATTCTTTCATCAACGACTAATGCTGAACTAGACAAGGAATGGGGATGTTTGACTGAGTTAACAAATTCTTGTGGCCCTTTAGCAATCATGGAACCACTTGTATCAAAGTGCTTGAAGACGTATCTATCAGATGTATGTACGGAATTTAAATTCTGATTTTGTCCGTCTTGTTAACTGCAGTCACCTCTGTTACTGAAGCTTCTTTCTCAAAGGGTTCCTTTAATACCCTGCATCACAAAATTGTCTTCAGAGAAAGTTTGCTTAGTTCTTCAACATGTTTGCAACAGTTATGTGATTACTATAAGTATCTGAATAGGAGATAGTCTAGAGGTGTATAAACTTGCTCTCGTGTCTTTAAGATTCAGGATTGAAAGAAGACTCAACCTTTTTGTTATTTTCTGTTCCATAATGCTGACATTTTTTTTTAATTTATAGTGAATTGAAAGAAAGTATATCAATGGAGAAAGACTATTGACATAGACCAATTTTCTTCGTTTGAGCTTTGGTATTTACTAGCATTTTAGCTTCACATTATTGTTATGGATTTACAAAATGCAGGTACAAGTTGCTAAACCACTATCAAAACTTTGTTTTGAGTTCCCTGATCTTAATATTGGTAAGATCCTAAGAGCAGTTTGGTTGTTTTGAGATATAAAATTCATATTTTCCTTACCATAGTTGGATTTGTGTAATATCAAGGCTGTTATCGTGAATCAAGACATGGACCTCTCATAATTAGTATTGAAGGGAAGGTAATTTATTCGTTAAAACGAATACTTTGGTTTGTTAAATCCCTTTAAACCTTCCCCTCACTTTTGGAACTTCAAAAACTGGTTGCAGGAGCAACAACGGATTGACACAGCTGCAATGGCATTGTCCAAGAAGTTCCATCCCGGGGCATTTTCTGACATTAACTGAGTCCGAACCTCTGCTCATACTTGGAAGTGTACGGGGTATCTTCAAGCCTTTTGATCCCCACAAGTTAACTTGCAATTTAGATGTTAATTAGAAAGCTGCTGCATATATAGAACAATCAATTGTTATCCCTATTAAGTATACAATAAATGACTGGGGTTCAGGGAGTGTAATTGAGAAAGATGCGACTGAAAAGAGGCAAAGGTCTTGAAGGTTTAAGGTAGGTAGAGTTGTGACCAACAACTAACTGGTCAAAACAGGACCTTTTGTTAGTCATGTATTAGCTAGCAATTGATTGTAGTTAAATGAGTGTCAAAGCCTAGTCTTATCCAAGTTGTTTATGTCTCTCTGATTTGGATCAGCCTTAAAAGTGCATTATTATTTTTCCATTCATTATCTCAATTTATTTTAGTGTTATAATGTTAAATAACATTTTTAATATCTTTGTATCATTTATATTATAGAAAGAAAGAAAGTTCATACAAAGTTGAATGTCTTCTTGGCGAATGATCTGAAGAGTGTCCAACCAATACCTATAGAAGTAAGGTGAATAGGGACAAGCCCACCACCAGATCATTCGCAATACTCAGTCTGGAGATTATAGGAATAATCAGGACAATATCTCACTAGCAGTAGCTAGTTCTTCTATCAACTATCTCATATTAGCAAATTATCATAAAATAAGTCTCATTATCATGGCAAGAAGGACCAAGTAAGTCCAATTTTTAATAGTATATACATGTAAAGAATAGTTATAGCAATCTTCTTATATGTACGTATATTTAATAAATATGTTGAATTTCTTATAAAGGCATATGAACAGTAATTACATGTTATGCTTTAATTTTTATAATGGTAATATGTTTATATTATATTTATTTGTTTATACTGGTTAAAAAATAAGCAAATTTATATAGTAATTTGATTTTATAGTGCATTTAGTTTATATAAAATTATATTATGTATACATTTTCAAATTTTTATTTTAAACATATAATTTAATGTAAATTGTATTATTTTTATTTTAAATTTTTTTATTTTGAATAAATAAAATGTCTTAAATTATATTTTAAATAAATAAAATGTCAAAAATATAATACATTGTATTATGAATCGTCTTTCAATATATTTCTCTTATGTTTATGAAACAGAAAATCAAACAGTAACTTAATATCTATTTATTTTTAATTCAATTTTTCAAAAGCATCTGTACCTTAATTTTATAAATTTGCTTATCTAGAACATTAATATAAAGAGTAATTGACATAATTTTTAATCGATTCATCTATTAATCATAATTTTTAATGAGTAGGATAAAGAAACAATTTATATTCTTTATAATTTTATGAGATAAATATGTCACATAGTCAAATAAATAGTCATAATTGTTTATCTATTTAGTTATCAAATTTAACTTAAACATAAATAATTATTTAGAATAATATTAGATTGCATTATGACAGTCTCCCACTTGACTTAATCCATAAAATTAAATAGTATAACTTTAAATGTATGAAAAATAAATAAATAAAGTTCAACATAAGTAACTTTATATGATGAAATAAAAAGTGTGAGTTATGGTGGTTTTATATTAGTTATGCAATATACTTACTTTCGTAACTTATGGTGGTCTTATGTTATTTAAGCAAATATAATTCTTATAGTTTTTGTTGGACATTAGAGTAGGAGTGGTGGATTTAACTTCTGATGATAGAGGAAAGCCTGGTTAATCGGTGAGTTTTGGGTCTAGGAGAAGAGAAGATGTTGATAGAATATGAATAGGTCCTTGGATTATCGAAACACTTACTAGAAAGTCTTTGGAATTAATGGAAATTTTAGACAAATGTAAGATTCATATAACGTGCATCTAAGAGACAAAGTGAACGGAGGCTAAAGCGAAAGAGATCAATGGGTTCAAAGTTTGGTATTCAGGGTTTTTGAGACAACAGAATGAGATAGACATCTTGGTTTTCAAAGAAATCATACATCATATTGTGGGGGTAAAGAAGACTAATGATAACAGTATGTCTTTAAAGATTATAGTGAAAGGTGTTGCTTGCAATCTGATACGTGCTTATACACATCAAGTAAGGTTGAACAAACAACTTAAACGTCAATTTTGGGAAGAGCTAGATGAGGTGATTAAGCAGATCCCTTTTGATTAGAGAGTTATTATAGAATAAGACATTAATGGTCATATATAGGTAACCAGGGATGGATATTTGTGGACTTGTGGAAGTTTCAAGTGCAGTGATAAAAACGATAATGAGATTACTTTATTGGATCTCATGTTAGCATTTGAGTTAGTGATAACTAACTCTTTTTTTAAGAAAAATAAGAAGCACTTAGTCACTTTTAAGAACAGAACTATAAAAACTCAAATTGATTACTTTCTCGTAAGGCGGAGTGATCTACCTAGTTGCATTGATTGCAAGGTTATACCTAATACTTGCTTGGTAACTCATCATAAATTATTGGTTTTGAATCTTATAATTAAGGGTTGGAGGAAGCAGACAAGTCCTAGGAGATGTAACAGAGTCAGATGATGAATCTAAAAGGGGATACAGTGGAACAACTTAGGGATAGAGTAATATATAGAGAACAATGGAAATTAGAAGATGTTAACTAGATGTCAGAAAGAGTAGTAACTCCTTTAAGGAATACAACTAAAAAAATCTTGGGTGTTTCAAAAGGCCTAGGGGATAGTAAGATGGAGTCTTAATGATGGAATGAATATGTATAAGAAAATGTTAAAATAAAATAGAGTGCTTATAAAGCTCTATTAGATAACACTACAGTAGTAGAGAGAGTATTTAATAGAGAAAGTTACAAACCAACAAAGAAAGAGGTGAAGAAGATAGTCTCAGATGCTAAAACCAAAGCTTACGAGAAATACTTTTAAGTTGGTTAGAGCTAGGGAACAGAAGCGGGAAACTTAGAAAAAGTTTGTTGTATAAAAGATGAAGTAGGGAAAGTGCTCGTGGCTGAAAATGACATCAAAAGACGATGAAAGAGACACTTTTATAGCCTTTTTAATGAAGGCATAGAGGACAATATCTCTTTAGATGATCTTAACCCATCCGAGAGGTGTCGTAACTTTACTTATTGTTGGCAGATTACAATGAAAAAAAATTAAAAGAACTTTGAGGGAGATAAAAATGGAAGGGTAGTAAGATTGATAAGATATAGGGTCTCACTTAGCTAGCTAAGTTTTTAATGTGATCTTTAAGTCTGCTAAAATGTCGAATAAGTGGAGACGTAGTATGCTAATGCCTCTGTACATGAACAAAGGGGACATCCAAAATTGAAACAACTATATAGGCACCAAATTACTTAGTCACATCATGAAGTTATAGGAGAAGTTGATTGATAAAAGAGTAAAATTAGGTTAATCATATTCTATGAGGTGGATTATTGGCCCATCAAACAAATGGTCATAAGCTAATGGTGATAGAGATAAGGACGCTCCATTTTATATGCAACCTTATTAAAAGAGATAAGGTCATGAATGTAATGGTAAGAGACAAATTAAAGGTGACTAATATTAATGAAAATTAAGAGAGATAAGGCTTAGGTGGTTCAAACATGTTAAGAGGAGACATCATAATGCTCTAATGAGAAGATGCTAGAAGATTGTACTTAGAGGATTATACTTAGAGACTATAAGAGGACGAAAAAAAGGAAGGTCAAAAAAGAAATGGTGAAGATGATCAAGAATGATATATCTTTGTTGAAACTTACAGAGGACGTGTTCCTTGTCTCACCTAGAGAGATTCTTATTGTTTTCATAGATCTTGTAAACATTTTCTTTCAATTCTTATGTATTGAATTTAGCTTAAACATTTAATATGTAGTACTTCTCTCTTAGTTATTTGCTTAAACATTTCTTTACTTAGCCAAAATATTTTCTTATATTGAATTTTTTATTTACTTGTCTTCTTGTTTGTATATATTTATTTACTTATTTTATCTTTTATCTTTTACTCTTTACCTTGTTCTATTTATTGCATTATTTATTTTGTTACTTGTTTTTATAGTTTTATTTATTTATTATTTTATGTCTATTTTATTTTTATTTTAAATTATTATTTATTATTTTAATATTTATATTTTTGTTTCTTTCTTTATGTGAGTCTTACGAAAATAGTCTCTTTATTAGTTAGGGGTAAGACTGCGTATTACTGGACCTCTCTAGACTTCGTGTATAATGAGACTTTTCTTTGAGTTCTTATTGTTATTGTTACTTACTTAAGTATATTACAATATTTAGTATTCACCATAAAATAATGATATAAAAAAATTCCATAATGGTCCACAATGATATCATATAGACTTTACTATTAAAATATCCAAACATAAATATGTACACTATTATAACGTAGGAAATTATTAAATCAAAATCAAAAACACTTAAACTAGTTCAAAGTGCTATTATCATCAGAAACAAATTTCTTTTAGCGATACAACTAAGACTTATTCTATATATGTGTTTCTTAAATGCTTTTGATTGTAACCTCTTAGTTAACAAATTTGATATCACCAAATCGTGCTAATATCAATAGACACTCTTTCTTTTTTAATTTCTTTATCAACAGCAAAATACTTTAAAGCATGTAATAGTTCTTCATTCCTTACAGGTACCTTAATCTTTTGGTATATATACCAATTAACAATGATTTCTTGAAAATCAAAAGATATTATAGTATTATTTAAGATACCATTGATGAGAAGCTTATTTAAGCCTATGTTGACTTTTTAAGTTTGTACACTATTAGACCTTTTGTTTAGAAACATTTACATTGGTTCATAAATATTTCCTCTTTAAGATCCATATTAAAAAGGATTGTTTCCATATCTATTTGGTGTAACTCTAAATCATATTAGACCACCAATACCAATGTTGAACCCCAATCTCGGAGCCTAACATAAGGAGTTATAAAGCGTGAGTATATTATCTTATAGGGTTATTTCAAGGAACCCTCATTTGTCATCCACGGTTCATCTTCCTTCTCTGATACCATAGATGTCGGGCCCCATTTTTGAATTATTCTTATACTGAAGTAAATATTTTGTGCTCAAATTCTATCCAGAATTTGAAAGTCGTAGGGACTAAATTAAAATTGAATTCCTTCAGATTGTTTGTAGCTCTATGTATCTAGTTTATTTAGAAACAAGAATTATCTCATTTAGAGGTCGAATAACAAAGTTATGACTGAAGGAATCAAACAAGGTTCTGTCCTCAATCATATCAAACCTGTTTAAGGACAATTGGTATAACTTTCTCTATAGATACCGAATCAAGGTCATTCTTAGACGGTTTGAAAGAGGACTTATAGATCTACAATTTCATGAAGACAACTTTGTCTAATTTAGCTTAGATTAATATAGTTTTTCTCCTGAAATCAAAATACAAAATTTACCCCTATGGAAGACTTGAAATTTGCACTGTGCAAACTTGGAATGTCTTGAACATAACAATTCAGCTACCAAATTAACTTTATTAAACTCTCAAATCTCAACTCATTTGACTTATCACATTCAGCTACATCTGATCAGTCATAATTCCTATCTTTCTTTTCCATAACATCTCATATAATATCAAAAGAACAAAGTTTTACAAATCTTTAATGGCATTTCAAACTACAATACATCATCGTCTCAAAATCTCAAATTACAAAAGATTCTTGAACAAATAACCTTGAAATGCGACTAAAACATTATGCTTTCCCAAAACCAACTCAAAATACAAAATAAGCAAATTTGGAGTACTTCCCTTAGGTTCTTGATCACTTGATCTCTTAGCTATTACCTAAAGATGGGATAAAAAGAGGATGAGCTTGAAAGCTCGTGGATAATAGTTTATAATGGAAAAATAAGCAAAACCTTTAAAAACTTTCACTTGTCATAGAAAATTTTCGTTAAGTTCATAAAAACACAATCTTCTCATCATGTAGTCAAAATTTCAAACTACAAAACATGAATGCATCAAACTTGTTAACATAATATAAGCACATCAGAATAGTTTGGTTGGATCTAAACCAGAACGTACTACACAGACGTACTACACATTTTCCCTAAGGGACCTGTGTAGTTGTGAACAGAACATACTAACGCAATCCCACATGATAGTTTTGCGTAGCCGTGAACTTATGAGTGTCCATGAAGGAGCTCCATGTTATTAGCGGGCAGGCAGGAGAAGTTTTTTGTCAGAGTGCACTTGACTTAACTTAGGAGACCACCACAAAACCACATAATATGTAATTCATGACTTGTAAACTTATTGCCCAAAATGGCACATTTTTGAAACTTGATTTCATAACCTAGATATCCTTTCAAAATCATTTCCATTTTTTCATTTCATAAATAAATTACACAATTCATATACCAAGCATGTAGCACTTTCTCAAAACATTTAAAGGGAAAAAATGCACATTTATGATGCAATTGAAATCATTAAACTTCTTTAATTCAAAGAAAACATTAATGGCTTATTTACTCTATTATAAACATGTACCCACCTATTTTCCTTGCTTAAAGACTTACTCAAAATGCCTCTTCCCTTACTCCTCTTTCCTTTCTTAATCGCCTTATACACTAACAAAAATTTCACTCAATAGAGCTTTTAATTGAAAATTTCATAAAGCACAATCACTAAAATTGGTGCTAGGATACTTAAACTCATGTATTTTCTAAACTCCATGAACTAAAATCCTTTCAAAAATCCAAAAGATTCAAAGTGATCTTACCTTGATTCTTCATCAAATGAAGAGATATTTAGCTCAAATGGAAGTTCTTCTCTTCTTCTACCTTTTTCTCTTGTTGAATTACTTCAAAATCTCTCTCAAAAGCTAAGAAATGAAGAAACCCTAGCTCAACTCTCATCTTTTCTCTCAA
>JANIJH010000005.1:70921089-70937313 GCA_024520975.1 Erythroxylum areolatum
ACGAAGAGGGTTTCATGAAGGAACAATAACGAAGCTAGATTGAACGCTAACAAAATGTTGCATATGATCAATAACTAAGACCAAGTTGGAGTCCAAGGGCAGCATGGATAAGAAACAGGGTCATGATCCCACCGCCCAAGATCCCATGAACATTTCTTAATCCTGGATTCCCCTGTACACATTAAACCAAAACGTGAGTAGATCCACAAACTACAGGCGCAAAGAGTAAGATGATATAGTATATGTAAATTACCTCAAACAATGCAGGCAGAATGGTTTGGATAGTCAAGAGAGCCAGGCCGATGAAACCTGTCACAGCATGTGGGCTGCAAGTGCGAACACATTGTCAGACATTATTATTCTGAAATGCATTACTGAAACGATTGCCGAATAAACATCGAAGTCCTCACCTTTCGAAGATGGGCTTATCAGAAGTGAGCAAAGATGTTATTCCGCCAGTTGCTCCAAGGGCAAAGAAGAAAAACATCCCTCCAAGAAGTTTAGGGTGCAGCTCTTTGGCATAGGCCTTCTCCTCCTGAACGTATATCAAACAAACTCAGGACATGCACAAACATGTCGTGTCTTAAGTAAGATTCTCATACCACATCATCGGAGTAACGGATTCGAAAGCCAAGATATGTTCCATAACCACCCATTGCAAAAAGCACAACAGCCTAGAGATTGCAGGAAGACAGTAAGGACAAACGCATCAGAAACTTGATAGGGATCGGAATAAAAGGGTGTACATCAAGTAGAAGAACTATACCATGTTGCCTGGGTGACCCCAATGCACAAGCCAGTCAGGAAGATTCCAAGACTTCACCAGCTCAACAAAAGGCCCAAAGAGAGACCTCACAGTACCAGCTGTTCAGATTTTCAAATGTTCAATAAGCAATTAGAAACTTGCAATGCACCAATCTCCGAGAATATGGGAATGTCTCAGAGTGAAGTTCTCCAAGCTATGAGAACCATAGCAATTCCTATGGCGTTTGGATAAGTAATGCACCCAAAGTCACTCACAGATCGATTGATAACATATACCAGATGTGTACCCAAGTTTTCTTAAGCTTTACATTCTAAGCTCTTGAAGTCTCCAAAACGGACCAATTCTAGCCGTAACAACTGAAACTTAGTTCGATAGTAAGGAACACCCAACAGAAAGTTGGGAAAAGGGGATAAACAAAGTACGTGAGCGGCCGATTTACGTCCAATTAAGTACCCTATGTATGGACTTCAAGTATATTAGTCTGCTTCAGGAACATTATTAGACTAAATAGTTTCAAGAAATGGCATTACCCCGGCAACTAACTTTCAATATCACAGTAGTCACCTAAAGATCATAGTTTGCTGTAAATGACAATATCACATTACCTCCGGGAAGTGCAGCCGCAAATAGCAATGGCAGAGGAGTGAAGGAATACAGTAGTGTCTCTTTAGACTCGTTCAGGTGCTTAATTTCTTCAATCCTACTCCTATCAACACCTTCAACGTGCTCATTCCTCAAGCAGAAAGATGACTGGAAAAATCTTCTCTTTCTAGTATTAGATGGGATTTTAAAGAAAGTTTCGGTGGCAGAAGTACTGGGAAATGATGAAGAAGGAAGAAAATAAGCATTTTTCAAAGAAAGAGGTATGGAACTGCTAACTACTGCCATTTTCAGAACACAGAACACTCAAAAGAGGCTTGGAACAATCTACCTCTGGTGTGATAGGAATAGAACTTAGGAGAAGGAAAAGAACTTCGAAGACATAGAGAAGAGTTATGGCAAGAAGAAAGGCGAGGCTTTTGACACGCCTTCGGAATTAACTAGAATCAGCCTTCTTGCGTGGTTTCCACACGCTCCCTAGCCTATATTTGCTGTTCCAAGCTTTTTGGCATTAGTGGGCCCGTTTGACGTAAGATGGGTTACTTCTCTTCGGCGGTGACGATGATAATTCTTGGAATATCGTTTGGTTTTTTGTTACAAGTAATGCTTCAAGCTAAATAATACTGACGATATGTTGAAAACCTGAACATACAAGACGTTACATTCCATCTTCTTGGGCTCTTTCTTCAGCGCCTGAGTTCAGCTGTGTTTTCCTCTTTCTTAGTTTCCTTTCTTGAGCACTTGTAATGAAACGTATTCCAAAGTTATTTCACGAGGGCTAGAGACTGAAAGACATTTCTTCAAGATATTAACATCCATTTCACTCAAAACAAAATTTCATTGCTCCAACAGCATGCATGAGCCCAACTCCGAATAACTACACATTCAGAGACCTTATTACACTATTTACATGACTGCTTCAGTTTCAGGCAATTCATGTCCTCCATTCAGTTTCATCTTCATGCCCGTCCACTGCAAGTCTTCGATCCCCCTATCTGCAGGTGGCCAGTTCCTAGCTACAGATGCTGGCTTATCTGAAGCAGATTTGATTATGTACACTTTTCAGAAGGCAGAGAAGTTGGTGATAATCCAAAATCTAGAGCCTGCTTGCATGTCTTCATTGTTTGTACAGGGTCTAGAACTCTAATATCTTTCACCATATCCTGTGGCGTAAAGATTCTAAATTTTAATCAGTAGCGTAAAACACTGCCAAAGTTATTGAATGACTCAATTTAAGATTATTCCGTGTAAATGACTAGTAAACTTTAAAGAATAACAAAGCCAGCTGTACCGAGGAAGGAAAACAGATTGAACGCGGAAGTCTTTCACACCAGAACGATCATAGTAGAGGTCTAATATTCGTTTTACTTTGCAAGGAAATGCATTGACAAAATTCAACGCATGACAGTAAAACGTTTTATAAAGTCGAGACACATAGCTTTGCAAATTGCAACTACATAAAGGAAAGCATATCTAGGAAAAGAATGATTCCTTAGATCCTATGGTTTGATGTTGACTAGGCAATAAATCTCAGTAATTAGGGAATTAGTATTAATAAACTTCATATGGAGTTTCACAGGCTCACCATGCAATACTGACATATGACACGGATGGAAAAAGGCTTCCTATAGTATAGTTAAGGGATTGTGAGAAGAAAACGATCCATTTACCTTAAGGGTAGATATAACTAGGGTATTCTTCCATCTAGAGGTTCCCAACAGTATCATCCATCAACCCTTAGGATATTGTTAGAAATTCCACTTCCAGTAACTACCTCCCGCAGAGGATCAACTTTCCAATGGCCATCAACAATGAACTTTATCTGCAATAATAAAAATATGAAGTAAATAACTAGTTCATGTCACATTAGAATATTGGTATGCAAACTTTGAAGATGGATAACTCTTCAGAAGATGCAACGTTTTACATAAGATCATTCAATAGTCAATGAACTGTTTACTCACTGCACAGTTAGCAGTCTGCCCCCAAGTCAATGCATAAACAATTCTTAGCATCAGATCTACAGATCCTGTAAATTTGAGTTCATCTTTCCATATGATTTAATTAGATTCTCACCAGGAACCAGGACCATCTTGTAATAAACAGGCATTTTAAGTTACAGAAAATGGTATCTCCAGAGGATGGCTATCACAAATCAATACTTTTAGAATTTTATTGGTATATCAATTTCAGGTAACAATGCCAAACAGCCTCTGAAGTGTACTTCTGCCTAACTCGCTTAAAATTGTTTGATATGTCTACCCACTGCCCACTGACACTATTAACTGATAAATTATCAAGTAAAATAACGACATAATGAACTCAACAAAGTTGAATGTTCAAAATCCTATCACTGGACTGATTATAACTTGTCAGATAAATAGAACAGCCGCATGATCAATTCGAGTTAACATAAGTTTTAACCTCATATACTCCAGGATAAAGCCACAGCATCGTTGACCAAACTCTTGATTTCCTGTTTGAACATATCATAAAAGTGAAATAGTTGAAACTTTTGATAGGGAAAAAATGAACTACCATATTCCAAGATAAAAGGAAGAAAGAGGAGCTATTCGAATGTACAAAAGCAATCAAATGTCCAAATACTCAGATTTCAGAATCAGTTAGTTATAATGACCAAAAGGACTGACTGTAGCTGCCATGCAAGAAGAATATGCAGAAAACTGTCTGAACACAAATTGATGTTAACAGCAACACCTAACAAGAATGCATCTTTATTTAGGAGTACTTAGATAGAAGAGAGGATGTTGTAAAACCTTGATCCAGTGGAATCTCTAGCAGTACTAAATGGCTGAGGATCCATTCTAATTCGGTGATGCCAACCATTGAAGCTGCCAGTCACCTCCACAACATCACCTTCTCCACAGTATTGGATCTTAACCTGATAAGATCTGACATCCAGTCAGCAACCTCAGTGGAAATGCATCCCAAACAGAATCTTCAGAAGACAGTAGCTCCATAGTTGACAAAATGACTAATAAAGAAATATATCGTAGTATCATTGATTGATCCACCCTTCAGTGGCAATCAAGTTTGGAACACGAGAGTCCAGGAACTTACCGGATAAGTCACCATTTTTCACCTCAAGATGTCAAAGATGACTACGTTGTTTAATCCTCTTACATTTACCTTGATCGTTTTACCACCCAAAAAGCAACACAGTAAAACAACCCCTTAACTACCAGCATTATCTATTCTGGTTATTGATACTCATTTTTAGCATATACTATTAGAATTCCCTTTCTGTGTCCAGAAGTACACTAGAGATTAAGTCAGCCATTGTCCTCTGGCGCATTCTTTTAATATGGAAAAACAAATTCAATTGGACAATACCTCCACTAGTCCAGAAAGGCTTTCTTCAGCAGCAATTAATTCAGCATCTTTTTCTGAGATAAGTTTCTGAGCTTTGCTTATTTCTTTTTCAGCCTTTGTTTGCAAAGCAGAAAGAGCAAGCTGTAGGCAAAAAATTAGATTTATCTAAATTCTTCGTTATCACATCATTTGCACAAGTTTGAAACAATAACTATGGACATGAATAAGTGGCTGCCACAATCAGCAAGCAGAAAACATTAACCCTATTTTTCAAGTTTCATACAAAAAGGATTTTATGGTGAAAAGAAAGGAACACATTAAGCAAGAATTAGAATACACAAGGGATAAGATAACAGAACTATATGGAAGAATTTCATTTCAATCCTAAAGCCAATTAAGTTTTATATCACACTTGTTGCTCATTCACTAGACAAGCCAGTTCAATAGCATAAGTTACAAATACTTCAGCATTTGGGTCTCATTTCCTTATTATAGTGAAGGCAGAAGTGGTTCTTGCCCAACAATGCCATACTTGGTACCAATTATCGAGTCTACTTACAGTGTTGTTGACAGATTGAATAAAATGACTGGTGGGCATATACCTTTTCCCTATCAACCAGTTCCTTCAACCGAGATAACTCTAACTCCTTCTCATACTGAGCAGATAGATTATGCAATTAAACAAATTCATCCATGAGTTATTCTCTAGACATAGTGCAATTGTGAGTAAAAAACAAAACAGCTTAAAGGGAACATATATAATGGTACCAGCATGGATTTGAGATGGTTAATGTCAACCTGATTTTGTCCTCCAGTAGTCTGCATTGGACAAGGGAAAAAAAACCTATGAATAAGAAGTTAATAAGCACTAAATCAAACTCAAATCATGATAACCCGACTAGTACGCTGATAATAAACATAACAATATCAACAATGAGAATGGAAGATGTACAACTACCGCAGCATCGAACTCCTTTCCAGAATAAGCATCAGCTGCTAAACAGCCATCCCTACAATTAATTAAAACAGGAAAATAAATGGAATTAGAGAGGAGAAATGCAAATTACTTTAGAAAAAGAGTTAAATCAATAGCAGTCTTGATTACAATCTACCAATTTGTCACCCGAAAAGTCAAAAGATAACTTGAATCAACTGTAAATCCAATACTCAATAAAGTTATCTTGGATTAGAAGAACAAATATCCAACAAGTTCCAGTATTTTTGTTGAGCAGGATACATGATAGGACCAATGTTGAGGGTATTTCAGGAAGGGGAGAGAATAACAAAAACATAAATAAGCCTAAGATATGGACAGCATACTCGAGGAGAAAGAAAGAGGAGGCTAAGAGGAGCGAGTGAGTTAGTTAGTTAGGGGCTAAGTTGGTACAAGGGCCGGGGTGTAACAGAATGGCCTCAGTAGGTAGTTTTGAGGCCAAAGGCTAAGAGGAGAGAGGGATCAAGGGGGAAGAAGGGACACATTGTAGACAGAAAGAATTTCCTTCTTTTTGAGGAGCGGTGTTCAGCGGAATCACCCTTGTAATAGCAATAGAGTGCCTTTCATATATTCAATAATATACATTATCTCTAGTTTATAAAGTTAGAGTTCTATCAATGGTCCAACCTGCCAGATATAGGAAGGAGGATCAGTTTTATATTAGGGAATTAAGAATTTAGAAAGACCAACCTTGATGCCACCAAAGATATCCGATAGGGTAGATTCATTGGAATCTCGTATGGCGGAGGCTGGAGTTGAGGATATTCAATCGTCTATGAAGATAGAAAGGGGGAAATGCAACGAGCCTTGCTGCTGGAAATGAGCAAGATGATGGGTAAGAGACCAGAAGAAGGACAGGGGAGTGATGCCTCAGGAAGGGGGCAAACTATGGCTAGTACAATCCACTCTGAAGGAGCATTCCACTGATACTATAGAGGAATATAAGATGTCGGTACTTAAGGTGGAACTGCCCATGTTTGATGGGTCTGACCCTGTGGGGTGGATTCCTAGAGCAAAAATATACTTTGAGGTTCATAATACCTCAGAATAGGTGAAAATCAAACTGGCTCTCTTAAATATGGAAGAATCAACTATTCATTTGTTTAACCTTTTGAGGGAGACGGAGGTGGAATTGGATTGGGAAAATTTTAAGAGAACTTTAATCGATTGTTATGGAGGGAGGCGGTTCAAGAACCCATTCGAAGAGATTTCGAATCTGCAGCAATCTGACACAATTGAAGAATACATCGAGGCCTTCGAGTTCATAACGTCGCAAGTGGGTCGTTTACTGGAAAAACAATTTATGAGATATTTCATGATTGGTTTGCGATCGGATATACGGAGGAGGGTGCGTATGTTTGGGCTAATGAATAGGTACCAAATGATGAAAATCACAAGGGCAATGGAATAAGAGGTGAACAGAGAGCATGGAGGTCTCGAGAACTTGGGTTCTCAACAGCATGCATGGACTCAAAACTGAGAGTCATTTTAGGGGCAATTTTTGGGTCAACCCAAACCCTAAGGAGTCAGATCGCCCAAACCCAATGGGTCGAGGGAGATATTCTAGTGGATTTGGAGCAGGTAGAACCCGGGAAACATTCAGGTACCAACCCAACCCCCATACGCAAAGCCAAGCTACCGCACCACCTATGGCAGCACCGATAAGGACGCTTGAGGGAGAAAGGAGACTGTCGACAAATAGAAACAGGGGGTTGCATCACATTTCTTACCAAGAACTCATGGATAGAAAGGCCAAAGATCTTTGTTTGCAATGTGGGGAGAGATTCCATCCACTACATCAATGATTGGAGAGGCAGCTAAGGTTACTAATTCTAGATGACAATGAAACATTGAATGAAGATGGGAAAATAATAGCTATGGAGAGGCAGATATGGAAGAGGAGGGTGATGTAGCTTTAGAATGCAGAACCATGGGAGTGTTTGGGGTTAATGAAGCGATGATATCTGAAACTAAAATCGTGAGACTAGAAGGGAAACTACATGAGGTTCCTATTTTGATTTTGGTGGATAGTGGGGCAAGCCACAATTTTATTTCGCCTAAGTTAGCTAGTGATCCTGTGTTAACGGTAGAGCTGAATAAGGCCTTGGGAACCAGATTGGGTGATGGCCATAAGGTGACTACTAAAGGAAGGTGTATAGGGGTTCCTATTTAGTTGGGTGAGATAGACTGAAAGATTGATGCTTATGTTCTAGATTTAGGAGGAATGGATGTGATTTTAGGGGTTGCTTGGTTACAAACATTGGAAAAGGTCATCGTAGACTAGAAGGAGATAACTATGCAATTCCAACATGAAGGACAAAAGGTGGAGTTGTGTGGAAATGCATAAACAAAGGCAGTACAGAGAAGAGGAAGTGTGTACCCTGAGGATTCAATATCCTTACACAGTCTTTTCGCAATCTTAAGTGGTAATTTCCTATCAGTTGAAGGAATGGTTATAACAGGGGAGCAACCGATTCAGCTTAACAGAAAAGAAGAACAAGAGCTAAACTGGTGTTGAACCACTTTCCGAAGGTATTCCAAGAGGTCCAAGGGTTACCTCCCCAGTGAAACCACTCTCATTTATAGCAAGGACAAGGTCCTATTAATGTGAGACCGTATAGATACCCACACCATCATAAAGATGAGATTGAAAAATAAGTTCAACAAATGTTGCAAATAGGCATCATTCATCCTAATTCCAGTGCTTATTCCAGCCCGGTTATCTTAGTCAAGAAGAAAGATGCTTCATGGCAAATGTGTGTCGATTATAGAGCCCTAAATAGGGCCACAGTTCCAGACAAGTATTTTATTTCGGTGGTGGATGAACTCCTAGATGAGTTGCACGGTGTTGGTTTCTTCTCTAAATTAGATCTCAAATTTGGGCATCACCAAATTAGGGTTAAGAATGAGGACATCCACAAAACAGCTTTCAAAACACATGATGGCCACTATGAATTCCAAGTAATGTCATTCAGATTGACCAACGCGCCAGCCACGTTTCAGTCCACAATGAATGACATTTTCAGACCTTTCCTTAGGAGGTTTGTTCTGGTTTTTTTTAATGACATTCTGGTATATAGTGTTGATTGGAATACTCATCTTTTGCACTGAACAAGTATCTTGGAGGTCTTTAAAAGGCATCAATTTGTGGTTAACAAGTAGAAACGCAATTTTGGAAGGCGAACAGTGGAATATTTGGGATGTTATTTCCGAAAAAGGGGTAGCAGTTGATCCAGCCAAGGTTTCAAGTGTTGTGAAATGGCCTATTCCTCAAAATGTTAAGGGGGTGCGCGGATTCCTTGGGTTGACTGGATATTACCGAATGTTCATTATAGGGTTTCATTAGAACTCAGCAGCTTTAGAGTCCTTTGACACATTAAAAAAGGCTTTGACTACTTCTCCGATATTAGCTCTACCAAAATTTTCCCAATCTTTTGAGGTTGAATTTGATGCTTCGAGTAAGGGGGTGGGTGCGTTTTTGATGCAGAATGGGAGACCAATAGCATACTTCATTAAAGCTTTTCAGAGGGAAATCTTTCTAAATCGGCTTATAAGAAGAAACTAATGGCATTGGTGATGGTAGTGCACCATTGGCGGCACTATTTGTTGGGTAGCTCATTTGTGGTGTATTCAGACCAAAAAAGCCTTCGTCATTTATTGCAACAAAGGGTGTCTACTACAGATCAACAATGCTGGATGGCTAAGCTTTTGGGTTATCATTTTGAGGTCATTTACAAACCGGGTCCAGAAAATAAAGCTACTGATGCGTTGTCACGGGCGTATGAAGGAGAGTTGAAAAGCATCATTTCTTACCCACTGTGGGCTGATAACCGAATCCTCCAGCAGGAGATGCACCAAGATCCTTTTTTGAGTGGCATTATAAGGGATCTGTAGCAGGATCCAACCTCTAGAACTAGGTTTTGATGGCACCAAGGTGTTCTTTTTTATAAGGGAAGGTTGGTGATTTCAGCTCAATCCACTTTTATTCCATTACTCCTAAAAAAGTTTCATTCTTCCTCGAAGGCCATTCAGGTTTTCTGCGCACCTATAGGAGAATTGCAAGCAATCTTCATTAGATCGGTATGAAGAAGTCCATTCAAGACTTTGTCAAGTCTTGTGACACATATCAAGGGCAGAAATATGCTACCACATCTCCTGGGGTCTGCTGCAACCTTTGCCAATTCCCAACCAAATTTGGGAAGATATTTCAATGGACTTCATCAAGGGACTTCCTAGATCTAAGGGGTATGAAGCAGTTCTGGTTGTGGTGGATAGACTATCTAAATATGGCCATTTTATTCTATTGAAGCACCCTTATACTGCTAAAAGTGGGGCTGAGGTGTTTGTTAAAGTAGTAGTACGCCGACATGGAGTGCCACAATCGATCATAAGTGATCGTGATCCTTTGCTTGTTAGTTATTTCTGGAGAGAGTTGTTTCAACTGCAAGATACTATGCTTAAAATGAACTCCTCTTATCGTCCGGAAATGGATGGACAAACCGAAGTTCTCAACTGGTGTTTAGAAATTTATTTGAGGTGTTTTGCTTCTAAACAACCTAAACATTAGTCCTATTGGATTTCATGGGCAGAACTATGGTACAGTACCACTTTCCATGTGTTTACGGGTTCAACTCCCTTTGAAGTGGTTTACGGTAGGAAACCCCCAACCTTGGTTTGGTATTTACAAGGAGAAACTAAAGTGGAGGCAGTGGCTAGAGAGTTAATGGACAATGATGAGGCATTGCATCAACTTAAATACAATTTGAATAGGACACAATACCAAATGAAAAAGTATGCTGATAGAAAAAGAACTCCGCCGTCTTTCCAGGTAGGAGAATGGGTATTTATTAAGCTCCATCCCCACAAACAGCTAACGGTGGCCCGACGTATTAATCAAAAGTTAGCGACAAGATACTTTGGGCCTTTTAAAATTCTGGAAAATGGTGGAGCAATCTCGTATAAGCTCAAACCAATCCTACATGCTAGAGTCCATCCGGTGTTTCATGTGTCTCAACTAAAAAGGGTTGTGGGAAACTACACTGTCGAGACAACTTTGCCTGAACGAATGGAGGTAGAGTTGGATGAGGTCGTTGAACCTGAAACTGTCCTAGCTAGCCGAGTAATTACTAAGGAGGGGGACTCCACACACCAATGGTTAGTTAAATGGAAGGGCAACCCAATGGAGAATGCTACATGGGAAGATGAATTTGTTCTTCGCAGTCAATTTCCTCAATGCTGCTCTTCTAGAGGGGAGCAATGATGGGACCAATGTCGAGGGTATTTTAAGAAGGGGAGAGAATAACAGAAACATAAATAAGTCGAAGATATGGAGATTATACTCGAGGAGAAAGAAAGGGGGGGTTGAGAGGAGTGAGTTAGTTAGTTAGTTAGTTAGGGGCTAAGTTGGCACAAGGGTTTAGGTGTAACAGAATGGCCTTAATAGGTAGTTTTGAGGCCAAAGGGGGATAGGAGAGAGGGATCAAGGGGGAAGAAGGGAGACATTGTAGACAAAAAGAATTTCCTTCTTTCTGAGGAGCATTTCAACTCTGTAAGGGGTGTTCAGTAGAATCACCCTTGTAATAGCAGTAGAGTGCCTTTCATATATTCAATAATATCTCTAGTTTATAAAGCTAGAGTTCTATCAATACATGATAATTATTTAACATGGAAAAGAAGAACTAATTCACACTTCTACGTTTATAATATACAGAAGAAGAAAAAAGGATTTCTCACATAATGGCATCAAACAAGAGGTAGGAGCACATCTAAAACCATAAATCTGGTCCTTGTAAGTGTATATACAATGCAAACCTAAGAAGGTCATCTGCAGCAGCAAGTTCAGGTCTGGATATAATCCCATTCTTTGTTGAAGCAGGATTACTCATGCTAAAGGCATGCCCAAAGCTCTCCTCAGGAGGGTTCTTCGATCGCATGTCAGTTGACTTTCTTAGATCAAATCCCTCATTTGATGTCGCATCACGTTCTTTCAATATTCCATAGGCATCATCTGATACACAAGTATGCCCTATTGGTTAGCTTCACAAAGCGCAAACAAAACGGATTCAAATTCCAATTTACTTTGATAGGAGCTGCATCAGAATTCATCATTGCAAGGAACACAGTGGCATAGCATTGAAGAATGTATTAGCATTTTAAATGAAAGATATACCTGCAAGTATGCCAGGTCAAGAAAGTCACCATGAATGCACTGAAGAGAATATGAAACTCCAAAACCAGGTAACAACAAAATAACTTGAAGCAGATTCAGTTACTCTTAAGTGAACAACTTTGAGCCCCACTGCATGATTGTTTTCATACTAAACTGAACCAAGATTAATTGCATATTGTTAAACTCACCTTCAATAACATCCAAATCTCCACTCTCTATGAATTTTGCCGCCACCTCCTCCAACGTTGAAGCCTGTGTTGAGTGCATTGGCATTAAACCATGACTGGTATTGTTGCATTCAGGAACAGTATCTGCGTAATTGCCATAATCAGTTGCAGACAAAGTTTCTTCAGCCATATTGTTTTTGTTCTCATCCTGATTTTTTGAATGGGACAAAACTTCACTCTCCAAGGGGAAATTGGCTGAAGTTTGTACGGGCTTGCTGTTATTTTCATCAGAACTGATATCTTCATACACTTTCAAACTATACTGATTGTTGTTCACAACAGAGACTTCGGTTTCCAAGGAAATATCCTCAACCATTCCACAGATCTCTTTATCCTGTGGTTCTACAGTACTTGATTGCCCTGACATGGAACCATCTTTTACATGTTTGATGTCCTCATGTTGAGGTTCTGTAGCATAAGAGACCGATGGCAAGGAACCACTTACAGTCATGTTTTGAACATCTTCATCTTGCTTGTCTAGATTAGAAACGGTCATTTCTTCTGAAGAAGAATTGAGAGGTATCCCCAAAGAATTATAACTATGATCACCAGAGTCATGTTCTAAATCAACTACTAAACTGTCAGAGTGGCCGGATGCAGTCAGAACTTTAGGTGGCACCAAAGCATCTCCCATTGCATCCCTCACTTTCTCATCCTGACCTTTTAAATAGCAGAAAGCTAATCAACAATGGCAGCAATGGAAAAAAAAGAAGAAAAAAAAAGCATTGTAAATAAGAACATATATAGATATGTTGGTATACCCTTAGAAGCAATGCTTAAATCCTGTCCATGAGTTGATCTCTTCTCCAAATCAGGAACATCAGTATCGGCTTTCACCGAGTTTGAAAGAAGATTCCTAATAAATTTATATCCCCTCCTTCTCACAATGTTTGCAAGGTCAGTCCTATAATACAAGGGAGAGAAACTGGTTAAAATTATTTTTAAAAATTCCCTTTGAGTAGAAAAGTGCAAGTATGTAGGCAAGATTGCTGGTTTATTTTCTATCAAGTTTAGAGAGGTCTACCTTTTTTTTTTTTTTTCCTGAAGCAAAACAGAAAAGAAAGACCTCTAATGCGTATAAAGAAAACAAGTTTCATGGACAACCTATTATTGCATAAGCCAATCGCTAATTCCCTTGAGATTAAACTACTTCAGTTGAGTTATTACCATATCTTTACTTGGGATATACTGTTCTTCATGACATCAAACCCGACAACTCATTACATTTGTTAATATCATCAACCCCGAATTAGAAGGCAGACTTTCAAACAAATTCAAATTAGAAACACTTTGAAATAACACGTGCCGTTACAGAGCGAGACTCAAACATACAATCAAAGCCAACATAGAAAAACAGCATTTTCCCATTTCTGAAAAAATATAAAAATAAAAAGATCAAAAGGAGAAATGGAAAACCTTCCTTCATCGGAGAGCTCCTTCGTAGTTGGGACATGATCATCCGGAAGTCCAACAGCCATTAAAAATTCGCGAATATCATTGCAAAGCTCCGCATTACTCTTCACCTTTCTCCTGCATCACCATTTCCAGTTTCAATCTAAATGAGCGAAACCTACCCATCAAAAGCTCTCAACTAAGCAACAAAAACATCAAAAAACAACTTAAGAACCTGGACTTTTTCACCGAACAAGCACATATTTTAAAACGCTTTCGATAAGGGTACTCGTAAATCTTCCGGCGAAGCCCAAATCCCAGTAGTTGGTGTTGTTGTATAGACAAACATGGGCTTGCAGAAGTAGGCGAAAGCGCACACGGGAATTTGCAAACGGAAATGGCCATGAGAGAACTCATGAATTGAGGTTTGCAGCATATGAGGTTGGGTCAGTGTTACAAAAACACTGCCGTTTCAAATTGGTATCTGTACACTGTTACAGTTACGCTTTCCAGTGACAGTTCCACGTGCCCACTCCTTCGGCTCTAACCAAATGTTATTTTCTCAGAACCAATTTTGGGCATGCTGTTACTTCAAAGGTCCTATTTAGTAATTGTTGACCCTTTTGAGACCCAACTTCATCAGGACTTGTTTTTTTACTTCAGCCACTCCAATTTAGTTAGATCTTTTGACTTGGACTTGGAGGGTGCGCCAGGCCCTTGCAGTAGTGCATCGCATGGGCGACGCTTAAAGGTCCCGGTAGCAAGCTACTGTAGTGGACCTTTCCCTTACAAAAAGTAATTTAATATCATGTGAGCCAATGGCCCACGTATCAGATATTAAACTGATAAGAACAGATACTACACTTGATCTTAGCCAAAAGGCCGAGAAAGGTATGCTTTGGAACGGGCCTCCAGTTGCATTTTGTAATCGTGATATCCTCCTCATGCGTTGTGACTTAGCAATGTGGGATGGGAACGTCGTAGCTTGCTACTCGTTCCATTCCTCCAACCAACTAGCTGGTCCGTTTAATTAAAACTACAAGTACCATATTGCTTTCGACAGACACCTAAAGAAGAAGAGAGAAGATAGAATCAGTCAATTGCGTGTATTTTATCTGATTGATCAGATGTCGATGAATAGAACCAATCACATTGTCGATAAATGAAAACGAAATGATTTGCTGTACGCAGACGTCAAGCCTTCCCTCTAATCCGAATCGCAGTTCATCCTAACGTGATTCATAATGTTCAATCAAATATTTTAAAAAATAATTAAAACGTTATTTTAATGATTGGTTATACAATTTACCGTATTATTTAAAATTATTCATAATTCTCGTAACAATTTATAATTTGTAATTTAAAATCTTAAAGTTACTATTATTATTTTAACTTATTTTGTTAACGTAATATTAGTCTGGGCATGAGCTGAGAGTAAATATAAGAATTGCGACAAACATTAGAGCAAGAGCAATTTGTTAGAGAATGATTGAGTAATTATAAGAGTCTCTTATACTTTTTCCTGTAATAGAATTCTTTACTAATTATAATTGTTTCTATACATATTACCGGTGATTAAAAATTAACTAATTTGATCCGTTTAATTATAAAAAATTTAACTGTTTAATTTTTAGATTCAGTTTTTAACTTTTCATTTCGATTTATTTTAATAATTTTTGTTGTTAAAAATTGATTAATTTTTTAACTGATAACTCAATTTTATAAATTAGTAAGTTCTTATAAATAAAAATAAATCAATTAATTTTTATTTAACAAACTTTTATTAAACTCTAATTCTTCGATAAGTAAAGATAATTTCTTTTAATCATATTTTAAATTCTTCAATTTTATTTAATTTTTAGCCGATTTTACGATAGTTTAGCACCAGTTGAATCTTTTAAACCTTAAATTTTTTCTTACAAACTTAACTTCGAACCAATTTTTAAAGCATTACATATTACCTTCGTAGAATCACGTAGCTACGATTTTTTACCAAAAAGCATCATTAAGTATATACATATACTAACGACGATAGGATGGACGACCACACAATTCCATCCCACCATCCGTTTCACCAACGACTTGGATTTTTTTTATTTTTTGTAATTGTTATTTTGGGCTAACTTAAAATTAAGTAAACTGACACACTTACCATCTACTAAGCACGATTGATCACGACAATGCTTTTTTATCCAGGTGTCGACGACTACACAATTCTATCCCATCGTCCGTTTTATCAACGGCTTGGATTTTTTTAATGTTTTGTAATTGTTATTTTAGACTAACTTGCACGCACTACTGTGCATGTTGTTTTGAATTATTATTAAGTGTTATTTGTCTGTTTTTAAGTATTAAGTGTGTGTGTGTGTGTGTGTGTGTGTATATATATATATATATATATACTAAGGATAGTGGGATAGTTGACCACGCAATTCTATCCTACCGTTCATTTTAACGACTATTTGGATTTTTTATTTTTTGTTGTTATTTTGGAGTGCATATTGTTTTGAATTATTATTAAGTGTTATTTGTCAGTTTACTTACCATCTACTAAGCACGATCGATCACGACAACGCTTTTTCATCCAAGTGTAGACGACCAGTAATTCCATCTCACTATTCGTTTTATCGACGGCTTGGATTTTTTTATTTTTTGTAATTATTGTTTTAGACTGACTTGCATGCACTACTGTGCATGTTGTTTTGAATTATTATTAAGTGTTATTTGTCAGTTTTTAAATATT
>JANIJH010000005.1:71011852-71022010 GCA_024520975.1 Erythroxylum areolatum
GATAGAGGTCGGGATCAGTTCGCGTCTGCATTGCATGTCTATATTTTTGTATTAAATTGTTTCTTCCGCAAATTTCCATATGAATTGTATTTTGAAATGACTCAAGTGTTTGTGGTTGTGAAAGGGCCCGGATGACTATTGAAAATTGTGTTAAGTGAAAAGTTTTTTAAAAAGGGCCAATTGGCCATATGGGAATTTGTGTAAATGGCATTGTATGATGGGAAAGGACTTATGCCCCATCTGATTATTGACTCCCATGTGTGTCAAAAAAAATGTGTACCGAATTTTGATTGATCGAGTGCGTAGCACATCACTCTCGCGGGGCACGGTCTCGAATATCACCATCGATATCGGGTTCGGTTCTTACGGGAGTGGGGTGCTACACTCTCCTTCTCTATAGAACAATCCCATATTGTTATGTTTTTGGTTTTCTCCTAATCTGTTTTTGAGTGTGAAACTAGATTATATAGATCTGGTTCCAATGTTTCGCTCTTTTTATGGCCAGATCTTATTTTTGTGGTCTATAAGATCATCACCATAAATGAATGGTGAGTGACTAAAAATAAAATATTTTTGTTTAATAGAGGCATAGGTAATAGTTAATGTGGGATATGGTAATTAAATGACATAAAGCCATTTGTGGGTTGTTGGATGGGGAACAAATTATATTGCGTGTATTTTGATTTCTTTTTATAGTCTTTCAAAATATATAGGTGCTTGTGTTAAATATACTCCTAATTGTATCTTATATAGTGGATAGTTTATTACTACTATTTTCTGATTCTTCCCAATTTGTATAGTTACCTTTTTTTTGTTATGCTCTTATTTTATTTATATATATTCTCTATCATTTTTATTTTCTTTAATTATTTTATTTCTTCCTTTTTAATTAGTGTTATTAATTTTCTAGTGTTGTTGTTAGTATAGATTATTTGATTTCTAATTGTAATTATTCTAGTAGTTCCTTTTCTGTGGCTTACTACTAGTTATTCCTTTTATTTGACATTTTTAAGCTCTAGTTGTCAGTACTTTTCTCGAGTAGTCTTAGCATCATTTAAGGCCTTGTTGTGCTTATCTTGTATATCTTGTGGGGTATTAAGGTAGGCGCGGCTACTTTGACTAGCATTAGGGCTTATCTTTTAATGAGTTTTAGGGCTAAGAGGAGAGAGGATGTTAATAGATTTTGGATAAGTTCCTAAAACAATGGGACTCTTGCAAGAAATTCATTGGAATTAATGGAAATTTAAGATAAATATAAGATTCATATAGCATGCATCCAAAATACAAAGTGGACAAGGGCTAAGCCAAAGGAGATTAATGGATTCAAACTTTAGTATTCAAAGTGTTTAAGGCAAAGGAATGGAGTATATATCTTGATTGTCAAAGAACTCATACATCATGTTGTATAGGTAAAGAGGACTAATTATAGTATTTTGTCTTTGAAGATTATGGTGAACAATATTTTTTTTCTATGTGGTTTGTGCTTATGCACCCTGAATGGGGTTGGGAGAAGAGCTTAAGCATCAATTTTAAAAAGAACTAGATTAGGTAATTCAGTATATTCCCTCTAATGAGAAACTTAATTTAAGGAGCGACTTTAATGACCATATCGGGGCGACATCTGACAAGTATTCTTGTGCCCATAGGAGTTTAAGTTATGGAGATAAAAATAATAGTGAGACTACATTATTAGACTTTTCCATAGTGTTTGATGTAATGGTAGCTAATTCATTCTTCAAATAAAAAAGATGAGCACTTAGTAACTTTTAGTAGCAAAACTATAAATACTCAGATTGATTACTCCCTCATGAGGTAAAGAGATCAACTCAGTTATAAGGATTGAATGGTGATACCTAATGAATGCTTGTCAACATAACTTAGATTATTGGTAATGAATCTTATAATTAAAGGTTAGAGAAAGAAGAGAAGTTCTTAGAGACGTAATAAAGTTAGATAGGGAAATCTAAAAAGGGAAAAAAAATGGAACAATTTAGGGATAGAGTAATGTCAGGAGAAGTATAAAAGCTAGAAGGAGATGTTAACCATATGTGAAGGGAGTAACAACTCTTTTAAGGAATGCAGCTAAAGAAATATGAGGAGTTTATTAAAAGGTCTAGGAGTAGTAACAAGGAGTCTTGATGGTGGAATGCATACATACAAAATAAGGTGAAGATCAAGAAGGTTTCCTATAAAACTTTAGTGGATAGCAATATGGATGAGGAAAGGTAGTCAATAGATAAAGTTAAAAGCTAGTAAAGAAAGAGGCAAAGAATACTATCTAAAAGCCAAAAATAAAGCCTATGAATACTTATGTTAATGAATAAAAACTAAGGATAGAGAAAACGATATTTTTAAATTGGAAGGAGCTAGGGAATGAAAGACAAAGGACATGACTAAGTTCATTGTATAAAGGATGAAGTAGGACAGGTTCTTACAGGTGAACATGACATTAAGAGACGATGGTAGAGCTACTTCTATAAACTATTCAATAAAGGCGAAGATAACATCATTTTCATAGGTGATCTTAACACTTATAAGCAATAGAGTAATTTCGCTTTTTATCAATGTATCATGAGAGAAGAAATTAAAGGAGTTTTGAGGAAGATGAAGAGTAGAAGGGTAGTAGGACTTGATGATATACCTATAAAGGTGTGAGAGAGCTTAGAAGAAGAGGATTTTACTTGGTCAGTCAAGCTTGGGAATCTGGATTATATTGGTCTAATTATTGGAATGATCAACAACCATATAAAAAGCATTCAAAGTAAAGTTTGAAAAGTTCATATCTATAACATGATTCTGAAGGTGATAAACCAACTGTTTTAGCTCTACTCTTTACTCACTACACTAAACTGAAGCTTATTCTAAAACAACCAACAAGAGATATAAATGTTCTCCTAGATGAGGTGCGAATAGTTTGTAATATATAAGCCTTTAATTGCTAAAAGATTTGTTGACATTCCATGCCCAAATTGAAGTTCCTTACTTGCTTAAGTGATTAGAGAACAGAAAAGTAATGCTTTGCTGATTTGTATAGAAGTCTAAATGATTTCAGTAATCTATTTACTATCCTTTGGATATCTTTAAAGGAGTGTAGGGGTTCCATGGTCTGTATCACCTCTATCTTTTTTGGGTTACCCTTTATACCTCAATAAATTACTATGAAATTTATGAATTTCACTGCTGATAAGCCAAATGCACACTTCTAATTGTTGAGATTCATCTTGTACTTTCACACATTCTCAAAGTAATCCTTTAAGTATATGTATATGATTTTCATTACTATTGATTTTCAGGACCATCGATGTAAGCCTCCACATTTTGACCCAAGGATTTGAATGCCTTATTGACTAGACTTTAGTAAGTTTCTTTTACATTTTTTAAGTTCTAAAGGCATCGCCCAATAGAAGTAAGTACCATCATTGGTGATAAATTAATAGTGTATAACATTGTAGGTATAAAGTCTATTAAACACGTAGAACTCCATAAACCTATGATATGCCTAGAATGAGCTCTCAACTTCAACAATAGTGTGATTTTTCTAAGGCATGGTTTAGTTACAATCTAAAGCCAATCAATAGTATCGCTAAAAAATTGAGTTATGGCTTGGTGATCCCTAAAGCCCTAAAGGCATTGTAAAACAAGATGTTGAAGGAGATATCATTGTCAACCAAGATCCTCCACACCTTATAATTAGACAAAGATGTCATTATAATCATCACGTTGTCATTAGAATTAGCCAAATTAAGATCCTCTTCCTAGAAAATAGTTTGCTTCATTTATCTTCTCTTCCTCTTTGTTTAACACATAGTATGAGCAGAAGTTTTATGGTAATAGGTAGATTTCTTCAATTTCGTTGTGCTCACCCTGGAATCTTTATCCACTATAATACTGATGACTTTGATCTATATGCTGTCATTATGTTCCATAACCAAGGTAAAGCACGAATCTCCAGGGTTGAAATATTCATTCACAAATTGCTCTAGTTATCACTTTTTCAGTAGGGAGTCTATAGCCTTTTATAGATCCTAACATACTTATAATATTAATATAAATAATAAAACTTGTATGTACATTTGATCTCAAAGTTCCTCAACAACGGTTTCAATGGATTAATGAGATCTTTGATTTTGGCATAGTTGAGAATATGGTTGTGATAGGCGTTCAACCAACAAGAAGATACCTTTATACATGTGAGCTCTCTTTTTCCCTTTAGTGTGTTCTTTTCTATAAACTCTCTTGCTAGTCTCTTGCTAGACTACTCTAGTGAACTCCCTATCTTTCCTGAACTTTCTTATCACTTGGCATGATTGTTCAATCCTCTGTGGGTGAATCTCAAATCACTAAAAGTTTTGCAAAATGGGATGTTATTGGAGTTGTCATTGTCGACCAAGGTCCTCCTCACTTTGCAGTTGGCTAAAGTCATCATCATGTAGTCATTAGGATTAGCTAACTTAGAATATTCTTTCTAAAAAGTAATTTCCTCTACTAATCTTCTCTACCTCTTTGCTTCATTCCATGATCTTAATAGATGTTTAAGTCCAAAATGCATATTTCTTAAATTGGGTTTCATCAGCCTCAATTTTGTGTTCACTATAATGATTGTTGGCTTTTTTAGGGAGAGATATGTATGGAGAAGACTCTATCTCTTTATTGAGCAAAAGCTTGTCAATTTATATAGTCATTCTCTAACCAAAATTCCAAAATCGAATAACATTTAAACTAAATCAACGTAAAATCTACACTTAAAGATAATATTATGATAACAACTTTGACTATTTCAAAGTCACATGTTCAACACTCCTCCTTGACTTTGATACTGCAAACTCCATCTGTTAGGCTTCTCATGAACTTTGCAATTTGTCATTTTCAAGCAATCAAATTTTCCTTTGTCTTCCACAATGAAGGAGTGATCCACCTTGTTGGCCTTTTTTTTTAGATGTTTTTGAACTTGAAGAACTCATTTTGTTTCTTCATATATAGAGGACTTCATGTTAATTATATCTTCCTCAACATCACCAGCGTGGTTCTCTTTCGTAAAATCCAATGTAAATCTCTTATTTTGCATTTTGATATTGAACACTTCTCTGTCCATTGCATCCTTAATCATGCAACAATCGTCTTCAAACAGTACTTTAAAGTCTTTATTGAACAATTGACAAACACTCAATAGATTGTTGTTTATTGTAGGAAAATATAAGACATCAGAAATTAACTTCAGACTTAAATGCCCTTTAATTGTTATAATCCCCTTTCCTTTTGCTTCAATATAGTCTCCATTTCCAATTTGGACTTTGGAGATAAAACTTGTATTAATTTCTTTGAACATTCTTTTATCAAAGGTCATATGATTTGTGCAACCATTATCAATAAGCCAGCTTTCCTTTGAATTTTAGTTGGCTAGGCATGATGTTGCAAATAACTCCTCCTCCTCAAGTTGATCATTTATAGCTTGCTTGGCTTCTCCTTTTTGCGCTTTACATATCCTTTCAACATGTCCTGATTGTCCACACTTGTTGCATCTTACATCTGGCCTCCACCAGCTATATGATTTGTTTTCTTGCAATATGAACATGGTGGAAAACTCTGAGCATTGTTGTTATTAATCCTCTTTTTGTTATATTATTTTACTAGAAAAGTGCCTTTTATGGTTCCTTCTTGTCTCATGATTCTCCTTTGTTCTTGTGCCTGAAATGCACTTAACAATTCTGCCAAACTAATTTTTGCCAAATCCTTTAAGTTTTCGAGTGATGAAATTGTGCCTCAAATCTTTCTGAGATGGTTACAAGAATTTTTTGAACTATTCTAGAATTATCAAAATTAGAATCAAGAAATCTTATGTTATTGGCAATAGCAATGAGCTTATTAGAGTAATCCTTGATCGTTTCTGACTCCTCCATTTTTTATATATCAAATTTTATGATCAAGTTGAGCACTTGCATTCCTTTGATTCTTTCGTTCCCCATATATTTCTCCTTTAAGAAATCCCAAATTTCTTTGCTCGTCTTAGGCGTCATGATTATGGAAAAAGTTGTTGGTGTGATTGCTAAAAACAGGCAAGCTTTTGCTTTAGACTTCTTCTGTTTCTTTTCTTTGTGGATTTTAATTTGAGCCACCGTTGGATTTGCCTGCAAGTTTGGAACATCATAGTCTTCATCTACATCTTCCCACAAGTCATTCGCTTTAAGGAAGGCCTCCATTCGAACAGCCCAACTTAGATAATTTCTTCCATCAAACACTAGCAAAGTAATAGCAGTGAATGATGATTCTAAATCCATTAATGTGTGGTTTTTTATTTGTAGTATGGGAAGGCGTAGAATGAGTTATAAGTTTTAGATAGGTTTAGAGGTTCTTTAAGATTAAGAGAGCTCTGATACCACTTTGTTGGTTTTTTAGGAAGAGATATGTATGGAGAAGAATCTATCACTTTATTGAGTATAAGCTTGTCAATTTATATAGTCATTCTCTAACCAAAATTCAAAAATTGGATAACATCTAAACTAAATCGGCATAAAATAAGCATAAAATCTGTACTTAAAGAAAATATTATGACAACAACTTTGACTGTTTCAAAGTCATATGTTCAACAATGACCCTGGCTGGAGTGATATTCCATTATGTCAGCCACATGTTCCCCTGACCAAAACTAATCACATTGACTTCTATCTCTTCTAAGCTTGAAACCTTCAGCCACAAATTACTCCAATTGTCCCTTTTTCAATATGGACTTCACAACATTCCATAGACCCCATCATTCCTCTATCTTATGCCCATAATCTTAGTCGAAATAATAAAACTTATTTGAATGTTTGGCCTCAAGTCTACTAATTAATGATTTCAACTTATTGATGATATCCTTACTTTTTTCATAATTAAGAATATGGTTGAGAGATCTATTCAGCCATGACAAGAGGATACTTTCAGACTAGTGAGCTATCTTTCCCTTTTCAGTTCATTCATAGATTCTCATATATTAGATAATTTTAGCATTACTCCTTAATTCTCATTTGTCATATTATCTCTTAAGATGTTTGCTCAATCCTCTATGGGGAGTTCTCTACTTCCTTTAAGGTGATGAAACATTATTATTGCTTACGTACTTCCTCTTAAGTATACACTTTATCCATTAGAAGTGATCCCCAAAAAATGTTGGTTGATGACATATACCTTTCTTAAAAAAAACACGACTATTTTGATAGATTTCATGTTTAACACCTAAGTAGCTTCCACAGTGAACCTTTAGGTATACTATTCGAGCCTCTCCCTTCGTGTGTGAACCATATCAAAGAGGGAAGAGAACCTTAGGTCTTCTCTTATTGCTAGTAAAGTGATCCCCAAATTTGGATTTGAGTTGATCATTTTGGGATAAATTGATATCAATTCCTCATAGCTCTTGCTAAAGTTAAAGAAAAGACCTTGCACTTTAGAGTGTCTAAAGCTCTTCACAGGTCCATCATTTTCTTAACTTAATATGATTCAAACTAATGAAAATAACAAGATGAGTAATGAACGATTACAGACGAGCAATGAGCGATTACAGACGAGCTTAGACCATAACTTCTATGATTACAGACGGGCTTCCACTCCCCCTCTATGGCTTCTTCTTCCCCTCCACATCCTCGAACCCCTCTCTTCCCTTTACCGGTCCCTTCACCTCTCTCCTTTTAAAAATCTGAAATCCCTAATCGTATCCAAAACCAAAACACCAACGCAAACACCATCGTCCCTCTCCAAACTAAAGATCCTCCTCTGAAATCGACCCTTTCCATCAACCTTAACCAAATTTCCTTAGCCACCAACCCTCAGGAAACTGCCCTTGCAACTTCTTACCAACCCCGTGATCCTTAAAACTCGAGAATTATCAAATCATGGAAGGCAGTTGTTTCGAAAGGTATGGAGGACTCCTTAGAAGATAACACATTATCCTACTACCCCCAAAAGATCAAGGAGGAGCAAATCTACTTCATTCCTTCTCCGGAGTTAGCTAAGAAGGGAGCTACACATTTCAAGTTAGCATTGATAGGTTTTTTCGTAGGAAAAAGACCAACTTATCTAGTGATTCAGAGAGCTTTAGCTAAGTTTTGGGTAGAGTTTGGGCTAAAGGAGGCGTTTATTACTAGCTCAAACAACTTTTTGTTTAATTTTGATTCCGAGATAGGCTTAAATTCGGTGCTGGAAAAGGGTTGTTGGCATATCCAAGGAAAGCCTTTATTTCTAATAAAATGATCTTTGAATGGTGGGAAACAAGAAGAGGTTAAGTTTGCTCCGGTGTGGGCTAGGTTTCACAATATTCCGGTCAAATACTGGAATACTGAAGGGTTGGGAAGGATAGCAAGTGTTGTGGCACATCCTCTCTTAATGGATTCTTAGACAGCTACGATGTCTAGGATAGTTTATGCACGAATGTGTGTAGAACTAGAACTACATAGGCGTTGGCCATCATCCTTCCAATTGGCCACGTACAATGAGGAGGGGAAAATTACTTTTTACGGAAATTAGGATTGAGTATGAATGGAGGCTTAATCCATAAGTGCAGAAGAAGGAATGGGCACCTACAGGGAGAGTCTTTGAGACTGGTTTACCATAAGAGCTGAAGAAGGGAAAGGAGAAGATATCAAACATTCCAACTCAGCAGTAAAAGACACAGGAACTAATCTTTGAGAAGACAGTTCAATGTAATGATGTAATTAGAGTACCAGAGAGTTATAATGAGCAATGCAAGAGGCAACGTCCTCATTCGAAAGAACATATTAATGAGATGACAATGCAAGAAGGCAAAGATGCTATCTCTGCTGGGAGTCCTTCTCACCTGCCCCAGGATCAACAAATGCAAGAAGAATCTCGTGAAGACCTTGAGGATTCCAACTCTTTTTTGTAAATCAAGTAGGTATAATTCCTACCTCTCCTATTTCTGAATTGGTTCCGAATAGTCTTGGAATTATGGGAGGGGTAAAGGGGGACTTTAGTGTTAGAAAAAATAGGAAAACTAGGAGGAAACAGAAGTAGGATGGTTGTTGGTTTCTGGTTCTTTTCATTATGGATTTGGTTTTTTGGAATGTGAGGGGTATAAACAACCCCAAAAAACAACTAGCAGTACATGTTTGGCATAAAAGATTATCAGTTTCTTTAACAGAATCTAGGATTCGATGTCCATCGTATTTGAATAATGTTTGCTCCTCATTGTTTCCTAGATGGACTTATTACAATAATGTAGACCAATCTTTGAATGCTAGGATAATGCTAGCTTGGAATCCTGATCATTTTTTGTGTTCTATCCTAAACTTTACTGATCAATTGATTCACTTGGAATTGTCCCTTAGGAAATGTTCTGCTTCTTTCTTAGTTACTTGTGTATATGGGGCTAACAACCTCAACCATAGGAAGAATCTTTGGTCTGATCTGTCTAACATTAACCATTTGGTAAGTCACCTTCCTTAGATTATTGCAGGAGATTTTAATGCTATTTTGTTTCCTCATGAGGCCAATCTTATTAGTTCCTCTGCCATAAGTGGGATGAGTGATTTTAGACATTATGTTGAGGATAATGGTTTGTTTCATTTAAATTATAGTGGTCCAAGTTTTACTTGGAACAATAAACAAAGTGGAGACTCCTTTATTGCCAGGAAGTTAGATAGAACCCTCATAACACTACAAGAAATCAGTGTTTTGCCGATGGAATATCACCGACGGTCTGGAAACCATGACAATTACCGACCGAAAATGGACAATCGTCGGGGAAGATGGTTGTGGAGAATTAGTTTTACAACGGTACACTATTCCGTCGCTGAATGCTGGGAGGGAATTTACCGACCAAATTTTCGGTCGGTAAAGTGGTCGGTAAAAATGTCGGATTGCAGCCCCTCAGTTAAAGCAAAATGACGTCGTTTTGAATTATTTCAAAACGACGTCATTTTGAAAACTTATTAAACCCTCTTCATTTCCTTTCCTCCTCTCTCCCGCGCAACGCTCCTGTCTTCCTCTCTGTGCAGCCGCCCGATCGTCTCCTCC
The DNA here is from genome assembly GCA_024520975.1 of Erythroxylum areolatum. Classification (NCBI taxonomy): domain Eukaryota; kingdom Viridiplantae; phylum Streptophyta; class Magnoliopsida; order Malpighiales; family Erythroxylaceae; genus Erythroxylum; species Erythroxylum areolatum. The sequence continues at coordinate 71,021,858 of JANIJH010000005.1, forward strand.
TCCACCGTTCCTCCATCGCCGCCGCGCATCGCCGATTGGAGAGCTCCAACACCGCCGGTCGACAGACGACAGGTAACCCCTTCTCCCACGACTCCTCTTTCTCCTCCCTCCCCTCTCCTTCCTTCGGGTATGCAATGTGTTCCTGTTAGTTTT
>JANIJH010000005.1:71075782-71090135 GCA_024520975.1 Erythroxylum areolatum
CTGCTTTTCTAACTACTTTTATTTTGTCTTTCTTTGTTATACATCAAAATCATTTTTAAGTAAAGTCATTTTGACTTAACACATAAAACTAGCATCATCATCATCCATAGCATCTTTTCTAACCATACCTTCCAAACATGTCAATAATGAGTCTTTAGGTATAAGGGAAGGAAAAGATGTTACCACGCAAGATGATATGACATCCACTCAGTTGCAAGTCGATGTATCACTTAGATGTTTGAGTGATCTATATATGTTGAACCTTACCTTCTTGCCATTTACATGCAAGGTTAGTTCCCCTTGTTACACATCAATCACTACACCTCCGGTAGCCAAGAATGGTCACCCAAGTATGATCAGGATCTCTTTATCTTCTTCCATGTCGAGCACCATAAAGTCTGCAGGGAGAATAAATTTGTCAACATGGACAAGAACGTCTTCTACAATACCTCGAGGATAAGTGAGAGAATGGTCGACCAGTTGGAGGCAAATTGTCGATGACTTTACTTCTCCTAATCCTAGCTTTTGGAAGATGGAAAGAGGCATGAGATTTATGCTTACCCCCAAATTGCAAAGCACTTTACCAAAATATGTGTTGTTGATCTCACACGAAATTGTAAAGCTTCTCGAATCTTTCAATTTCTGTGGTATCTTTCTTTGCAAGACTGCACTACACCCTTCAGTCATCAGTACCGTGTCATAATCTCCAAATCTCCTTTTTTTGGTAACAATGTCCTTGATGAATTTTGTGTAATTTAGTACTTGCTCAACAGCTTCAATCAAGGGAATGTTGATCTCAAGTTTATTAAAGACTTCAAGGAATTTTACAAATTGATCATTGATTTTCTTCCGCTGAAATCTTTGAGGATATGGTAGCCTAGGGATGATTTTGTTTGCAATTCCCCTTCCAGTTTCTTCTCTGAGTTAACTTCCTTCTCAACCTGTGTAGGTGTACTTGCTTCTTCACAAGTATTCTTTCCTTCGTTCTGGTTAGATTTAGTGGAGCACTGTTCTTTAATTTTCACTTCTTACAATTCTTTTCCACTTCGAAGAATGATGGCTTTGCAATGCTCTCTCGGGTTAGTTTCATTATTACTTGAAAATGTCATCTGATTCAAATTTTTGACAGTAATTGCAAGTTGTCCCAATTGAACTTCCAAACCCTTCACTGAAGTCCCTATACTGGTTAATTGCATCTTTAGCTCATCCATCTCCTTATCATTCTTATGGAAACAGTTCCTTGTCTCAGCTATGAAAGTGCCAATCATCTCTTCTAAGAAAGGTCTCAATTCTACTGGTGGTGGTCCATATCTAGGTGGGTAGGGCATGTTCCTTTGAATACTATAGTTATATTGCTCCTTGGAGTTGTAGCCTTGACCATATTGATTTCCCATTGGTTGTGACTTAAATCCCAAGTTCTTTGGGTTAACAAAATGGGCTTGTTCCACCCCCTCATCATTGGTGAAAGACTAGTAGCTACCACTTGTTCATTCTATTTTTCCTTTGACATGAATTTTAAAAATTGATTTGATAGGGCTGCCAATTGAGCAGATAACTGAGTCACGTGGTCCACTTCTAAAATTCCTCTTTTTCCAGTATTTCTCTCGAAGGGCCACTGGTAGCTGTTTGAAGCCATATCTTCCAGCAATGTATATGCTTCTTGAGATGTTTTTCTCATCAGAGTACCACCTGTTGCTACATCTACAATAGTTTGAGTCTGGCCATTCGTCCCATTGTAGAACATTTCCACTTGTACCCTCTCTTGATATCCATGATGTGGACATTTTCTCAAAAGATCTTTGTACCTTTCCTAAGCTTCATGCAATAGTTCCAAGTTATGCTGTCTAAATGTGCTGATCTCAGCTCTTAACTTTGCAGCTTTACCAGGTGGAAAAAATTTAATAAAAAACTGCTATGCCATCTCTTGCCAAGTTCGCATTCTATCAATAGAAATTGAGTGAAGTCAATTCTTTGCTTTGTCCCGAAGGGAAAATAGGAACAAAGTAAGCCTAATGTCATCTTGCGTTGCCCCTTCAGTTTTGATAGTGTCATATAATTCCTGGAAACTTGCAAGATGATCATTTGGATCCTCCATTGGTGCCCCTCCAAATTGATTTATCTAAACCAAATTGATAAGTCCAGGTGAAATATAAAAATTCTGAGCACGAACATTAGGTCTTTGGATACCGTGATAATTATCCACGACTATAGGCTAGAAATATTCCCCGATAGGACGTTGGTGCAATTGTTCCTGTTCATTTCCGTTATCTCCTCTTCCATTTCCTCCGGTCAAATTAGCTACTTCGAGTCTGGCTTCTAACTGAGCTAATCTTTGAGCCATTTCATCCCTATCTCTTTGAATTCTCTAAAGTTCTTCTGTTTGATTTTTCATTTTCTTTTACCGACGAATTGACTTTACTGTTCTTTCCAACTCTGGGTTAAACTTTCTTTCTTGCCCTCTAGTGGTTCGGGGCATACAATTCTTTTACAAACAAGCTATGCAGGAAAACGAAAATGCAAAAAGAAAAAGAAACAAATAAGTTACTCTGGGGATAAAAAGAAAACCAATAAGTAAATGTCAAACTAGCTATAGAAGCAAACATTCAATCATTCATCCCCGGCAATGGCGTCAAAAACTTGTTCGTAAACCACAACTGCACGGTTGTCAAAATGAGTAATAAATCGGTAAGAACCAAGTCGTGTCCACAGGGATTATGAAAAAGTTCAATTCTACGCTAGTTAACGGTATTTGAAATCGAGTTAAGTGAAATTTTAGGAAATTAAAATTTCTGTAAAGAAATTTTTTTAAAAAATATTTAAATAAATTTCTAAACAACTACCCAATTCACTGCAATCAAAATAACTATGAATATGACAAATTTGTGCAGTAACTAATTAAGAAAAAATTGCAACAGTTGACTAATTAAAAGTATTAACTTCAATGGAGAATGACTTTCTCTTAGGGAATTATATTTTTGTCAATCTTAATATTGAATTAGCTATCCTCCACAAATGAAATACCCTAACCTTATATGTGAATTTTAAGAGTAATTAATCCCCTTTTCCCAAAGATAAATTAATCTATCCACTCTAGACATCACTTAGTAATCCCTTACTTAAGTTCTTCCTAGAGTTTCTTAAGTCCCAAACCTTCAATTTTCACCTCCTAAGTTTCTTGGGTCTCCCAACTCATAAGAAAATTCTAGTCGAAATTTTCTTCAGTCTTCTAGCAAAAACTCCCTTTTTTCAAAGGCGAGTTTATACCAAGGTAATTTCTAATAATCCAAAGGAAGAACAAATTAACCCAAGGAAAAATCAACAAGTATATAAATTTTCAGTCCTGGATTCCAGCAAAATTCAATATTAAAGCATCACAAAAACATTAATCCCTAAGAAAAATTAAAGTTCTAGTCACAAATCATCAAGCCAAGCAATCCAAAAATATAAACGCTAGACAAATTCATAATGAATCAATTATAAATAAAGAACAAGGCTCTCCAAACTCCTTTGCGTGGTTGCTTCCTTGGCGGTGGATGGTGATGGAGGCTGCAGTGTTTGTGGGGTGTGCTGCATTATTAGAGAATTGGTGGAGGCTTGATGGATGTTTTCCTATGTGCGTGGAAGGGTGGTATGCATTGCTATGGAGGCTAGTTGTTTGGAAGTGGGGGCTATATGGTTCTAGGCTAATGCTTGTGTGAGTGGAAATGGAGGGTGTGGCGTTGCTTGGCTGGTAAATGAATGCTACGGTGTTGTTTGCATAATTGGGAATGAAAAATATATAGCTTGTGTGTGAGTGGAGGCTGAAGAGGAATTAAGAGTGTGGCAGTTGGTGAGTGGCATGGTGTGTGTGAAGAGTTATGGAGTGAAAAGCAAGCGTGAGAATGACTGGAGGCTCATATACATGGCTGTCCATACGTTGAAGGCTATCTGTGTATGTGGAAGATTGGAGGGGGATTAGCTAGGCTTGCATGTATGGAGAGGAATTTTATGTAGCTTATGGCAGTAGGTTGTTTCGGTGGTTAGAGTTTCAAAGTGAAATTAGTGTGGCTGTTTGGTTGGCTCGTAGATGTATGGGCTCTTTCTTCAGTGTGGGGGCTGCTTTGTGTTAATAATTATGAGTGGAGAGGCCTGTAAGTGGAGAGGTTGCTGAAGTGGAGGCTGATATGTGGTTGGAGCTACGTTGTGAAGGTATGGAGAGTTGCTTTTGCAAGTGAGTGGAGAGGATGGGTGAGTGGTTCGTGCATGTGCATGAAATAATGAATGTGGGGCTGCTTCTTGCTTTGTGAGTGCTGGGTTAGAGGAGATAGCTACATGATTCTTTTGTGGATGGGATAACTGTTACATGGGCTGAAATAATTAAAGGTGGAGGTTGATGCGTGGAGTAGAGTTGTGTTATTACTTGGAGTGGGAGCTAGGTGGGAGCTGGTCAATCAAAACAACTCCAATTTTTCAAGGTCAATTTCAATAGTACATAAAAAGTAAACAGTGATGATTTAGGAGCTCAAATTTTATTGGCATCTTTATCTTTGAGTTAGTTTCAATATGAGACTTGAATCACTGAATTTCACCATCGGAGTCAAAAGTTATGATCGAAACATCGTCAAAAGGTTATTCTGGCAATCCAAAAGCTAAAGCAACTTTTGGGAATTTATTTCTCCTGAATTCCATCTCAAAAAATTTTTCAATTTATCCCAAAAAATCCGTCAATGAGTCAAGAATTTAAGTATGAATTTCAAAATTTTTGGCTAAACCAATCTCGAGGTAAAAATCTCACAATGACTAAAGGTCAAGTTTGCCAGAAACCCAAAAACAATGCAATTCAAGTCTATTTGTTTCATTTATGCATTTTACGTCAACGAACCTCGAATAATGCTAAAACATGATAAACCAGCTATAGATGAACATAAAATGAATGTAAAAGACTCTGAATTAAGCCTCAAAGATATATGAAAATTTGAGTGTATCAACTCCAAATATTTGATAAAAGCTTATTTCTATGTTGCTTTTAATTAAACTTGGACTTAATATAAATTTCCATAGTGGCGAAATTGATTTATATTTAAGAACTACTAAATGGTTTGTAATTGTGTTAAATGATTCTATTGTACCTGATAAATTCTTAATGGGCTATATTTTTAATCTCATATTTAGTGTATTTTGTTTGATTATTTGAGAGTTTTTATTGTTTATAGTACTTAATTTGTTTTTAGTATGTTTTTAGGACTTTATTGCCTTCATGGATCCAAAGGAGAAGAAGTTGGGCAGAACTAAGGTAGGAAACTAAATTATTAAAGATATTTTTAAAGGACTTGTTTGTACTGGTGAGGGACACATCCATTAAGGAGTTATACACAGCTGTATGGGAGAACATGTAAGTCCTTGTAACCATATATGGGGATAAATGACACTGTTATGTCCAGGTTGAGGTTAGACGTGCCCGTATGGTGCTATACATAGTCATGTCCATAGATCATGTAAGTTGATAGAGCCGTATTTCTATGTGAATATTAAGTTTGAAAAGATATTAAGGGATGTGGTCAGTATATATAGTCATGTGTGTGACCATGTCTAGTGTAAAAACACTATTTTTGAAGTATAAAAGGAAAATAAGAGGGGCAATTAAAGGAGTTCAAGTTTAAAATACAATTATAAACTTAAGAGTGACAAGGAAGTATAGATTAGTTAAAACTTACGAATAGAGAGCATGTTTCCATCAAAGTTTCAGTTGATTTTATTAGAAAAAAGGAGATTCATAATGGATTCTCTTATTCTTAATTTTTCTTTTCAATCCTTGATTATGTTTCCTATTTTTATAAACTAAATTTATTTAGTGCTTTGGTATTATGAAACTTGTGTTATATTTTGTAATTTAATTCTTTATTTACTTCAATTTGATTATTAATTTGTTAGATTCAATTATATATTTTGATTATGTCTTGAATTAATATTTTTGGGATTTTTTTCATGTATGATTTCATGCACTTGAAGTTAAGAAATTAATTATATGAATAGATCTAGCATGATTAAAAAGAGTTGCATACAAACCTAAAGAAAGTTCAACATAAATCTTCCATATTAGAGTCAAACTTAATAATAAAACTCTCGAATCGATTAAAGCAATCTTAAGGTTCTAACTAGAAAGAGATTTATGTTAATCAACCTAGGATTAGGTGTTGATAGTTTTGAGAAAGATATTAATGTAAGATAAGAATTTTCACGCGCTAATGATCTTTAGTTAAATTGCATGATAAAGGGTTAATAGCTTAAGAAACCTTAAGTGAATTCATTACCTAGGTACTGTTTATTTGATTTGGTTAATCTTTTCATGATTTATGTTTTTGGTTGTTATTTGTGTGGAACTTCAGTTTTGTTTTATCGTTTAAATTAAGCCATCATCTTATTTTGTCAATTACTTTGTACTTATAGTCCCCATGGGATTGATTCTTGATACTCTTTGTTACCATACTATAGTTCAATAAGTACACTTGCCTTTGAGATCTATAAGGTTGGGATCTTACGTATCAAGTTTTTGCTTCGGTACTTGGGACTATAGTTAATTTAATCATTATTTCTCTTTTTAGTTATTTTCATTTATAGTTTAGTTTGAATTATTGTATTGAATCTTCTATTTTTTCACATATGTAGGTCTTTGATTTATTTTATGACATGAGGAAATCCATCTAACTTAGTGGAAGAAGATTTAGAAATTGAGAGGAGCTGGACTTAGCTGGGATGGAGTCACCATTGTGAGGCTAATTGTTACTGCAAACAACTTCAAGATTAAACTGAACATTATTCAAATGGTACATTATTATGTCTAATTGATGAGTTATAAGATGAGGATCCTAATAAGCACATAACCAATTTTCTAAAGATTTGTGACACGTTTAAGATTAATGGTGCCACTAATGATGTAATAAGATTAAGAATATTTCCATTCTCCTTGAGGAACTAAGCTAAACAATGGTTAAATTCTCTGCCTAAGGGATCCATCACCATATGGAATTAGATGACAAAAAAGTTCCTTTTAAAGTACTTTCTACCAGTTAAAACTGCCAAACTAAGGAATGACATCTAGCGGTGGCAATTAAGCCCGAGCCTAACCTAGTAGGCTCGAAGTCCATAGGCTCTATCCAGTTTGATTTAACTTCGATTTGAGATTAAACTTCTTTAAAAAAAAAATGGGCTTCAATTTAGGCTCAAGCTTGGTAAAAAGTTCTTAGAAAAATAGGCTAGGCTCAAGCTTGGCAAAAAGTTCTTGGAAAAACAAGTTGGGCTCAAACTTGGCATCTTTAAAAAATGATGTTATTTTCCATTTTTAGCCCAACCCATTTCCAAGCCTAATGACATAACTTCCTACCTTTGAATGATTTAAAGACTCCATATGAAATATGAGAGAGATTTAAGGAGATGTCAAAGAAGTGCTCACGTTATAGTTTACCATCATACCTGCAAATTCGCACTTTTTATAATGGGCCCAATCAATTAACTTGGTAGATGATTAATATAGTAGCTAAGAGTACTTTTAATAATAAAACACTAGAAGTAGCTCAGGATCTCATTGAGGACATAAGAATGAACAACGACCAATGGTGCTCTTCTTAAGAAAAACCTAGCAAGCTAGCCAGAGTTTATGATATAGATGACGTTACAACATTAGTAAGCCAGGTTGAAACTTTGAGCAACAATATACATGGATTAATAATGAATTCTTAATTGTTTCAAATGATGCAGTGTGAGGTGTGTGAGTTAAGGCATACAAGCCAAAAATGCAGACGATAAAGGCAATAGCAAAGCCCAAGCATATAAATAACATGGGGAATGCTTTTAAACCCCAAAATAATCCTTACAACAATATGTATAATCTAGGATGGAGGAATCATTCCAATTTCTCTTGGGGGAATCAAGGAGAGCGAAGGAATAACCATTCACCAGAATTTCAAGAATACTAATCTCGGGTAAAGAAGCCAAGCTTAGCAGACCTCGTGATTGAATTTATTCAAACTTTAGTGGTGAGATATCAAGCTACTAAAATTTCACTAAGGAATTAAGAGGCTTCTATCTATAACTTGGAGAATTAGATTAGTCAACTTATGAAGCTAGTTTCTAAAAAACAACAAGGGAGTTTGTCCAACAGTAATAAAACAAATCTTAAAGAACATGCAATCATAGTCACCTTTAGGAGTGGAAAGGATTTGCAAGTTAAAAACAAGATCCAAAGTGAGGAGGAAAGTAACAAGTGGAGTTAAGAAAAAAGCTAAAGACAAAGAGCATCCTCCAAAAGTTAAGGAATTCTAGCCTACCATCCCATATCCTAGTAAGTTGAAGAAAGATCACATGGATGAGCAGTTTAGTAAACTTATAAATAACTCCATATTAACTTACCTTTTATTATAGTTCTTTCTTAGATGTCAAAGTATGTAAAGTTCTTGAAGGATTTATTATCTAACAAGAGGAAGTTAAAGGAGTTGGCTATAGTAACATTGAGTGAGAGATGCTCAACTATTCTATAAAACAAGTTGCATAAAAAGCTTAAAAACCCAAGGAGTTTTACTAACCTTTGTTTAATTGGTAGTTTATTAGTAGAAAAAGCTTTAGTTGATTTAAGGACTAGTATAAAAATTATTTAAGAAATTGGGATTAGGGAAACCAAAACTCACTCTGTGAGTAATTAGGAAGTAAATAGATTTTTTAAGTATACTAGGGATATTATTTAGCATGCACTTATTAAATTTGATAAATTTATTTTTCCAATTAACTTTGTGATCTTAGATACAAAAGAGGATATAGAGGCGTCTTTGATTCTAGGTCAATCCTTTTTAGCCATTGTTAAAGTCGTTGTTGATATTACTGATTGGTAAACTAGTGCTTAGGGTTAAGGAAGAAGAGGTTAGTTTTTAAATATATGATGCCATGAGACATTCCCTTAAACATGATGATGATTGCTATTATATTAATACCATTGATTCTATAGTTTAAAATATTTTGCAAGATTTTATTTTTAAAGACTTATTAGAGTTACGTCTCGTTCAAAGTGAGGAGAAAGATAAGGATAACCCTATAAATAAGGAGCAAGTAGCCCACTTATAGGCTAATGAAACTATAGCGGGGAAGAAGGAGTTTAATGTCCACATGCCATTTTCGACAACCCTTCTTGTATTTATTGCAATTTTCATTATATCTGCTTTGATTTTTAGGTGATTTTGTCATTAGGGTTTGAAATTTCTCCCAATTACTGTTAGAGCTAATTTTTCATATTTTGCTACAATCCCATATATATTTCTCCCATTTCATTCTTATTTTGTGATTGCAAGTTGAATTTTGTGCTTTCTCTTACAAATTTTTAGAGTTATTGTTATATAAAAATGGTATTTTGGAAAATTCAATTTGGAATTTTTGTTCGTGCTCAGTATATCATATGAATTGCTTCATGCTTTATTAGTCTGTGCATAAATTGTTGTTTTTCTTTTAATTGGTTAGTTCTTGTTCATTTAATTTTATACATATTTCGTGATTAGCATATTTTTGTTCTCGATTGTTCACTTAATATGATCATACATTCATTTTGATTGTACATTTTAGGACTCATAATTAGTTATCATGCATTTAATCTCATTTTAGTTTATTATTGCATATTTCATTATTATTACATTTCATTCTTAATTGTGTTCATCCTCACCCATGTTTTAGTTTTACATCACAATTTCATAATTAATAATTATTGCACAAGTTAAATGTGGCAAATATTGTTATTTATTATTTCTATTATTTACTTTCATTTCATTTCATTTCAGGCATGATGATAAGGAGAACAAAAGCAATGCAACAGAAAAAGAAAAGGAAAAACCATGTAAGTGACAAAGAGGCAAAGGGTCTTCCAGAGACCAAGCTAAAGCCTAATCTCCATCAGCTCAAGAGGCCAGTCCACCTCCACTTACAATCTACGAGATGCTTCAGTTTAATACCGAAGCTCATGAAGCCTAACTTTAAAATTTGAGGATAAGAAATTTAGGACCAATAGATGCATGAAATGAGAAGCGTTAGAGTAAGCAAGTTTGGCAAAAAAGGCTTGAGAATTAATAAGTGTTGGAGCATCGTTTGGTTCTTTTAAACATTGGAGCCCATATATAGGGAGCTCACATTAAAGTTTTATTCCACTTTCATTTTAGAGAAGGGCCACTTTAGTTGGAACCAATCGAACACAATTCAATTTAAGATACTGGGTAAGAGGATGCAGATGAGCTACACTGAGTTTTCTGTGATGATGGGCTTATACAATTGGGATTTTGTGGAAACTTGGGATTCTTTGGATCTTCAGTTGGATTTTTCATACGAGAGGAAGGCAAGAAATTTTAGAGCATCAAAGGTAGTGAAAAGGACTATGATCCCAACAAGTCAAAGGCATCCATATTGAGATAACCCACACTTAAGGTATATTTATGTCCATACTTTGTCATATATTAAGAGGGTGTGATGATAACTTTGGAGTTATGAGTATCGTATATGTCTTTTATTTATGGAGTATGAGAGAGTGGATGCCTATTCATCTGTGCATGTATTAGCCTAATACATATAGATTAGTATGAGGATAAAAAGGCATTATCTCATTTTGGATTATAATGATTAAAATAAGAGTTGTATTTTTGATGAGGTTAACCAAGAAATCCTTTATTGTGTTAGCTTCTTAAAGGAGTCTTATTACAATATAGGGTACACATCCACAGGTTGCTCATGGAATTAGCATTTTTTCATACTCGTGCTAATTGTAATTAACTTATAGCCATTTGACAAACTGGAATAGTTAAATTTAAAATTTAATCCTTAGGGTTAGTATTACTTACCTCATTCACGTGCTTAATAGCTCCATATATCTCTATCCTAAACTGTTGAGAATTTTTTTCCATGTTTGAAATTAATTGTCTAGCTACTTATGATGTTTTGTTTACTAAAACTTTTCCACTAGCCGCATCTACCATACATTTATCCATTGACAGTAACCCTTCATAAAAGTACTAAATCAAAATTTGCTCAAGAATCTAATGGTGTGGGCTGTTAGCACATAACTCCTTGAACCTCTTATAATATTCATAAAATGTTTCTTCAATGAATTATCTTATCTCATATATCTCTTTTCTAATATTGGCTACTCGTGATATAGGAAAGAATTTCTCCAAGAACAATCTTTTCATCTCATTCCATATTGTCACTAAGCCAGAAGGAAGATGATAAATCCAATCATTTGCCTTATCTTTCAATGAAAATGGGAAGGCTCTAAGATTGATTTACTTTTCTATCACGCCTTGTGGCTTCATTCCTGAACAAACAACATGAAATTCTTTCAAGTATTCATGTGGATCTTCACGTACAAGATTGCGAAAAATAGAAAGAAAATGAATCAAACTAAATTTCAATTCAAAATCTTCCTCAACATCTAGAAATCTCATACATAATGGTTGTTGATTCAAATATGGTGCTGCTAACTCCCTCAATGTTCTAGTGCTGGGATTTGCCATATTTTCTTCAACTTCTTGGAAATTAAAATCTTCACCAATTGTTAGATCTATCTCATCTTTCACTTCTGGAGTTGCGTGACCTATTCCTTGCTTAGTCTCTTTTCTTAAATGATGTGCCATCTTCTCAAATTCTGGATTATATTGCAATTCATCCATATGAGAAAAACAAGTCATACAAGACAAAAGATAAGCAGTAAATTGTAAAATAACGCAAAGAAACTAAGAAATAAAATAATTCCCAGGCAACAATGCTAAAATTTTAAACATGGTGTTGAAGCCCTCAAAATTAATTATGATTCACTAAACTCTTGGAGTAATCGTAAAATTAGGTGAAATCCTAAGATAACTAAATACTAGTTTCTTAATTTCAATTGATAAAACAAAATGGTAGATTTGCGATTAATTAACTAATAAGCTAAATTTATCAAGGAATCAAATAAATTAACTAAGTGCTAAAGCGAGAAATTTAATGGTACTTAACTTTGATTAAAGGAAAAATCTCATCTAATTGTAATTTTAATCATTGTTCTAAAAATAATAATTTTCACAATTCAAGCAGTTATTCTGAAACATATTAAGATTGTTATAATAAATCTCAACTTCTCTTAAAATAATTGGTTCAAATTAAGCATTTAAACCAAGATTTAATGTAAATTGATTGGGTATGATAACATTCCATATCAATTAAATGATAACAATAAGCTTTATGAAAAAACTAAACCCTAAATTAAATAATTGAGATAGCTATTACTATTTAACTTAGTTTTCTTGTTTCTCATAAGTTAAATATGCAAAATCATTAATAACTTATTTGCTATTTGTACCAATTATTCATGGCAATTACAAATCGCAAAATTCATGGATAACTATAGAATAATTAACATCAAATTAATTTGTCAGATTAATCAATATTGAATACTTATAAAATAATAGAACAGAAAACAAGAAATACTTGAATTAAAATAAAATCTAGGTTTAGAACAAATTCTCATAAGTTTACAACTAGAATTTTGAATCCCCTTCAATTAGAATGTTTGGATTTAGCTAATTATAGCCTGAGTTCCAACATCAAAACTAGATGAAAAGATGAAAGCTGAAGAGAAAACATAGGGAAAAATGAAAAGAGAATTATGCAGAAGGTGTATGCCATTTTTTCCCCTCTTCTTTGCTACCTAAAAACTAACTTCTTTTAATATTCCGGAGATTATCTTCTAAACAAATCCAAATCCCTATATAATAAGATTGAGAATAAGTCTCCTAATTTAACTTAAACTCTTGAAATGAATATGACTTTAGTTATGATCTCGCCTTATCCATTGTAGCAATTTGTCATCTTTTTTTCCAAAATTCATGACTTCGATAAATAGTGTTGCAATTTGATTCAATCTTCACTTGTCACCTCCTAAAATAAAACAAATATTAATTTTACCAATTAAACTCCAAAATTAATCTAAAATAAAATAGATAAATCCTATTAACATACGTAAATCACATCTTATCAATGATACCGAATATTTGTGATATTGTTAGAATGGTGAGTAAATATTAGCTAAATCCCGATGAAGCACATTAGGAAGTAGTAAATATAGTATTAAAGTATTTAAAAGGTTGTTGATTACATATTGTGTTATCGAGGCAATAACATACCTATAAATACTTATATGGATGCAGATTAGAAGGATATTTAGAAAAGATAAAATCTACCTTTTGACTTGTTTCCTTACTTAAAATGGTGCAATATTTTGGAAAAGTAATAAATAATCTTATATTGCTTTATCCACATTAAGAGCTTAATTTATAGCATTTTTAACTACAGTGTAAGAAATTGATTGGCTTAGATTTTTCTTGGTTCATTTAGGAGTCATTAAAAGTGAAAGTGATTTATTGATAATCAAATGTGATAATAAAACAATAATTGCTTATGCAAAAACTACTTAATTTTACTGCAAAACCAAGTCTATAGATATTAAATATAATTATATATAAGATACAGTTATAGAAGGTGAGGTGAATTTAAAGTATATATCTACACGTTATATGGTGACAAGCCCAATGACAAAATTAATCTCTTGAGATACATATAGTAGGCACGTAAAGTCACTATGATTAAGCAAATATTGATATTATTGATAAATACTTGTAAATGTATATTCATTCATTGTCTTGTAAGTTCAAATACCAAATACATATTGAAGTTATTTATTATATGATAAGCATTATGTAAAACTTTGATTCTAGAGTATATTTTCTATGTGAAATATTTTAATGTAAATAAAAGAATATGTAAGGTAGATAAGAGATTGACCCTCTCATATAGGCAATCAACTCCAATATTTATAGCAAATAGAGATGATGCATGATATATTAAGTTACCATAAACGAGTTTTAAAAAGACATATGTTGGATTAGACTAATAAACTAAATGAAAAGGAGTTCATTTCGTAACACATAACTCCTATCGTGATACTATATATTTCTAACAAATTTATGGTAATAAGTACGATAACTATAGAATTCTAATCGATTAATTTCATCATATGTAGATAAAAATGAAATATAAAAACACCAATAATAATTACATGATTTTCTTTCATAGTATGTTTACTTACAACAATTTCATAATCGTAATATATAAATTTTGATTTTTCAAAATAAATATATAAGAAAAGGGAACAAAGATAATATTAAAAGATTTGTAGAAAGTTCATCCTTTGCTCTATGAAAAGTAACATTAATTCATAAGTAACTTTTATTAAAAACTAGTACTCCCTCCGTTTCATAATAAAAGTCGTTTTAGAAACATTTTAATTATTCAAAATAAGTGTCATTGTTGACTTTGT
>JANIJH010000005.1:71122162-71139642 GCA_024520975.1 Erythroxylum areolatum
GGGAGATTTAGCATTAAGGTTAAAATTTTCAATTTTGTAAAATGGTCCTCCATTTTTTAGAAGTTCACAGTACTGGTCGGTATGTTCCTGTATTATCGGTGCCGGTCAGTATTGAACGAAAATAATCGGTATCGACCGGTATTTGAGGTCGGTACTAACAATACATATACCGTACCATTTTTCAGCTGGTACTGTATGGTACATATGGTATTCGTATCTCTGATCACATCTCCACCACTGAACAAAATGGACTTAATGCATAAATCAAAGGGACTTTATATAGGTTGTAATGTGACTTAGGTAAGGTATGACAATAAGAAGCTTTTTAGCTAAATAAACTGTAAAGAATCATTCAAACCTATCCACACAAGTTTTAACTTAAATCAAAATTCACTTGATTTAAATAACATCTCTTTCAATCACCTTTTTCTTTTCTTTTCCTTTTTTTGTTTTTTGTTTTTTACAAAAAAAATCAAAATAATGCAGCTTGATTCATCTAATTTACATTTAACAGAAATAGTCAAAATCCTACATAAATAAGTTGATACAATTCCTTCAATTTAGGGGTTAAAAATCATTAAGGATAACAACAACAAAAAGGATAAATTTGACTTGTAGCAAGTTTATTATGCAAGAAAAGAAAGGGTAAGACTTAAATTGTTTTTCTAGGGATAAAAGTTAAGACAAGCTTGTTTAGCTTAAAAATGGTTATCCTAAATGCCCTCATCATCTTTATATACAAATTCATAAAAAAAAATGTGGTCTTAACAGGTATTCAAAAGCAAGTTCTAGCATAAACAAGCAATGTTTGATAACACATAACAAAAAATATGTATAAGCACATACGTGATGAATGCTCTTAGGCTTAAAGCTCACGTAGGTGTCAAAAATGCATCAAATCTTACACACATTCATTCAATAAAATCAATGAGATATTTGAAATAATTTAACGAAAACACTAATCATGCTTGTCTTTTTCATGCATTAGATCTAAAACCAAAATGTATCATAGCTTAAGAATTATTCATAAAAAACAATAAGAAAATTATCAAGTTATCACAAGAAATGATTAATATATGAATCAATATATCATGAGTACAAGAACAAATCATAACGTTCATCATAATATAAATATTCGCTACCCTACAACTAAATTATACATTATCCCTAATGTATGCATAAGATACTCACAGCTCAGTAAAGATAATTAAAGAAACTAAAGAATATATAAAGGACTCGCTACAAGAAATATGCCATTTACCGACGAAAAAATTGTCAATAAACGGCAGAATTTTGTCGATAATAATAACTACCGATGGAAATTAACGATGGACTAAGGGGACGTTAATATGGCCATAGGTAAATTTAACGACGAAAATTATATGTGTCCTTCCATCAATAAAATATACCGACTAATAGATGTAATCATCGTTAAGATAATCGCAAAGGTTTCAATATTATCGACGGAAGAAGAAGAATGGTCGATAAACATCATAAAAAATTTACTGACAGTTTATGGCATTTCATCGGTAATTATAGTATTTTTTGCGACGACCTTATGTATTCCGTTGGTAATTGAAAATAAGAATTTTTTTAAAAAAATCTTGACATGAATTTTTTTTGGATGATCTTATGAAAGATGCATAATTTCAACAGTTATGAATTATCTATACATAATAAATTTATTTGTTTTTATATTTAATTTGATTAAACAGAAATTTGATATCAATCAACTTTCTTAATTGATAATAAAACATTACAGTGTATATAATAAGTCTTTGTAATTCAAATCAAATGACTATAACAATCCTAATGTCTTGGTGATCACGGGTGCTTTAAGTTGCTACCCTCCCATTCAGTTGCTCCATCTCCTGTCTCAGTTGAGCTATTTGCTCCATCAATGTCTACACTGTGGTCTGAAGCTTAGTGGCTTCATTGGTTTGCGCTGGTCTCGTAGACGCTGTTGTACTGGACATCGAGGATTGTGAATAACATATGTTCGCAAATGAACCTAGCCCGAATATCTATCCACGACGGTCCGTACCACTGACAGCATCAAGATATGTCTAAGGCTCATCAACAGGTTGTTTCTTCTAAGACTGTCGTCGAATGACATGTTGTATTTGGTCCTATTAGGAAACAATGTTTACATTAGTAAGGGATTATTATTAAGAAATAATAATAATGCATTAATTTCACATACATTTAGCTCTCTACATTGGGTGTTGACGAATATCACACCGTCATGCTTTTTCGTGTGACTGTGCAAAAACAGCTGAGTAGGTGTAGGCCTCATGCCCAAAGACTTTTCTTGCTTATTTAACCTAAATTGTTAGATGTGAATTATATTTTATTAAAATTTTAGCAGAGTTTTCTATATTTTTATGGTATTTCTCCCTGTTGAATAAAAAAATCACTCAACACAGCCACAAATGATACCAGATATTTATACCATTATCATTATCTATAATACAACAAAGTAATATATTTTCAGTATAAGTGTCAAGTTTAGATACTTACAAGTTTTTGTGCATGCTCGTGGTGGGTTATTGATCCTCTCGTATGTACAGGAAGACTCTCTCCTCCCAGGCCTCCACTTCTGTTATTGGAATTACGCTATGAGATGGACATTGCCTCAGGGCTTCTCTAATATTCTTACCAACGACTCCAAATTTCCTCCGAAATATAAGACAGTCATACACCAGCCTTGTGTATCGCACCAATAAAGTCATGATAACTTGTGCGAGCTCGCTTCTCCCATACTCTATGTATGATGGTATCGATACCAAAATCCCAGAAAATTATTTCTGAAATAAGAAGAAAAAATTTTAACTACTATAATGTAATAATATTTATCTAATTAGTGTATATAAATCAATATAAAAAGAAAATAAATCTTTATTGTACCTTAAACTCTTGAAAGTACAATCCCTTTATCGCCTGAGAGATATTCTTCCACACAGTTATAAACATATGAATGTCATTTGAATACTTGCTAAAGCTTCTCTTCAATCTCTTTCAAAATATAAATAATGTTAACAAATGAGTTCCTACAACCAATTCCTAAAATCGTTCACATTTTACAAAGCGGGATATATTAAAACAATTACCATGAAATATTATAATCAATCAAGGTCATGAGCTATACCAGGAGCCTATTGAAAATTATGTAGAGTTTCCCTTATAAAATGGACATCCCCCTTTTGAAAGATGGGTCATTCCTGCAATAAAAATACACTTCTATATCCACCAACAACCACAGCCCATACACCCTCATTTATAGTCAATTCATCAAGATATTCTCAATTCTAATCAACAATAACTCAATTTAATCAATTTCATTCATTTATATAAGAACATAACTCTTTCTAAATTTTTAGGTACCTCGAGAATAAGATTATTTAGGTCATATATGTTAGGAATTCTAGAAATCAACTAGATTATTTTGAAAATTCCTGGGCATGAGAATTAGTGAGGTAGTCCAAGATTTAGGACTAACATGTGGTATTAGAGTGGGCTATTAGGCTAGCATTTTGAACAAAACCCTATAACAAAGATCGTAATGGCATATTTAAGGGCATCTTCATCATCTTTTAACCAAAAGGGATAAAACATTAGTAGAGTCCCCTTTTTTTTATGGGAATGACTATCTCTGTTGGAAAACAAGTTTGAAGATTTTCTTGATGGCCAAAAAATTTGCTTTGTGATAACTTGTCTCAGGTGGTTCATTCATTCTTACTAAAATTATAAATGATTGAAAGGGATCCTCAAGCTATAGAGGATTGTGATCCTCAAGGAAATAAACTAATTTCCTTGAATAGAAAATTTGTTTAAAATATATTTTATACATTAGGAAGAAGCAAATTCAATAGATTTTCTATATGTGAAAGGACTCATAAAATTTGACATGTTTTAGAAATTACACAAGAGGGAACAAATAAAGTAACATAAAGAAAGGTTAGCATGCTAACATACAAATATGAATTGCTTCAAATGAAGTATGATGAAAGCATTTTTAGTATGTATATTGTTAGTGCTCTCGAGGATCTTGAAAAGACCTATAATAACATTTAAATAATAAAAAATTTATTTAGGTCACTTCCAAAGATATAAAAAGCTAAATTGATGGTCATATAGAAGCCAATGATCTATCAATACTATTATTAGAAGAGCTAATTAGATCTCTTTTTACATACAAATGAGGCTTCAACAAACACAAGAAGAAACGACATTTTTAAACAAAAAGAATTTAACAATCAAAGACTTAAAGGAAGAACCAAGTGAAGAGGAACATAAATCAACTAATGAAAGTGATGAAAAACATATTGTCTTAATCACTACAAATTTTAAGAAATTTTTAAAGAACTCCTAAAAAGATAAAGGCTTCAAAAGTGGTAAGATATATTTAAAACGTAATTAAAAAAATTATGTTTTGGATATAGGAAATTCGAATATATAAAGTATCAATTTCCTCTTAAAGAAAATGAAAATTATGACAGAAATGACTAGAAAGAAAAGAGGGATAATTAAAGGTAAAAAGAAGCCAAAATTTAGTTACTTTAAAGTTTTTTGGTGTAAGTGCTATATGATTTGAATATGAAAGATTACTTAGGAAAGTTTGATTCCAAAGTGGATGAAGGATTTTTGTTGCTATTCCTTAACAAGCAAAGCAAATAAGGTGTTTAATAAAAAAAAAGTCTTATTGTTGAAGAGTCTATGCATGTTGTCTTTAATGAATGTCCTAATATATCAAAGAATGATTTTGAAGATGATATATAGGTATATCTACGGAATTACAGAAATTAGCCCTTCAAGAAAATAAGAGTGATCATCAACACACCTTACATGAGCATATTGTCAAACCAAGTGAGGGAAACAAGAAGGCTGACAAGCTACAAAGAGATTATAATTTCAAGAAGAACTATCCTCTAGATCAAATTCGAGGTATCAATCAATAAGAAGTAATCATTAGATCTCATTTTATAGACTTATCTCATCCTATTATCATTTTTTAAATTGAACATAAGACTATAGAAGAGGCTCTTAATGATGGAAGTTGGGTTTTTGCTATAAATGAGCAGTTAAACCAATTTGAGAGCACTAAGGTATAGAATTTAGTATATAGACCTAGATATCACCAAATCATAAGTACCAATTGAGTTTTTAAAAATAAGATGAATCAAGTACCATTATGAGAAATAAAGTTAGATTAGTGGTAAAAAAGGTATAATCAAGGGAAAGGCATAGACCATGAGGAAACATTTGTAATACTAGCTAGGTTAAAATCTGTTAGACTATTAATTGCATCTACATCTTGTAAAAACTTTCAATTGTTTCAAATGGATGTTAAAAGTGTTTTTTTAATATTTTTATTTAAGAAGAAGTGTATATTAATCAACTTAAAAAAAATAACAGACCCAATAATGTTTACAAACTTTCTAAGCCTTATGGTCTGAAACAAGTTACTAAATATTGGTATGATAGGTTAAGTACATATCTTTTAGAAAATACTTTCTCTAAAGTTAAGGTTGATGCTACACTCTTTATTAAAATGCACAAGTATAATATTTTAATTAGTTGTTCAAATTTATGTCAATGACATTATTTTTGGTTCCACTATTGAGAGTATATTTATATAATTTTCTAGTTATATGAGTAGAGAATTTAAGACTAACATAATAGGAGTGCTTAACTTCTTTGTTAGACTTCAAATCAAGGTATCTTTATCAATTAAACGAAGTAGACTAAAGAACTATTCAAATTCTTCAAAATGGATTAAGCCAAATCACGTGGGATCCTTATGAGTATCACAATAAAATTGAACCAAGATGAAAAGGCAAGTCGGATTATATAAAAATTTGTTAAGGTTTTATTAGTAGTTGGATTTATATTACCGTCAGTAGGCTCAATATGCATGTTGTTGAATTTCAATCGTGCCTTAGGGAATCCCACCTTTTAGTCATTATATAAGTGCATTCTTATTTATTAATGTGGTACTATTTCGTTAGGATTTTGTTACCTTAAGCATGCATTTTTTGGTGAGTTAAGGTTCAAAATTTGGGACTTTTTAATTTTTTCATCTCTTTGATTATTTTTTAAAATTGAGGGTTTATTAATGAAATTAAAGACTAAAATGAGTTTTTTCAACTCTCATTTGTATTGTATTGTGCATAATTTTGTTTGAATAAGAATTTCTACCATTTCTGTCAAATAAAACCTCTCCCATACTTGATTATATGTATTTTAAAAAAAATACGACAACATATGGGAAATTCATCTCTTCATTTTGTTCAATATAGTCAATTTTCATCAGATAAACACAACGAAACAAAATATGAAACTCATTGAATGTAGACAATCCAAAGTCATTGAACACGGTAAAGGAAAAAATTCATTATCATAATACGAAACTTATTCAAGATAGAGAGAAGACGAAAATACCTAGACATTCACTGCCGGAGAAGATGACAACAATGGTCGGAGACGCAGCAGCTCCACGAACAACACGCAACCGACGGTCGGTAGAGCAGAAATGGAGGAAGAGGAAACAATGCGCAGGTTCAGGGGGTGGTAGGAAGGGGACGACTTGAGCGATTTTAAGGAAACCAAAACGACATCATTTGGTTTTAAACTAAATGATGTCGTTTGATTTAAATAATAAAATTTTCTACCAGCAACGCTTTGACTAAAACGACGTCTTATGGTTTAAAACCAAACGATGTTGTTTAGTTATTAGAGGCAGAACATTTTAAACTATATCAACACGATGTCGTTTGGTTTAAAACCAAATGAAGTCATTTTATTGCTGAAGGCCTAAATGTTTTTAAGTGTAATAAAATGACATCCTGTGGTTAGTTTTCAAAACGACGTCATTTTGTTATAATTAAAAAGTTCAAACCTACACGACGAAAGATGACGCATAGCTTTATATATTGCCAACTATATTAACGATGTAAAATTTCCATTGGTAAAGTTCCATTTATTTTTCGTGCCTTTTTAATTTTCTCAAAGAGCATCATTCAATCGTAAACTTCAATCCTTTCAACTTGGACCCACAGTATTTTCTAAGATGGATTTCATCTCTCTATTCAATACCTCTACTTGTCCATTCATTTGCAAATGGTAGGTGGTGGCTACTCGATGATGCACTCCATATTTTCTAAATAGCGTTGCCATAACTTTATTGCAAAAATGACTTCTTTGATCACCAATGATGGCATATGGGATTCCAAATGTATTAAAAATGTTAATTTTTATGAACCCTACAACTGTTGCATAATTGTCAAGTCTAGTGGCTTTTTCTACTACCCATTTGGAAACATAATCAACAGTCAAAAGTATGTAGAAAAATCCACAAGATGAAGGGAAGGGCCCTATAAAATCAATACCCATACATCAAATATTTCAACTATAAGAATTGGGATTTGAGGCATTTCATTTTGATGAGATAACGTACCTGTCTTTTGACATCTGTCACAACTTTTGCAGTAACACATAAGCATCTTTAAATAAAGTCTCCAAATATAATCCACTATCTAAAACTTTCCTAGCAATTCTTTTGGGGGTCAAAGTGACCACCACATACATAATTGTATCAAAAAGCTAAGACATAATTTTGTTCATTTTCTGGTACACAATGCCTTATAATTTGATGAGAGCAAAAATTCCATAAGAACTGTTCATCCCACGCATAATATTTTGCCTCGTTTCTTATCTTTTCCTTCCTATACTTACTAATGTAATAAGGTAAAGTTCCAGTAACTAAATAATTAACCAAGTTAGCGTTCCATGGAACTATACTTTTCGTTTGGAACAACTGCTCATCAAGAAAAGTTTAAAAAATAAGTAAAATATCTTCATCTTTTACTAACCTGCTCAAATGATCTGTTACTAAATTTTTTGCACCTTTTCGATCCTTTATTGCCAAATCAAACTCTTGAAGTAGCAAAATCCATGGTACCGGCCTTGATTTGGACTCCTTTGCTAGAAGATATTTCAATGCTACATGATCAGAGTAAACAATAACTTTAGAGCCAAGCAGATAAGATTTAAATTTATCTAAAGCAAAAACAATTTCTAAAAGTTTTTTCTCAGTTGTAGAATAATTGCACTGTGCAGCATCCATTGTTCTAGAAGCATAGAAGATAACGTGACTTCTTTTCTCAATCCTTTGGCCTAAAATAGCTTCCACTGTATAGTTGTTAGCATCACATATGATCTCGAACGAAGATCCCAATTTGATGGTTGAATAATAGACGTATTTGTTGGTAATGCCTTAAGTTTGTCAAAAGCTTCCTTACAGTCCTTCCCAAAGTCAAATAGAACATCTTTTGTAGCAACTTTGATAAAGGTATTGCAATCTTGGAAAAATCTTTAATGAACTTGCAGTAAAATCTTGCATGTCTAAGAAAAGATCAAACTTTCCTAACGTTTGTAGGGTAAGGTAAATTTATAATTAAATCCACTTTAGCCTTACTAACTTCTATGCCCCTGGATGAAATCACATGTCTTAAAACAATGTCTTGGTCTACCATAAAGTGACATTTTTCATAATTTAAGACCAAATTTGTCTCAAAACATCATTTAAGAACCTTAGATAAATGATTTAAACAATCATCAAATAAATCTCCATAAACAGTGAAATCATCCATTAATGCTTCAACGTAATTCTCAATATACTCATCATGCATCTTTGGAACGTACCTGAAGCATTACAGAGACCAAGTGACATTCGCCTAAAAGCATATGTTCTAAAGGGACACATGAATTTAGTCCTTTGTTGATCCTCTTGAGCAATTGTTATTTGATAGTAACCTGAAAAACCATCCAAAAAATAGAAACATGATTTACTAGCAAGTCTTTCTAACATTTGATCCACAAATGGTAACGAAAAATAGTCATTTCTAGTAGCTAAATTAAGCTTTCTAAAGTCTATGCATATTCAGCACCCATTTTGTATACTCATTGGTACCAATTCATCATTATGGTTTTGTATCACTGTTATACTAGTTTTCTTGGACACGACATGCACTGGACTTACCCATTCGTTGTTCGAGATTGGATAAATTATACCAGCATCTGAAAGTTTTAAAATTTCTTTCATTACCACATCTTCCATTGTTGGATTAAGTCTTCTTTGGGGTTCCCGTTTTAGTTTAGCATTCTCGTCTAAAAGAATCCTGTGCATGCAAATCGTCGGGCTTATTCCTTTTATGTCCGTTAAAGTCCAACCAATTGCAGCTTTGTATTCTTTAAGTAATGTCACCAAATTTTCCTCTTGCCCTTCAGTCAAACTTTTTGCAATGATCATTGGTAATGACTCTCCATCACCCAAATAGACATATTTAAGGTGATTTGATAAGGAACTTAATTCGATCTTCGAAGCCTGTAAAACAGAAGGTAGCATTTTCTTGTGATTTATAGTAAGTTCAGCATTAAAAGTTTTTGAATCTATTTGCATTGTTGATAACGATTCTGCAACTTCACAAGTTTCATCAATTTGCTTATTCACTTATGATTTGGCCTTAAACTCTAACTTATCTTCAATATTTTCTTCAGTAAACATATCCTGCACAAATGAATCCACAATACCCACATGATAGACAAATTGAAGATCATTAGGGTATTTTATTGTTTAAAAAATGTTGAACTTTGCTATCTCTCCATCAAACTCGACAAAAAGAGTACCCTCATCCACATCAATTTTCGTCTTGGTCATCTTCATAAACAACTTACCCAATATAATCTAAGTCGAATGTTCTACACTATCTCCATCCATTTTCAATATGAAAAAATCCACTGAAAATATCAAACCATTAACTTGGACTAAAACATCCTTAATAACTCCAATAGGATGCATGTACGAACAATCAACTAGTTAGATTGTCACATTAGTTTATTGCAAATAATTCAAATTTAAAGCTTGATA
Source organism: Erythroxylum areolatum (assembly GCA_024520975.1). Lineage (NCBI taxonomy): Eukaryota > Viridiplantae > Streptophyta > Magnoliopsida > Malpighiales > Erythroxylaceae > Erythroxylum > Erythroxylum areolatum. Next base: position 71,132,091 of record JANIJH010000005.1, read on the forward strand.
AATTAAGTATGGCATGATATTAATAGATGCACCTAAGTCTAGCATGACACGCTCAATTTTTTTATTACCAATAACACATGAAAGTGTAAACATACCAGGATTTTTGAATTTTTTTGGTAATTTTTTATTTATCAAAGCCGATACATTTTTACCCTCCTTGTCCTCAACTTCCTTTTATTTGTGTGCAACTCCTTTAAGAACTTTGCATATTTCGAAACTTGTTTGATGGCTTCCAAAAGTGGTATATTGATTTCCACCTTTTTAAAAGTTTCTAAGATCTCTCTTTCATATTCATCATCTTTTGGTTTAGCCAACCTGGTAGGAAAAGGAGGTAAACGTGCATTAATTGATATTGATGAAGATGAATCATTTTTACCCTTTGCTGATTCTTTAGTTAGAAGTTCTTCTTTCTTTCCTCCTTCATTGTGTTTTTCTATTTCCATTAGTAAAGAAGTTCCAGGTTGAATATCCTTGCCACTTCTCAAAGTCATTACACTCACAGTCTCTTTAGGATTCATCACCGTTTGAGAAGGTAATTTTTCCGATGCTTACGCTTCCAATTTACTTACCGAGGTGGTTAACTGAGTGATCTGCTTTCCTAAGTTTTGAATTTTTGCCTTTGTTTCCTGTTAAAATTGATGAGTATTATTAGCAAGCGCCTTAACAATTTCATCTAAAGATATGCCTGAATTTAAAGATTGAGGTTGAGCATATTTAGGAGGTTGAGGTTGTTTATTAAAATTGTAAGGTTGATTGTTGTTGGCCTCCTTGATTTTCATAGCTCAAGTTTGGATGATCCCTCCATCCTAGATCGTAGTAATTAGAATAAGCGTCATACTTTCTTTGAGGTTGATCAAGAAAGTACCCTATTATGTTAACTTCTTAAAGAAAGTCTTGTTGCAATGTAAGGCATATATCTATAGAATGTCCATAAAATGAGCATATTCTGCACACTCTTGCCGATTGCAATTGACCTATAGTCATTTGAAAAACTAGAGCGGTTAATCAGAAATTTTATCCTCAAGGTGCATGTTACTTACCTCATTCATACGCGTAATAGCTTCATCCATCTTTGTCCTAAACTGTTGAGAATTTTTGGCCATAATTGATATCAGCTGTCTGATCGCCTTAGTTGTTTTATTTACCAGAGCTCCACCACTAGCTGCATTGACCATACTTTGATCCATTGGCAATAGTACTTTATAAAAATATTGAATCAAGAGTTAGTCAGGAATTTGTTGGCGTGGATAGCTGACACATAGCTCCTTAAACCTTTCCAAATATTCATATAATGTTTCTCCAATAATTTGTCTTATCCCACATATCTCCTCTCTGATATTTGCTGCTCGTGATGCGGAAAAGAACTTCTCTAGAAATATTCTTTTCATCTCGTTCCATGTTGTTACTGAGCCAAGTGGAAGATAATATAGCTAATCTTTTGCCTTATCTTTCAATAAGAACGAAAAGGCCCTGAGATTAATTTGTTCTTCTGTCACCCATTTCGGTTTCATTCCAGAGCAAACAACATGAATTCCTTTAGGTGTTTATGTGGATCTTCACCTTCAAGACTACAAAAAATAGGTAATAAGTGAATCAAACTATATTTCAATTCGAAATCTACCTTAATATTTGGAAATTAAATGCATAAGGGATGTTATTTCAAATTTAGTGTCGCTAACTCCCTCAATGTTATGGGGTTGAGATTTTTCATCTTTTTGTCCTCTTCTTGAAAATTAAAGTCTTCACCAATTGTTAGATCTACTTCAACTTTCACGTATGAAGATGAATGTCTACTTCCTTACTTAGTCTCTTTTCTCAAACAATGCGCTGTCTTCTTGATTTATGGATTATATTGTAATTTACCTGTTTGAGAAGCACGAGTCATGTAAGACAAGAGGTCAGCAATAACTGTAAAATAAAAATGCAAAGAAACTAAGAAACTAAAATAATTCCCCGACAATGGCGCCAAATTTTGGTTGGGTTGTTGAAGCCCCAAAATAATTCTGATTCTTCAAACTCTTGTGGTAGTCGTGAAACCACGTCGAATCCTTAGAGAACTAAACATTAGTTTCTTAATTTCGTGTGATAAAATTAAATGGGGGGTTTGATTAAATAACTGATTAACTAAAATTAAGATGAAAATAAATTAAATCAATTGAATTTAAAAATGAAAAAGTAAAGATTACCAAACTCTGATTCAAGAGAAATATCTCATAATATTGTAACATTAATCATTAGTCTAAAAATAATAATTTCATGATTCAAGCAGTTAGTCTAAAACATATTAGGATAGTCGTAATAAGTCTCAAATTTTCCTAAATTAATTGGATCAAACCTAGTATCCAAACCAAAACTTAACATCTGTTGACTTGGTATGATAGTATTCCATATCAAATAAATGATAGCAATAAGTTTCGTGAAAAGAATAAACCCTAAATTAAATAATCGAGATAGCTGCAACTATTCAATTTACTTTTCTTATTTATCATAAGTTAAATATGGAAATTCATAAATAACCTATTTGTTACTTGTACCATTCCTTCATGGCAATTACAGATCATTGAATTCATAGATAGTGATAGAATAATTAATATTAAATTAAATTTTCAGATTAATCGAATATTAATCATTCATGAAATATGAGAACTCAAAACAAGAAATACTTGAATTAAAACATGAATAAAAGAGTTAGAAACAAAACCTCACAAAGTTACAACTAGAATATCAAATCTCCTTAAATCAGAACAGTTGAGTTTAGCCACACATGACTTTCGCTCCAACAACAAAAATTGAAGAAAGGTAAAGAATTGCTAAAATCGTAAGAAGAAAGAACCCCTTTCTGTTATAAGGAACATCCCTTTTATAAGATTTTATGATCTAATCATAATCTAATTCTAACTTTCAAATATGTGTATCTAAAACAAATTCAAATTCCTACATGATAAGGATAGATGGAAGTTTCCCAGTTAAACTTCAATTCTTCAAATGAGCAGCCTTATCCATTACAACAATCTCTTCACTTCATCCAAAATTCGTAATTATGATCAATAGAGTCCCAATTTGATTCAATCTTCACTTTTCATCTCTTAAAACAAAACAAACATTAATTTTAATATCTAAGCACAATAATAAATTCAAAACAAAGGAGATAATATCAAATAATATGTCAAGATAAGATATTATCACTAACTCCAGAGGGACAAGGGAAGGCCACTTGGTTGTTATTGTCATAATTGGTTGGTGCCGGAAGAAGACAAAGTGATGCTGGTTAGTATGCCCTTGGATGGTGATGTCAAGTTATGGTGGCGTGTAAGGATAGATGACGATTTAAATGGGGTTGTCCATGAATTGACACATGGGATGTGTTAGTGCTGAACTAAAAGACTAGTTCTTGCCTTGTAACATCTCTTGGATAGCGAGGGAAGCCTTGCGAAAGTTGCAACATAATGAAACAGTCTGCAATTATGTCAAGACATTCAGCTTTTTGATGCTAAATATTAGTAAGATGTTAGAAGATGACAAGCTATTCAACTTCCTATCGGGACTTCAAATTTGAGCACAAATTGACTTACGAAATCAAGGTGTTCAAAAACTCACATTAGTGGATTAATGACCAAATAAAGACAAAGAAAAAGTTTCTAGCGATAATGGGAATGAAAAAGCTATTGAAGAAAATTTCGTTAGGCAAAATAAGAAAGGTAAAAATCGTGAAAACCTCTCAAAGTTCTACTAAACAAGAGGTTACTTGCTTTATATGCAACAGACCGCATTATGCAAGGGGAATGTCTAAGGAAGACAAAGTTGAATGCATTGTTCGCTAAGAAGGAGGAAAATGGTGAAATAGTGATTGTCAATTTATTGATGGTGGACAAGGCACATAGAAGTGAGATCTCTAAGACCTTTGATGAGTAAATACGATGGTTGCACATGGAAAGGAGTCGAGAAGGGTTCATATAAACTTCCTTCGGTGGTGATAAGGGGCTGGAAACAGACTTGCACTCTTATCTTTGATTGTTCCATCGGTAGCAAAGATGTTTGTTGTCTATTAAAGTTTTAAAGTTGGTAACAGGGGCTACCACCACAAAATCAAGACGAAATGACATGTATGGGTGTGTCATTTTGGTATATACTTACCCAACATATTTTGTTAGACTTTTATAGGGCAAAAGGTGACAGATTGACCAACTTTGGTAACATGTAGCTAAGGACAAATATGATGGATAGATTCAGCACATTGGTTGCGGACGAAGACATTGAAAAGTTGATGCAATAAAGCTATCCAGAACATTGCTAAGTCACTAAAAGTTGAAAAATGTGCAAGCTGTCCATTTTGATAAAATATAGCTACATCCAGAAATGAAATGATCATGGAATCGTAGTAGCTGAAAATTCAAGTCTAGAACAAGCTAAAGACCCCTTCAACTTCAAGTCGTAACAGTTACAAAATGACAGTTATTGAATAATTGTTACTTTTGGTTGCGTCAGTTTGTTGATTGTGTTAGTTGTAAGTTTTTTGTCCTAATTTAAATGTTTGGAAGGGTTATAATGTTTCAAACATCTCCAATTTGAAATTAGGATAAGTTTAGTATAAAAATACATGGTAATTGGTTGAAATTGTTGCTTATATATATATATGAGTTACAGGTTGAACAATGGATTGTTTTTGTCTCTTTCGGAATTTCATTTTGTGTAACCTTTGTTATGACACATCAATAAATACTTTTGACACATACATGTTTTGAATTTTTTGTTATTTACGTCCCAAAAACACCATAAAACCGAATGCACAGAACCTGTTCTATGAAATGTCTCAAACAGTTGAAGTGAGATTTCTACATGTTCCCTTATCCATATATGACTTTATTCGTATTTGTGAATTTTCAGACCTTATTCCAATACTTTTAATCTTTGAAATAGAGTTGACTAAATCATTAAAGAGTTGAGACTGAAGTGCTTAACACTTGTTTGACGAAATGCTTCAAAGGAGTGCTTAGAAGGTATTTGACAAATTGATTAAGTGAAGTACATCCAAACTATTTGGTGGAATTTCATTGAGAACTTAGTTGAGGGACTAAGTTGCAACAGGAGGAATTTAAAGGCATCTTTCTAGCCTTAAAACACCCCGTGACACCATCAGTGAATGCATTGGAAAGGGCATATCCGGGGGATAAGGAAACAACTAAGATGATGGTCTATTAAAGCTCCAAACACGTACTGTCGCTACTTGTCTCATATACTTATCAGTTCTCGCCTAGTGCCATTTACATAAGAGACTAGAGACTTCAAGGCTATATATAATCTACAAGTCCTTCGTCTCACCATGCTTAAATCATATTCAATCATTGTAAGTGATCGTTGTGTTGATACTAAATCCAACATGGGATTTGAAAGCTTTTGAGAGATTAAGGAAGCACTGAAATTATAAGATTCAAAGTGGACAAGATGCATGGTAGTCTCTTCGACTCTAGAAGGACAAGGGAATGCAATTTTTGCTGCGATTGCCACACTCTGTTTAGAACCGAAGAGGTTCTGTATTGGATTAGATTGTCTCAAAAATCCACACCTTTTGAACTGAGAAAGCAAGCTGAGTAAGAATTCGGATTCTCTCAACAAGGTGTCCTCTCAATACCTGGTCAGCCTGAAGAACTCCAAAAAAATTCTCGGAGGGTGATGTAGTTTATAGATTCCAGTGAGTAGTTTTTTCCTTTTGTTCGTATAATCTGATATTCTTTATATGTTCCTTTTAGCCAATGAGTAACCACGAATGCCATCTTGTAGTATTTGATAATGAAGTCAATCAACTATCTCACTGGTCCAAAATCTTACTTGTTGGCGAGAGAACTTCCAACTGTATCTCTTCATTCTGTTCAATAGGTAATAAAATAGTTAAGAGGGGCTTACTAGTTTTGCCGCATCCTATTGTAAGTACTCAGTACTTCGTAACGGTTTCTCTCCAAATGGATGAAATTTATGATACCGTACAACAATGGAAGTATCTAAGAGCTAGCTGTAGATCAAATATAAGAATAGTGCAATCAATGTTCTTATAGATCCGTGTTTGCCTGTCGGTAGACAACAAATTTCAAACGTGTGCACATAATGCAGCGCACAGTGATATATATATAAATGCTCCAATTAACAATCTTTATACGCGTGCAGATATATATAAAGGTTTTGTTTGAGAAAGAGCAGATTACGTTAGTAGCAATTAATTTGGTAGTTGATTATATCAGTTGATTTGACCAGTAAATAATATTAGCTATTTATTAAAAATATTTGATAAAATTTGTTATTTAATATTAACTGTTGATGTATAAAATAACTTATGATGTCATGATTTAAATAAAATAAGGGCATAAATATTATATTACTTAATATTTCGTTGAATATTCTTATAAAAATTTAGATTTAGATATTTAATTTTACAAAAATTAAGTTTATAACTTTAATAATAATAATAATCCAACGTTAAATTCTATATTAATATGAATGATGTAACGAGCTATATCATATTAATATTTTTCATATAATATTTATAAATTTTATTATTTAATAAATTAAAAATATATATAATTATAATATAACATAGATACAATATATAGTAGCTATATACTAAAAATATTAATTTGATGTGACTCTTTTGCTCAAAAACTTAATATTACGGTATTTTTAAATATAAATAAAGATTAAAAATTTAAATAATCCCTTTATTATATTCTTCCAAACTCCACAACATAATTATACAATTAAAAAAGAACCAACTTTAGAAACATATAGAGCAAAAGTAGAGACTAAAGTGAAGGGTAATATTGTTACTAGACAAACAGCTAACTTCAAAAGCTCCTTTTATAAAGCTTTTGAAGAATTTAGATACATATAATATTTTAGAATGCGAATTAAATTCAATTAAATTTAGACAAATTGAAATCTTCATCCGTTTATAATATATCTTAGTCCGGATCCTCTATCTAAAATAACCCTATCTTATTATGTCTAATAACAAAATGACGTCGTATTTGATTAAAAATGAAAGAAACGCTGCACTGCTGTTTGTTACGTAAGCCGTTGTGAAGCTGGAGTCAGCCATGAAAAATTAATCACTTCTGTTTGTTTATTTCAGCATTAAGCAATCATAAGTGCAACAACCGATAACCCCCTTATATATTATTTATTTTTATTTTTCATTTGTTAATTTTATTATTATTATTGAAATTATTATTATTATTGATTTAGGCAGATTTTACTATATATTAGTTTTTATTAATAAATGTATTATTATTATTAAAACAGTTTATATTTATTCATAACATTATTAAATTCCTTATTATTATAAAGTGTATTAATTTATTATTATTATTATTCATGGGTATATTAATTATTTTTATTTTTATTTTTATAATTACTGTTAAATATTATTATTAAATTTCTTCTATTTATTATTAAATTTATTGTAAAGTATTTATTAAATTTATTACTATTATTATTATTAAATTCCTTATTAATATTAAATATGATTTCTAAAATTCCTTATTATTATAAATTATATTATTAT
>JANIJH010000005.1:71171658-71194254 GCA_024520975.1 Erythroxylum areolatum
GTGACTCGTCATGAGATCAAAATTGAGGAGGATTTGGAGGAGTTAGAACGTTTGGAAAATGATAATTTTCTTTTTTTTATGGCTTTATTATTTAATATTTCAATTTGTTATACATTGTCATATTTTTGCATGATTAATTTATTCTCTGATTTATGCTCTTCTAATGTAGAATTGTCACAAATTTCTTTGGAGCCTGGATTACCTGAAGTTTGAAGACTTTCATGATTTACCAGACTCCATTAGCAGGCAATAGCAAGTCAGCGGTAAAGCCTGGTTTAAAGTAATTCATTGACTGACTGGCTAATTTAGGGATTGTTTTTAGCAATAGGTGTTAGGCGCTCTATCGTGTAGCATATAGTTCTTGAATAAGTGTTATGAGGTTTTTGTTTGGGTCCCATTAGTCCTACGCTAACAATTTATAAAGTTATGTCAGAGCTTGTCTCATTGTGGCTTTGGCTTCCACATCGACGTATCTTTTCTTTTTGTTCCTCTATTCAATGGTTTAACAGTGCATCAACTTGTTTATGAAGATGTTCATACTTCTCTGATTGAAATCATCTGTCACTTGTGATGCTTTTTGCTGTTGTTTGATCTATTTTTTTACTTGTTATGTGCACACACTACGCAAGTCTATCAGAAGTAGCATATTGCAATATAAGATATTTCTCTAGGTAATTTTACATTTAAAATTTTTAAAGGGAAATTAGATGAGTGATGCTGCTTAATGAAAGAAACATTTGCATCCTAACTTATGTTGGGATCGACTATAGCAATCCAGCAAGAAGAAAAGAAAAGATGCATTTCAAATTAGAGATGCATAGATAGAATTTGTCACCCTCAGTTTTATTACTGTGACCTTCCTAGTAGAATATAGAACTAAGGTTTCATGTCTGCCTATCTTCCATATACTTAACCATTCCTTTCCATGTTTGGTGAGATTCATGTGTTCATGATAGATATGTTAATTAAAGTTACTTGTTATGACCACATGATAATTTTTTTCATTTTAGTGCTGTTGTTCATGAGATAATTCAATCATTCTGGTACTTTACTTCAGAGGATACCTGCATATACTATCCTGTTGTTTTATAATATCATTTTGAAATTATTCTGAGCTGGGCTGTTGCAGTAAATGTTTGCAGCACCCTCTTGATTGAACTTTAATATGTTGCTGCTGAGGCTAGTGGCTTCAGAAATAAACTGAAGGATACAATACCTATCAATATGGCCATGAAGTTATTAACTGTAGCATTGTTCTGATGAACACAATTGCTCTAGGCTATTTAAGCATGTGGTTTGCAACGTGAAATGGTTATACTGTACCATAAAGTGTCCTTTGCATTTTTCAAGGTTGTAGATCTTTTTTACCAACAGAAAAAAGTCCTAGATTCTTTATAGCTTTTTTACCAAAAGAAAAAGGTCCTAGATTCTTTATAGTTTCTTCTTTCAGTCACCTCCCAGGGACTCATAAATTGTTATGCAATTATTGCAATATGTGAGACAATTTTGTGATTGAAAGAATCTCAGGTATCTCTTTATATGTGAAACTTTTTTGTTAAGCCTTGGTTGCTATGACGGAGGAGCTTTAGAAATTTGACACAGCCAAGTCATGTGCCAGCAAAACTCTCATTTATATACAGTTTCGATATTGCCCTTTTTATTGCTTATGTTCACTATTTCTAGTGATTCCATTCCGTTGATCTATTTGCTGTCAAATATCACCCCTGTTTCTTTGTACTCGGAGTAAATTACTGTCCAGACTACATAAAAGAGAAATGCATAACCGTAAGTGCCATTGGTTACGTACAGTGTGCGAGGTGTTGTTTACACACGGTTATCTGGTGTTGATTTTACGATAGGTTTTGGCTGCCAAGTGAAAGGGATAAAAACGAGCTTGCATTTGCATTTATTCGCCTAGTTTCAGGGTCCTACGGAAAAGATTTTGTTTGAAGTATAGTGTTGTTAGAAAGATCTTGGAATTTGAGAAATGGATGTTTGGTATTGGGAAAACCAAGTGCTCCCTTTTTTTGATTGTAGCAAGTACAGAACTTACGATCGTCCTTACGCCCTGGTTTTAGATGAGACTTCATTTATTCTTATCCTCTTGTGATCTATTCACCATCCAACTGGTTTCCAGGATATAAGTTTTATGTTGCAAAATCTGTGACTGGGAACCAAAGCCTTAAGATGCCGTATTACCAATCATTTGCCGTTATCGTTCACTAGGTGATTATGGCAATTGCTACTGCAATATTGATACCTCCTTTTTATATTATCGCCCTAAGGTGAGAGTTAGATGCATACTTCTGCTGAACAATGATGTGCATGTTGCGGTTGGATCAGCCTTGATTAACAATTGCCTTTATAAGAATATAACTGTCAATTTCATAAACAATGCGACTTACAGGAATATAAGTAGTAAAAAGAACAGGATGCTGTTTACAGGAGAAATAATTGCCAACAAAATTGTCTCTCAAACTTGCTTTTTCTTATGTTCTTCAACTTCCTTCCCCGTGAAGTGCCAAGCATCCAAATCCCAACCTTAGAAGGATCAGATTTGGTAATGGACTGAAGGGGCAGAGATTGTAGGCACTTTAACTTGCACTTAAAAAAAGAACACAAAGTTCATTAGACTTAAAATGCTAATCCATTCGCGAGGATTATGCAGTTGCATGGTTAAACTTTGAACTGCTATGCCTTGCTTAGAAAGGGGCTCTGGTGAAGAACAGAAGAAGACCTCGTTGACCGCTGTTACCACATTCTATGAATTGTTTTAGTTATATGTGCTAAAGGACACATCTATTAAGCCTTTTGGGTTGCCGAGAGATGAACGAAACTTGCGTTTGTTTGATTGGTTATCTTTTGATACCAACACCGTTACAGTAGAAACTTGAGTTGTCAACTATGGTGGATGTGTTTTTGGGTGCTGTGGTTGCTGTCGGTGATGAGGAGGCATACTGTTGGAGCATGAGGAGAGATGTACTCATCAAAGAAGAAGCTAGAAACGTTTTGGGTTCTCGCCCTCTAACAGCTGCTGGTGATGTTGTTGGAGGTGTGATGTGTTTGCCTCTTCACTCCAGGGGTTGCTACCGTAAGATGGTGTGGTTGTAAGCTATCACGACAATAGCAAGTGGAAGAACACATATTCAGATAGCGTGACTTAGCTGGTGTCAAAGAGGGAATTAGGTGGTGAGTAGACTAGGAGAATATATTAGGTGTTAAACTTTTCTTACGAAGAAGCCTCGCTTTGAGGGACTCGAGCAGTTTCGCCTACGCCGAAGGCATTGAAAGGGCGCGAGTAGCCGAACGTTGTGTGTTCCCAGCTCTATCCCCGGGTCAGTTAGTGGGCTGGTCCAAACCGCCCCCGGATTGGATAAAACTCAATACAGATGACGCTGTTATACATGGCGGTACTACTTCCTCTGCAGGGGGCTTCTTCGAGACTGTCAGGACAGGTGGTGTGGCGGGTTTCTTCTACAAATGCCAGGTGGCTCCCTGCGTTGTGCTGAGTTAGGCGGAATCGATGCGGGCCTCCGCCTGGCATGACACATGGGCTACCGGCGAGTCATCCTCGAAGTGGATTCCCTCGAGGTAATCAACCTTCTGTCTTCCTCCACTACTGTTTTATCTAACGATCTTTCTTTGGTGACAGGGGTTCGTGCTTTACTCCTCCAGAGCTGAGAAGTTCAGATTCAGCACATCCACCGAGAAGGAAATCAGAGTGCGGATCATTTGGCTTCCCTTGCCAGTTCCGGACTGCACATCTTACAGAGCCCCCATTGACGATTTTAGACTTCATTCGATGGGACCAACAAGGCGCTTTGTTCCGTCGACTTTTGCGTTAGTTTTGGATGTTTTCTTTTCCATTGTATTAAAAAAAAAAGAAGAAGCCTCGCTTTGTTTGGCTACGTGATTATAATAACTCGTGGCCAGGTTTGATAGTTACAAGGTTAAAATAATATAAGGCTGGAATAAGAGGAGTTTGATAATAGGGTTATGCTATTCTAAGGTTAAAATAAGTTTGTTTGGATATAGATTTAAGTATGACATAAACCTAAAAGGGTTAACTTTTTGAGTTTTTAGATTAAAGTAATTCCAAGGCTAAGTTTTCAAGTATGGAATAATATATATTTAATTTAGCCTGCAAGAGGTGTAGCTTAATGGTTGAGAGTGGGGGTTAGTTTCAGCCTAGTTTCAGGTTCAATTCCATATGGGTGCATTTCTTGTACGAGCATGGGACAGATGGGGGTTTTACCTGTTGGTGGAGGGCCTCATCGGGAATTCTAGTGGTCGGGCTCCACTAGCGGGGGTTTCCTGCGAATCTAAAAGTTATATATATATAATGTAACTGAATTTTCAAATATAATTTAAAAGTGTTCTAAATTCAAAATAATTGTAAAATCAAATAGGTTATTTTTCTTAATTTGATTAAGATTAATAATTAAATTGATTCCTAATTTAAATTTCAAAATTATTTTTAGAATTATAATTAACTACATTTTAATTTAGATTGAAACTAATTATTTAGACTCATCTATATTTAAGAAAAATATTTTCTTAGTCTAATTAAGAAAAATGTTTTTAATTAAAGTTATTTATTGTGAGATAAATTAAACTTATTATTTTATTCCTTCAAAGAATCAGTTTTCTATCTTGTTTAGAAAAATATTATTAATTTGAATAATAAATTTCTTGGCTTATTAGAAAAACATATTTTTTCCTTGGTTAAATTTAGAAAATTTTCATTTATAAATTGAGAAAAAGAACTTTCTTTAATTTTTTAAAAATGTTTTTATAATCTATTAAAACTATTTTTAATTAATTAAGAAATTGATCTCTATATAAATCAATTAAAGGATTTTTAATTAGATTTAAAAGATTTTATTTAATTTTGAATGTGATTTTCTTCAATATTAGAAAACATTTTTCTAATTAGATGAGACATAATTTTCTATTTAGATTAGAATGTCCTATTTGTTATAAAAAGTTTTTCTAAATTATAATAAGTAGGAGAGTAATTTGTTAAAAATGTTTTAAATTAAATTTATTAAAGAAGTCAAGATCGTTGAAAATGGTTTCTAATTTTAATTTAAAAATTATTTTCAAATCAAATTAATTTCTATTCCTACTATTTAATTTATGTAGGAATCATTAGGATTAATCTAACTTAATTATCCAAAAAATTGAAAATTTTATTTTAGATTATGAAAATTATGTTAGGAAGTGGAATCAAACAAGGCTTAATGTTTCATGTTTATTATTTGATTATATTTGTGCAATAAGTTGCATGCTTATATAAATGTTTGATATATTTTATGTATACATTGGGTTACATGTTTAAATATATGTCATTTTACATGTAATGTGTAATTAATGAGATCATTTGAAATTGAACTTCTCGTTAAATATTAAGTATATATTTAGAGTATAATTGTTGTCTTTCATTATTATAATAATAAATCAGATTTCTATTTATTGATAGGCATATTAAGCAAATCAAAGTCGATTTAGATGAGACTGTGTTTAGTATGATAATAATTTCTACTTAACTAAAATTTTGTGATATGGATGAGGAAACCCATGATTATATGAATTTAGACATAGGGTTTTGAATAAAATATAAGATATATTTTGACAAAAATTATCATCTAAGAAATCTATGAGTTATAAAAGATGTGATTGATAAAATTATTTTCTACTTAATTTAAGTTTTGTTGATTTGTTGAGCATATTCAAGATCAACTAAATTTGAATAGGATCCTAGTCTAAATGAGAAATTAAAATAATCTTTTAGAATAGTAATAAAAATTATTATTTTGGATAAAACAATGGAAGTAACCAAATATTTTTCTAAGTCCTAATCTTATTTGGTTGTCATAACATATAACCTATTACTTAATTTTCTTATATTTATATTTTGTTGTGAGTAAAAATTACCTTTGTTTAGTTTTGTTGATATTAAGTGTTAGTGACCTAGTTTAGGCTTGGTAAGAGTTCTCAAAGTTAGATACACTACAAGAAAATTAGTAATTAGCAATGGAAAATTATTGATAAAAATGGAACCGTTGAAAATTATCGACAAAAAACCATGATCCGTCGGTACAACTGTCAGGAAAATTTTCATTTTGAGACCAAAAAAATACCCGTTGGTAAAAAAAGTTTGTTGATAAAGAAAGTGGTAATACTTGGCAGAGTAAAAAAGTTTTGAGTTTACCGAAAGATATTGCATCGGTAAATTTAAGACGTCAATGTCAATGTCATCATTTGCTTTTGCATCAGTAAATTTAACACCTTTTTCAGAGTGTTAGAACGGAGGGATAACAGTTAACACTTTTTATTCAAGCCTTATAACTTAAGTGTCCGCTCACATTAGAAACATTTATTATGAAAATATAAAGACTTAAAATTGCTAATATATCAAACCATTTATATTTCCTAAATTTAATTATCTTGTAATGGCATCATTTTATAGTAATTATTTTTGACACTCATATCAGTTAGCTTAATTGACTACCTTTCTATATAAGATTCTTTGAACACTCTTTTTTTATATAACAAATTAAAGTAATCATGTTTATTTTTGTTTCATAGTAGTCTGGTCATATTGCTAACAAAACTCATAAACTTATAATGAAAACTATTATAGTTTTATTTTTTTGTTGTGACAAATATTATCTATAAAATTAGAAAATTACTTATAAAAAAAAGCTTGATGGATTTGAACTTCGAAATTCTTAAATTGATGTTCACAATGTCTTTGTTTTATTTTGCATACTTTTGAAGATGAAGCAGATTTTTATGCCGATTGTAGTCCTTTTCAAACAGTGGTGCATTCCTACCAATTAACTAATACGAAATATTCTTTTTTGCAGGCCCTATTTTGTGTTGAAAAGTATCGCTCATCCTTCTTTTTTGTAGTCTGTAGTTGTCCGTTCATCCAGGTAAATCGTCCAACTAATTTCTACCATATGTGTTGCTTTAATAATACATTAATTAGATGTGTTTTACTTTTGTGTGAATGCAAATGAGGTCTTGATTTTGTATTGTTGTTTAGAATGTTCTTATAATCATTGATGAGTTTTTATGGTCTTCTTTAATAGTCTAAGTATTTATGTTTGGGTTATGTTTGAATCATTGATTAGTAGATGTATGATTATTAATGAACTAAGGCATAATAAAGCCCTAGGATAGTATATAGGCTAGAAAACCATTATGCAATTCCTATGAGCCTTATTAGTGAAAAATTCCACGAGTCTAGGAGTCACAGTGAGAACTTGGTTTCTTGATTCAGAGATGTAAAGAATGCCAGGTACCTTAGTATTGAAATTAATTACAGGTAATTAATTTAATCGATTAATACTTTAACTTTAATGTGATTAATTCAAACTTAGTACTAATACAAGAAATTCATAGGTTTAATAGACATGACAGTTCTTTGCATAATAAATCCCTAGGATAGTAAATAGGTTGGAAACTCGTGATGTAGCTCTCATGAAGGTTATCGATGAAAAATTCCATGAGTCTTGGAGTCACAATGAGAATTTGGTTTCTTAATTCACAGCTGTAAACAATGCCATGTACCATAGTATTGAAATCAATTGTATGTGATTAATTTAATCGACTAATACTTCAACTTCAATGTGATTAATTCAAACTTAGTATTAATACAAGAAATTCATAGGTTTAATAGACATGACAATTATTTGCATAATAAACCTCTAGGATAGTATATAAACTCGAAACCTGTGATGCAGCTCTAATGAGGCTTATCGATGAAAAATTTCACGAACCTAGGAGTACAACAAGAACTTGGTTTCTTGATTCACAGCTGTAAACAATGCCACGTACCATAGTATTGAAATCACTCGTACGTGATTAATTCAATTCATTAATACTTCAACTTCAATATGATTGATTCAAACTTAGTATTAACACAAGAAATTCATATGTTTAATAGACATGACAGTGCTTTGCATAATAAACCCCTAGGATGGTATATAGATTGGAAACCCGTGATGCAGCTCTCATGAGACTTATCGATGAAAAATTCCATGAGCCTAGGAGTCACAGTAGAACTTGGTTTCTTAATTCACATGTGTAAACAATGCAGCGTACCATAGTATTGAATTCAATTGTAAGTGATTAATTCAATTGATTAATACTTCAACTTCAATGTGATTATTTCAAATGTAGTATTAACATAAGAAATTCATAGGTTTAATAGATATGACAATTCTTTGCATAATAAAGCTCTAGGATGGTATATAAGCTGGAAACCCGTAATGCCGCTCTCATGAGGCTTATCGGTAAAAAATTTCACGAGCCTAGGAGTCACAACGAGAACTTAGTTTCTTGATTCACAAGTATAAACAATGCCACGTACCATAGTATTGAAATCAATTATAGGTAACTAATTCAATTGATTAATACTTCAACTTCAATTTGATTAATTCATACTTAGTATTAACACAAGAAATTCATAGGTTTAATAGACATGGCAGTTCTTTGCATAATAAACCCCTAAGATGGTATATAGGTTGGAAACCCATAACGCAACTCCCATGAGGCTTATCATTGAAAAATTCCAAGAGCCCAGGAGTCACAACAAGAACTTGGTTTCTTGATTCACAGGTGTAAATAATGCCACGTACCATAGTATTAAAATCAATTGTAGGTGATTAATTCAATTGATTAATACTTTAAATTGAATGTGATAATTCAAACTTAGTATTAAAACAAGAAATTCATAGGTTTAATAGACACAACAGTTCTTTGCATAATAAACCCTTAGGATAGTATATAGGTTGGAAACCTATGATGCAGCTCTCATAAGGCTTATCAATGAAAAAATCCATGAGCCTAGGAGTTATATCGAGAACCTGGTTTCTTGATTCACAGGTGCAAACAATGCCACATACTATAATATTGAAATCAATTGTAGATAATTAATTCAATCGATTAATACTTCAACTTCAATATGATTAATTCAAACTTAGTATTAACACAAGAAATTCATAGGTTTAATAGACGTGCAATTCTTTTCATAATAAACCCCTAAGATGGTATATAGACTTGAAACCTGTGATGCATCTCTCATAAGGCTTATTGATTAAAAATTCCGCCTAGGAGTCACAACGATAACTTGGTTTCTTGATTCACAGGTGTAAACAATGCCACGTACCATAGTATTAAAATCACTTGTAGGTAATTAATTCAATTGATTAATACTTCAACTTCAAGTGATTAATTCAAACTTAGTATTAACATAAGAAATTCATATATTTAATAGACATGACAATTCTTTATATAATAAACTCCTAGGATGGTATATAGGTTGGAAACCAATAACGCAACTCCGATGAGGCTAATCAGTGAAAAATTTCATGAGCCTAGGAGTCATAACGAGAACTTGATTTCTTGATTTACTGGTGTAAATAATGCCACATACCATAATATTGAAATCAATTATAGGTGATTAATTTAATTGATTAATACTTAGGGGATATTGTGTAAAGTTTAATTTTTTTTGTAAACTTAAGGGACATGAAGGATACTAACTATGAAATCACTTTTTTAAATTAACAGATTTATATAAATGACTAATGCTGATAGATCTTGGATGTATAGACAATTAACACGTGATAGTTTTCATTAATCCTAAGTTTGTTAAGGGAGTTAAAGGTTTTATTCATTATGCATGTTCTCAACTTGCATGTATTGCTGGAACCCACTTCCGGAGCCTAGCATTCGGAGACATTTAACGTCATCTCTAATACCACACAGATGTTAGCCCCTGTTTTCGAAGCTTAACAATTCGGAGTCATACAAAGCCTGTCGTCCCATAAGGGTGGCGTGCCCACAACAGTCTAACATCAACATCACAATTTTGAGAATCACAAACAAAACCCAATCATATTTCATTAATGAATTCAAAAAGAGTTTATAAAAGCTCATTTTAAATTACAAAAATACAAAAAGTTAATTGAATTTCTATGCTTAATATGATTCTAAATTACAAAATTTGCTAAACTAACTTCATTACAAAAGTCTTTAACTAACTTGGAGTTTCAATGCTTTGCAAGGATCGCTAATCTTCTCTTTCTGCACCTGATGAGGGAAGTGTGGGGCGAGCTACACAGCTCAGTGGCTAATATATTTATAGCCATTGGCGATTGGTCACATATTCAAGCATATGTATATGTATATCTAGAAATTTTAGCATTCTGACTTCATTCAATCAATTTAAGCATTTGATCAATTTAACTCAAACTTATAACACACAGCATAAACTTCAGCCATTAAACATGACACTCAATTATGCACTATTCTTGATCATCTAAAGATGCAATGCACAATAAATGACTCATGAACAAAACAGAGAAACCAAAGTTTACTCCGTGAATAAAACGAGTCCATCTTTCAGATCTCGTGGGCCACAAGCGGGCAACCGGGAGAAGGCTTTATGTCAACTTGCACGTGACTACAAAACGGTTTCGCTTTCGCCTAAACAAAGTACATAATCAATGCCCAAAATCATTTTATCAAAATGAAATACTTTCATACTTTTCATGCTCTTTCTTCTTTCCACTCAAATCAAAATGTCACGATACAATTCAATGGCATAATATTGATCAAAATCATAATTTAATTATATCAACATATCATGCTTCTTCCACAATATAACAAAATCAAAATTATCATGTATTTTCAACAAGTCAAAATTCAAACAATTTAACACATATTCACACATAGGTAAGAATTTGCCCAATCACACAATAACTGTAAATACATTACCCACCTCATTTCCTTGCTAAGATCCAAGTCAAGGTTGTCTTTCCCCTTACTCTTGGGTAGAATTCTCTTGGTTCCCTTCATTCTTCACCAAATGAAGGGATCTTTAGCTCAAAGGGAAGCTCTTCTCTTCCTCTTTCTTTCTCCTTTCTTGAACAACTCTAAAATCTTTCTTGAAGGTTAACACAATTGAATCAATAATTACCGAGAATAGGATAGCACAACGAGGAGTTAAAGCTATAACGAAGGAGTCAATAATATTTCTACCATCTTTTTCTTATGTTAAATATTATCCTTATATCGTGTCATGTATGGATTGACATGTTGATTTGGTTATCTTGCTTTTTTTGTGTTATGATTTCTAAAAAAGTTTGAAATCTACTATTTAACCAAATATTGCATGTTTTATTTTCTGATCTAACAGTTAAAATGAGTCAAAAGCTCTATATTTTGATCAATTTGTGCTGAAGGGTTTTACGGGGCCAAGAATATTTGTGTCAATAAGAAAACCCCCCATCCTTAATTGTCCCATCATGCTTTAGGGGCGCAGACATAGAGTGAAGGCGTAGGCGTGAGGGGAAGGGCTGGGGTTACGGTTGCGGCTTCGTGCTGCAGCTTGTGGCTTAAAGAAGAAAACAGTGAGAGGGGTAGTAGCTGGGATGTGTGCAGTAAGTTGAAACCTTCAATCTTTATCCGTCTCATCAATGAACAGTAAGGCACAGTGAAAGGCATAAAGGGTTGCTACAAAATAGTGGGCAGGCAATGTGAGAAGGAGTTAAATCGTTTAATTGCAAACTCAATGCTAGAATTTCGATATAATCCGCAATTGTTAAGTTGAAATTCATGTGTAGCAATTGATAATTTGTAATCATTAGGGATAGCATAACCTAGGTTAAATGAAGCATCGCATGTGGATGTTGCCTTGATTAATCGGTTTTCTTAATTCGTAATGCTACTATTTAGTTAAATCTAGAGATCGTATCCTAGGTTATGCGGTGGTTAGGTTTAATTAACGATCGTATCTTAATTAAATAAAACCTAAAGAAAAACTTGGGTTAATTATTAACTCACGATTAATAGTTGCTATGAGAGATTTGAGAATAACAAATCAATGAAATATGCTTAATTTAGATGTAGGCCGAGATTTGACCAAAGAATCGAATCCCTACCGAATTCCCCACTTTTATCATTTTTGCAGGTTTTCTTTAATTTGTTTTTATTAGTTAGTTTCATTTTATTTTCTTCTTTCAAAAATTCAAAACCCCTATTAACCTAAACACAAGTTAATTTCATTTTATAAACTTTACACATACTCTTTGTAGGATCGACCTAGACTCCTTTCTAATATAGTAATAGGTATAGTTATTTTATTTTGACTAGCGTAATGATGCACGGTCACTAATTCTAACATTTTCTATATGCATATTAAGGAACAACTGGAGTTTGTTATGTGATTTGCTTCTGGACTGATTGTTTGTCTATTTTTAGACCACTATAGGCTTAGCCTAAATTGCACTATTTTAAGTTTGTTTCCATCTACAGTTTTTACTTAATCTTATCTAAACTTTTTTGAATGTGTATGAAACTTTTCAAACACCTAGAAACAATGAAATAGGACTTACCATATGTGAATTGAGTGATTGAACATTGGAATTCAAGATTGAGCATAATGCATTCCAAAAAGAACTTACCTGTACATAAATGATTTGTATGCATATTTATCGCTCATATGTATATAGTATGATTATACAAGTGTGATTTTGACTCCTTTCTAATGGTGGTAAGTTATGACTTGCATGTATGAACAGAGATAAAGATTTTATGACATGAAATGTATATCATATGACTTGTCAATATATGAGTTGTGAAATTAGCGAATGGTTAAAGGAAATGTTACAGTGCATGCTCTATTGTCTAGGCGGTGGATAGATATGCATGCCTTAGGGATATAGCGCAGCTACTATAGTTTGACACCAATGGTGTCTTCATTTCAAGACTATAATGTCTTCATAGTTTGATGCCTTCAGGTATCCACAATTTGATGCCTTCGGGTACCCACAGTTTTGATGTTTTCGAATATCCACAACTCTTATTATCCTCACCCATAGAAATGTGCAGACCTAACACAGAAAGTAAAGTAAATGGTTATAAATAATAAATACAACATAACAACTTAAATAATTGGTATTGATGAGCATTTGCACTTGTATTAATAATTTGAACCAATGAGAGTTGGATATCAATATTTAGCTTCTAAATGTGCATTTTTGGTATATGGATAATATGTTTAAGCATATTTGCACTATATACTTTGCTTAAGTATGTCATCATTGTTTATATGAGCGTTGAATGCCAATGTTTGGTTTATGAATGTGAATTTATGATATGCTAGTTGTGATATTTTTAAATGTGTGTGCCTGGCAGATGACTGCTATGAGTGGTCATTCAAGCTAAGTGTTTTTCCCACTAAGCTTTCAAGCTTAGCACAGGTGTTAATCCCTGTAGGTCCAAGTCATAGGAGTGAAGTACAAGGAATATATGTAGCGACCAAGGCCAACAGCTAGGAGTAAAAGCACCTTTAGATGTGTCTTTTGATTAAAGAATGGTTGTATATATAATAAAGGAAAATTTATGGTTTCCTTTTGAATTAACATGTAAATATAAAGATGTAAAACTACTTTTCAATGATAAAGTTAAATGATATGAAATTTTGTAATAAGTATATGTATAACATTGAACAAAAAGATGAGTGATGAGAGTCCCTATAAATGAATAGAAATCTATGCCGTGACTATTTATATAGGAATTTGGTTGCCAAGTATGTGGATGGTTGTAGGTTTCCATATAGGGGGTGTTACATTATATGTCTAAAGTTTCTCATCTATAGGTTGGTATATTTTGATACTACTTATGACCTATCCTTGTTAAGGATAGTTCAGTTATTACTCGTTGGATATGACATGAATTATATGAAAGTAGTTGAGTAATCAATATAGGATTTTACCTTAAAGTAAATAAGGAAACTGATTCGTTGTTCTCCATTAGTATTAATTCAGGAAATCTTTGGATAAGGTAGAATAATGCTTTGCAAAATAATTTTTAGATGTCAATAATAAAATTAATTACCAATGGTGGAGAACTTACATGATCATACTCAAATAAAGTATATAGTGTTTCCACGCTTTATATCTACTCAATACAGTATATGATGAAATACTTGATTTATATGAAAAATCATACATAAAAAGATTAATCAAAACCATTTTGAGATTCTTGTTTGAGAGGTCATGATATATTGCTGGATAAAATAAAAGAACTTTAATATATCTAATCTTAAATACAATTTAGGCTTTTAATTTATATCTATTGCCAACATATTTAGGAACTTAATGGGTTACACAGAAAGAACGATTAAAAAGAGAAAAGGTAATTAATCAAGTTAGACTTGGTTATAAAATTTGAGAAACTTTAAATGTTAAATATAAGATATTTAATAAATAAAGACCAATATGAGATACTAGAACTTATTTAAGCTAATTATGATTAGACTTAAATAGAGTATATAGTATTTCCATACTTTAAGTCTACTCAATACATTGTATGATGAAATAATTGAATTATATGAAAATCATGCATAAAAAGATTAATCAAAACTATTAACATTATTGATACTTGAGAGGTCATGATATATCGCTGAATGACAAACTTGAAATATATATGTATATATTATTTAATTAGAGAATCAAAGATAAATTAAAAGAAGTTTAATATATCTAATCTTAAATACAATTTAGTCTTTTAATATATATCCATTACCAACATATTTAGGAACTTAATAAATTACACACAAATAACGATTAAAAAAAGAAAAGGTAATTTAATCAATTTAGACTTAATTACAAAACCTGATAAACTTTAAATGTTAAATATTAGATATTTAATAAACAAGGACCAATATGAGATACTAGAACCTATTTAAGCTAATTGGTATTTAATTATAATTAATTATAATTATACATATAAAAATTGAAATAAAATATAATTCGATTAAATTATCAAAAGCTCAAATCCTATTATAAAATAGTGTAAGCTCTAAAAGAGTTAGCATTCTTTACTTATCCATTTTTACACCATTTATAAAGTTCTTTCAATTTGTTTTGTGCACACACCATTAGATGGTGGATATGTTTATAACTATAATGATTGCAATGAACCGGTTTAAAAAATAGTTAGAAATAAATTTTAGGAAAAAGATTAAGTTATATAATTAGGTTTGATTTGTATTTATATTTTATTAAGTTCATACATTAATCATGTTATAGAATTTAAAGTGGTATTGACTTTTAAAAAATTAAATGAAAGAATTTTATTTTTATTCCATTGCAAGTGGGATTAGATCTTGTCTTGATATCCTAACACTCTATTCCCCAAAAATTCTATGATAGATGGCAAGAACTTTAGTTTTAAGAAAGCACAAAGCCTTAGCAAACTCGCATTCATTGGTGCTCCTAAGAACTCCTCTTCCATAATCTTCACAATCCCCTATCTACATTCAATCCCAAAACATTATAAAACAATAATAATTATGTCTGACCCACCAAACCCAAACCTTTTGTTTCTGGGATTATATTGAATTGTTGAATAAGTTGAATGAGTGAGAATTAAAACCTCAAATACGCTAGTTAGAAAGTCAAAATGCATTTAGTTGTTTTAAATCGATCTTTGATCACTAGTTGCCAAATATTAAAGGTTTTTAGTTATTTGGTAAGTGGCACAAGTTGTCGTAATGTAGGCCTCAATCCATAACATTTTAGATATATTAAAATCCTATTGTCAAAATATAGTAACTATAAAATTCAGATAAAAGGTATGAATTGCCATATAATGTTCTTAAAAAGTCTAAGTTAGTCCTCTAACATTATTTTTAGTATCACATTATATCTTTATGTTTGCAAAATAGTATTGATAACACCTTAAATCCTAAAAGGTTAAATTTTAAGAAGTTTCTAGTATATTAGTCATTGATATAGCCTATGTGATGTCATGATTAGGCGATGTGGACCAACTAGACATTAATGTAATCTTTAAAATGATTTTTATTTAAATATTAGTTAAATGTGTAATTTTCACCTTAATATTTCACAAAAGGCCTAAATAAGCCTTGAACATTATCTTTGTTACCACTTTTGCTTTTATCCAGAACGTAATGAGTAATATCTTAGTAATGATAGGGTGTAAAGTGGTATTATAGATAACAATGAGGCTTAATTAAACCTTCTATAAAATGTTGAGATGCAAATCACATATTTAACCTGTAAGGCCCCAAAATATACCCTATTTGAAATAATACATGTTTATGAAAGTACATGTGTGATGGGAGTTAGAATTTTGCTATGATTAGAATACGAAAGACTTATGACTTGAATTTTTGATCAAGTAAATTATAGTGAGTAAATTGGAATTAATTAATACCCTTAGAAGATTAAGGTAATTAAATGTATATTTAGACTAGGAAAAGTATCAAGTGCCAAGTGAAGTTGGTACATGAAAATTAGTATAACTACACCTATACTTTAATTGATATTTGGCACCATTGGATGATTGATATGTGGACTGGTTTTATAGGTGACTAGTGACAGCATTTTAATTAGGCAAATGGCATTACATGCATTAAGACATGTGGCTTGATAAATTAAGGACACCTAGCAAAGCAATAGCTGAAGCACTCCAGCTCATTTCAGCAGCCTACTCCCTCACTTTGGCTTCTTTCAAACAAAATTTCATTCTCCTACTCCCCCTCTCAACTTCTGGACCTTTTTTGAAGCTTGGATCATCATCTTTGTAAGTTATTTCATTAATAAGTAGGTCTAGTGATTCTATGATTGATGCTGGAAACTGGTTCGGATGAGTAGTTCTACTAGACAGGTTTCGGTATTTTACCCATATCTTGCTCTGTAGGTATCCAAATCAGATTAATTTAGATTCTTATTAAAATAGAAACTTATATCTACAACTTTCATGAAGGCTTAGAATTTTATTTCTATCACTAAGTATGTCAAAAGTTGGCTTGAAGTTGAGTATCTGGAATTTGTCACTGTTTGTGAATAGTCTGTAGTCATTTGGTGATAATTTTCAAAATACTGAATCAAATTGCATAAAATTGGTGTAAATATAAACTTAAGACATAAAGGAACAAGTGTGTAGAAGAATGTTTGGCTTAAACTCTTCATTTTCATTGTCAAAATGACAGTGTAACATTGACCCGAAAGTTTGTTTTGTGGAAAAGCTGGAAGAAATGAAATGTTTTCATTGAACTTGCTTTGGTATTTCGATTATAACTTGCACTGTAGATCTTAAAATGAGTTGGTTCTTAATTCAAATTAAACTAGAGACATATTTCTATAACTTTCTTGAAGAAGTTGAATTTTAATTCTATCTCTAAGATTTTAAAATTTTGGCATGAAATTGAGTCTTGACTTAGGCTGTAGCACTACCAGAGACAGAAATCATATCCTGTGGTTTTGAATAAACTATATTGATGTAGGCCGAATTAAACTGATCACCAAAGTTGAAGCTTATTATCTTAGCTTTAAATTGATATAAAGTTTGTAATTTTTGGATATTGGAATTGAGAGTTATGAGGTGTACAACTTGGAGGCATGATCATGCATTAGTCAAAATTTCAAATGTACGCAGTCTGTGATATTTTATTAAGCATAACTCATTAAATACTAAACCAAATTGGATGAACTTAGTATCATTGGAAACCTAAGACAAAGAGGAAAAACCTTTCTAGAAGGAAGTATGACCTAATTACCTCACCTTCCTGATGAAAATAATTGAGCAAAGTGGACCTAAGGTGATTGTGAAATAAATCTGGATTGAAGGATTGAGTATAATTTCATATGATCAATAATGTGATAAGATTAAGGATAAGAAACATGCATCATACATGTTCAGTATACATGAATGTGCATAATTAAATTCATAATTGTGCACAATAGTAATATATATTTGTATTGAATGTTTTAGAGGAACCCTTAAAGCGACCTATTCCAGATATTGCCGAGACTTCGAGACAATAAGTAAACAAGGAGCTTTTGTAAATAATTTAGACGGTAAATTTCGTGAGTAACCTAAGATGGTCTCACCTTGATTTGTTTTATTTATTACTGAATTAAAATTGATATTGATGAATGTATACTGATTCCGGACATGAAGGTCCGAGGTACTGATTGATGAATGAGATATTGAAGCGCTATTTACCTTACTTTATTCTACTTATTGAATTTGATTTATGCTGATTGTGTTCTGAATTCCGGACAATGATTATTCGAGGCATTTGATGCATGTTTATATAATTGGAAGTGCTTTTTTATGTGAATATGATTGACTACTTGCTTTGCACATGTAATGTTTGAAATGACCTTGTTTTGTTTTAAAACTGTTGAGTCTTAGTTGTAGGTAAATAGGCATGCCTAGAAGGGTTTGCAGCTACTTCTGTGACACCTCAGTGTCTTCTGTTAATGGCATTTTGGTGTCTTCTGTTATTGACACTTCGGTGTCGAGATTTTGGTCTCTTCTGGACACTTCGGTCTCTTTTGTATAAGTCCCGTTACTCGCTTCTATAAATGGATTTAGCAGTCATCTTATTTTGTTCTCTGATATTTGTTTGATTTTGACATAAACTAAATTATATTCTGATTCTAAAGGGTTTATGCCCTCTTGTGTTATACAGTTCTGTTATTTATAAAAATCTGTTCTGAAATGCATTCTGTCCGACTTACTATTAATGCATGTTGATGTTGGTTCATGATTCAGTGTGACGAGTTGTTAGTTTACATCTAGATTAGTTATTACTCACTAAGCTATATGCTTAGCACGGTGGATTTGCCTCGTGTAGATTCAAAAAGAAGGACATAAGGAATGGGACAAGTCAATCGCATTGGCCAAAAAGATCTGAGTTTTGTATTGCTCTAAAATGTATTTTGTTGAGTTTGTTTTGGGCTTGTATATAACCTTGTATTTTTGTTTAAAGGTTTGTAATAACCTTAATTCAGGCTGGTTTCTGAAATTATGATATGTATTGTATGTTTGTTTGAGATTCTGAAAATGCACGGTGAAATGTTTCGTATGTGTTTGGAAATGTTTATTTTTGAATGCTATACTTCTACGAAATGTTTTGGTTTGTTCGTACTGTTTTGTGTGGCATCCACAGATTCTCAAGGAAGTATGTGGGTGTTACATAACTTAAACTTTAGAGTTGTTAAAAATGTAATAGACCATAATTATTCATGTAAGTAATAAGAAATAACTTATAGTCTTATAAAGATTAACTTTTGAAAGGTAACTTAGCTATATTAGTTAAGGGTCTATTTGTTTCCATTTTTTAATTTTTTGATTTTATTTTCAAATTTAATAAAAAACATGTTTGTTTGAGTTTTTTGTTTTAGTTTCTTCTAATTTTCAAAATTTATGAAAATCACAAAAAGTATTTTTTTTTTGTTTTTTATAGTCTGATTTACTATTAACTGAATGTACATTATTTATTATTTAATATATTCATAATTAATAAGAAATATGAATAATTTAATTTTGTTTAATTTTTATAATTAAATTAAATATAATTAATTTAATAATTATTAATAAATATAATTAAATTTAAAATATCTTCAAAAAAATATACAATTCAAATAAAATTTTAATTTAATAATTAAAATAAATTTAGAATAAATATTAATTTATTTAATAAAATAAAATAATTTTTATTAATAATATATTAATAAATATTATATAAGAGATTAAAATAAATTTAATTAGCTCCCACAGTTCATTCATGTGAACATAGACTAGAGTCACTTTTGATTATGTAATTAAAAGTAATTTATCTTTAAATTTTATATAATATATAATTATCGACATCGTCATTATTATTATCACCTAGTTGAAGTCCCATTAAGGCACATGATTTGGAGAGGTTTAATAATACGCAACTTTACCCTACGCAATAGAGAATTTATTTTTGATAGATCTAATATGTAATTATCATCAATAATAAAAATATAACTATGTTGACAATAATAATCAAATATGTTTTTGTTTTTATTAAAAAAACTAAAACTAAAACTAAAACCAAAAAACTAAAACTAAAACTAAAATCAACAACAAATAACAAAAGTGGAACTAAATGGTCCCTTAACAAACTCACATTTGTTAGAGGGCTTGAGAACTCCTTTTCTATAATCTTCACAATCCTATATCTCCATTCAATCCCAAAACATTATAAAACAATAATAATTATGTCATGACTCACCAAACTCAAACTTTTTGTTCCTAGGATTAAATTGAATTATCCCTAACTTTTAATTATTTAGTTACCAATGATAGATAAAACAGGAAATCACAAAACTGGAATAAATTTTAAACAATCTTGGACTTCTATTCCTAAGAGGAATGTAACTATAAGCTGGAAACAAATATCACGAATAAGAGATAAGAGATATTATTAGAATATTATTAATTTATTATCAAAATATTATTAAGATATTATCAAGATATGGATTCTTATCATAATATTATCATCAAAAAAAATTTAGTAATTATTTTTTTGTTGCTTTTATTCTTATCATAAAAATCATTTATAATTATCTAAATAATAATAATCTTGTAAATCATTGAATTTTTTATTAATTATTTATAAAATATTTTATCAATTAATTATTTACAAGATCAAGCATATAATAATGAAACATAAATAAAAAATGTTCATTATCATTTTTAATATTTAATACCAAATATTAATATAACTATTAACCAGTGTTTTGAAATCCAGACCGGACATCGAATTGGAAGTCTTACTAGTCACCGGTTTGACCGGTTCAACCATCGGTCAAACCGGTGTGACGTCATAATTATGCAATAATTATATTTAATTATATATAATATTAATAATATTAAAAAATACAAAAATATACAAAATAATATAAAAATATTTAAAAAAATAAAAAATTTATTGAATCAGTGATCGGACTGGTCGAATTCGACCGATCATTTGACTGGTTTTGACTGGTTACCACTGATTCAATTAAGAACCGGTTTTTAAGAATAAACCAGATCGGATAGCCGATCAGTCACCAGTCGAACCGATCGGTCTGATCCGGTTTTTAAAACAGTTCTATTAACTTTCTTTGATATCATACCAAACACTCATAATCAATAATTTCATTGCTATTATGATTTTCACTTTCCATTTCCATTCTCATTTTTTTAAATTCTGAGTCCTTCGTTACTGGTTACTAATTGAGACTTATTGTAGTCATTTGCTGAATGGCACAAATAGTCATAATGTGGGATTCAAAGCCATAACATTTCAGATAGGTTATGATAGGAATTATAAACTTTAGGCAAAAGGTACAAATTGACACCTAATGTTCCTTAAAAGTCTTAGTCTGTATGTGATATCACGTTAAACATTAATATTTTTAAAATAGTATTGATAGTACCCTAAATCTTAACAAACTTAAATTTTTGGTAGTTTCTAGCATATTAGTCATTAATTTAGCATATGTGATGTCATGACTAGGTGATGTGGATCAACTAGAAGTGATTTAATCTTTAAAATATTTTTTATAATGTTGGTTAAAAAAATGTGATTTTTACAAGTTCCCACAAAAAAAAAAAAGATTACGTAATTAGTCTCCTCTCGTCTTACGTACAATTTGATATGTATATATCCAGTTTGTACTTGTTTGTTGTAGTATTTTTAACTTGTCCACATCAATCCAATCCATTTGTGTGGTATTTCCTCCATCTCTTTTCCTGATCTTTTGTACACTTATTGCCACGTATCACAAGGTAAAAGAAAACCTTTACTTTCCCTTAAAAGTTACCATATGCTATTATTATAATTCATTAGCACAATGGATCATGATCAACAGGTAGATGCTCATTTAGCCCCAACACTTCATTGCAAGGAGAAGAGAAGCCTTTTGGTTTGGGCTGCTGTAGTGGTACTGCTTCCACAGCAACATGCATTAACTAATAGAGTTTGATATGTTTCTGGCTTAGATTGGATGTGCTGTTCTTGTCAAGTGTTCACATTTTTGTGATTTTTAATGAGATTTATTTGTTAAATCAATGCTTATTGAAGGTACTCATTATGGATATAATTGATTAAAAAACCCATTTTAGCTTATTTAAATATTAAAAAAAAAGGAGTAGAAAGTGATTGGAATATAGTACAAGTCATGTATTTATTTTAATGGTGGAAATAGTTTGGAGCAAACTTGGATTTGCACATCTTTTATGTTGGAAAAGTCCTTGGAGGACAAATACAAAGTTCTGTTTCATGTTCATCTTTGATATTAACTACAGGTAATTACTTGTACTTTTTTTTTTCTTTTGCTAATTTTCTTTTTGGGAGAAGAAAGAATGCAAGAAAAAGAGAGAACAAAATAAAGAAAACAAAAGAAAACAAAATTCGGTCGTTTCTTTTTTTCTTTCTAGCTGCAATTAGGTCTTCTTCGGTTTCGACTCTTTTGTTCGAAAATGTTCAACCTTGTGCGTGCTCTAGGGTTTTGATTACTTCTTCGAATACGGTTGGTCTCTTCCTGAGGTATTGTAATTTTGCTTCAATTTCTCTGTTTCTACGTGTTTGGTGGGTTTAGAATGGGAGAATTGATCAGTAGTGCTCTCGAAACCCTAGTTCTCATTTGAGTGCTGACATTTGGGGGAAAGTTGAATAAAGGAAAATTAATCTATTTTGAAGAGTTTTGGTGTGTCGGTCGAGGGAGATTGAGGATTTCA